>CM026298.1:6799601-7052459 GCA_014851415.1 Cnaphalocrocis medinalis | reverse complement strand
TGAGCGCGCGGCCTCTACCACAGACTAATGACAATCTTATGTCATAGGCTAGGATTAATGTGCTCGAAAAGGCGTATTTCCCCGTTAGTGCGCATGCGTGAGTACATGACACGTTTTTAGCTCTTAGTGGGCAGTCTACTTTCTATGTGTAATTGTGTTATTTTGTGGTACGGGCCTCTAAAAATTCAAAAGCATAGGAGGTACTTTCTGATTTATTTTCTCTTGCGAGGCTCGTAGTGAGCTAGGAGCGAGTAAATAATTAATTTATGTGTTTACCGGGAGCTGGCGCATTCATTTTTGTGCCTCTTTACTGAATATGAAATTACAGACGGTAAACTGAGTTCAACGCCTTATCATCCAAGGGAAAGTAGGCACTAGCCTCCTGCCTTCTCCAGAAAAAAAGGAAAAAGTCTCTTTTATACAAAACTTGCAAGAAGAGAAGATAAATAGATAGATTTCTCTTTATTGCACAACACATTACAAAACTAAACGCTAAAGATAATTTACAAATACAATATCGGCGGTCTTATCTATACTATTAATAAAGAGATAACTTCTATAAACAACGACAAGGCTTATAGGTAAACCGAAAACACGAAACGCTTGCACGATGTAATTGGACATAGCGCCATCTATTGGTTCGTTTCTGAATTACGGTCCCGAAGCGAAGTGAGGGCGGGCCACTAGTCGCTAAAAAAGTTGTTGAAAGATATAGAAATAGAAATCGAAATAGAAATATTCTTTATTCAATTTAAGTCCTTATAGAACATTTATGAATGTCAAATGCAGCTACCGTTAAAAAACCTATAAAAAGTTTTTAAGAAAATTTGTGAAATAATTCAGAGTCGGATAATTGCGTTTTTCCATAAGTGCTTGACATAGAAAAATAGGATTATATTATATACAATTCTAGGTACCTATACACCGTGAAATTTAAGTGGTTGTTTTTACGAAAACTGTATTTGTTCAGTATCTGGGTGTTATATTATGTATTTAAGTATTATATTTATGATCCTCTGTTGTCTGATATACAAGAGCTTAAGCTATTTAGTACGGAGTCAGGTCAATGTATGAGATGTTATGTGAATTTATTATTATTTAATTATAGAATTTACCCGCAGAAACCATCTGCAACTCCCCAATCTTTTGCCCCAAGTTCACACATTTGTATTAATTAAAAGTTTCTTTCTTCACTTAATTAAGTCTAATTAGCTTGGGTCTTTGTTTGTATGGCCCATTCCTTCTACCTGCTTAGAGATTAAGGTACATGTTTGTTAAATCAACTTTTGGGGAACTTCGTCTTTGAAGGTAACTTGAACATTTCGTTTGGGAATTCCTGGTTTATTTTTTTAGAGTCTCAAAAGACATCTGTATATTAAATATTATTTTAAGCAAAAGAAAATACTTGGCGCTCTATTAGGATATGTATTCAAAGCCAAAGACAGGCCTATAATATTAGGTCCTTATTTATGAAATTGGCGATTTCGTACTGGATCACGATTTCTTAGATCGTCGCTCCACCTGATGGGAGGTCTGCCACGGCTGCGGACTCCTGCATGCGGTCTCCACTCAAGGAACTTTCCACCCCAACTGCCTTCTGTTCTCCTCACAACGTACCCTGCCCATTACCACTTGAGTCACGAAATTCTTTGGTCGAAATTAGGAAATTCAATTTCACGCAATTTTAGAAAATTAACTCTTTGTAAATAGTATAGATCACAATATAATAGCATAGCTATGAGCTCTCCTTTTACTAAACAAAAAAGAAAACAAGAAAAGCCCAATGCACTCACATCTTTACCTCATTTACTAGCCTTAATTAAAGAATTTTACGGCTTACCCAGTTAATCCAGCAAAGGGTCAAAGTATCTAGGAAACGAGCCTTTGTCATGGGTGAAATTAATTAATGCTAGCTAGCACGGTAAGGTTACACGCGTGATATGTACCTGTGACGTCATCGTGTAGAATGTTCGGACGCTTTGAATGAGTTAAGACTAAGATTAAACTTCATCATTATCATCAGCAACCCATACTCGTTCACTTCTTCCACTGCTGGACATATGTCTCCCCTAATGCACGCCACCGCTCCCGATTTTCGGCCACTCTCATCCAGCCCACACCAGCCAGCCTTCGAATGTCATCATCCCATCTTGTCGCAGGGCGTCCAACACTACGCTTACCGAGTCGCAATTAAACTTATTATAGTTAATATGAACTTATTTCGCGTTTGGTGCAATGAGAGCGCCGGTTGAGACGCAAGGGTCGCGGGTTCGATTCCCGCACCAAAACAAATGTTTGTTGATGAAACAGATATTTGTGTTGGGTCTGAGTGTTTGTGGCTCCTTCGTTGTTTCTGGTTGCCATAGTACAATTGAAAGCCTTAGTTTGGGACCAGGACAACGTATGTGATGTTGTCTCAATTTATTTTATTTATTTCCTACTGGTTTAGTAGTTTGTTAAACTACCATTTTTCTGCCTCAATGGTTCTCTGGTAGAAATTCATTAAGTCTGCCATCTAATGTACATTAGATAAATACTTATAAATAAAGATTCATAGATGAGAGCTACTAATCACATTATGGAAATCTACTGCTTCATGCATTATGGGCCAGTAACTATTAATTCCGTTATAATGACCACGTTAGCAACATAATGTATTCAACACCAAAGTTAATGTGTTATGAGTATCATAAGTAACCACGGAAGAGCCACGCTTTGGCGTAAATGGGCCGGCTTTATTGGAGTGATACCACGGCCTTACTAAAGACTGACGTTAAACAGCGCCTGATCTTTGTTCCATTATCTGAGTGAGGGTACCGGAGGCCCAATGGAGGAAAAGGGCATTAAAGGTTGGCAGGTATTTGTAAATCTACTGGTGTTGCAGGTGTCTATGGGCGGTGGCAATCGCTTGCCAACGTGATCCAACTGCTTTTGCCACTTATCACATAAAAATATAGTTTTGCTTGACCCAGGAATCGAAACTAGGACCCCGAGATCCAGTAGTAAAGTCCTTGAGTGGAGACCGCGACTCGGTAAGCGTAGTATTGGACGCGCTGCGACAAGATAGGATGATGACATTCGAAGGCTGGCTGGAGTGAGCTGGATGAGAGTAGCCGAACGGGAGCGGTGGCGTGCATTAGGGGAGACCTATGTCCAGCCGTGGACGAGTGTGAGTTGCTGATGATGACATTTTCCATAAATTTTTAGGTATATACAACAGTCTTTATCAATATTCCTGAAATTCCAATTTAAAGCCGTTTCAGCCTCAATAAGCAAAGTAGATAGAGATAATCTGAAATATCGCGAACGTGTCGCGAAACGAACAAATACTGAATAATTGAATCACGATTTCAATTATCTGTAGATTTCAGGTTTCAGGGTTGTCGGGAAAGATTAGAGAGACACGTAATATTTTCTTACTGCATTAAGGAGATTGGATTTCTTTCGGAATTCATAAGTAGGAAATGTATTGGTCTTGTTTGTCGATATGTTTTCGTTATTTTCATTGGTACAGTCAGCCACACATGGCGAACACAACCTGTCAAATTTGCCCAATTGATGTGCTACCTAATATGTATGACAGTAAGATGAGACTCGATTGAAGAAATTTGATAGTTTTGTATACTTTCATGTGGTTGTACGTACAGGTCACGGCACGTATGTTTGGTACTCTAACTAACTAATAAACTAACTTTAACCGTGAGATAGCCACGCTTCGGCATGAATGGGCCGGCTCGACCGGATTGATACTACGGCCTCACAGTAGACCGGCGTGAAGCAGCACCTGGTCTGCGCGTTTCGTCGAGTGAGTAAGGCGAGCAGACGGACCACCTGATGGTAAGCGATTGCCTCTACCCAAAGACACCTGCAACTTCAGTAGAGCTAGAAGTGCGCTTACGCACGTTTAATGACCTCCTTTTCCCCCAATTGGACCTCCGGTAGCGAAACACAGCGCATGCACTGCTTCACGCCGGTTTTCTGTGAGGACCTAGTATTACTCCGGTCGAGCCGGCCTATTAAAGTTAGTTCAAAGTGAATTATTTTACTAGTGCGTCTACCCACCACTTACGCCGAGCGCCAAACATACGTGCCGTGACCTGTACGTACAACCACATGAAAGTATACCAAACTATCAAATTTCTTCAATCGAGTCTCATTTCCTTCGAAATTGATTGACCTTCGAAACAAGAAATCGCCACTTTGGTCATCATTTTGCAATAATTCGGCATCCCTACGGATTTGCGCTTGACAAAGACACCCGAAAATGTACATAGCTTAAATGTAGTTATATTTTAAGCACTTGAGATTCCAAACTCCATTTCAATCGTCCTTGAGTTTTCATTGTCAATCTATTTATTTTAGGAACTGGTTTTAGCTAAGAAATAATTATCGCCAGTACGACACATGGACATAGCTCGGGTTTGTGATCACCAATCCGCATTAGGCAAGCGAGGTGATCTTAATCGAGGCTTAATCAGCCTCATCCCATCATAGTAGCGATGACTTGATTTCTATGATGGAGGCCTTTGCCCTGCAGTGGGACAGTATATAGGCTGATACTTTTACGATAAGTGTCACTGTCCAAAAAAAATGCCTTTTTCTGTTACACCAGTCCTAATTTATTGAAGTCAGTATATTATGTTCAAGAATCTATATCTATATCTTCTGTCTTCTATCTTCTATACTATTTATAAAGAGATAACTTCTATAGACAACGACAAGGCTTATACGTAAACCGAAAACAAGAAACGCTTGCGCGATGTAATTGGACACAGCGCCATCTATTGGTTCATTTCTGAATTACGGTCCCGAAGCGAAGTGAGGGCGGGCCACTAGTATATTATAATAGTCAGTTTATATGTTTAAGAATAGTTTCATATAGTCGTAAAGCCCCAACAGCAGACACAATAGAAAATCAATTGTTTTTTTTATGTTAATAGATAGCCTTTGAAAGATTTTTGGGTCTTACGACAATATGTGGTATTATGTTGTAATTAAATTTGATTCAAATTCAATCAGTACTTATTTTTTGCATGAAAGAGAAACAATAATTTTTATCAACACAAACAAACTAGCCCGTTTATAATATTACTAGTATAGCAATACAGTAATTCAAATAAGGTCGATCCAATATGTACCTATGAGTTTTTCCAATACCATTATGCAGAATGCATCCATAGGAAGCGAGAATATAATATTTCCATAACAGATTTGCTGTTGACGCTATCGGGAATGCAAATGGATGTATCGGATGTGGTGCCAATTTTATCAATGGCGGTGCGCTTTCCACAGTACGATTTCGAAGGAAATTTCATGAAAAATCCTTTACCTATTTTATCGTGGGAGAGCCAACAAGTCTTAGATTAAACTATTAATTGTTTTAAAACAATGACAGTTAAAATTTCAAATTTCACGCAAATATTTTTTTTCCTGCTTGATCCGACTGCTGGACAAAAGCATCCCTTAAGATCTTTCACTGGATCAACATTCCCGGGATTGGGAACTTTATCTTTAAACGACACATATTTATTATGTGACAGGTGGCAGACAATGGTAAGCAATGGCCGTCGCCCATAGACACCTGCAATACCAGTTAGAGTCACAAATGCGTCGCAAACCTGTAACCCCCTTTCCCACTAATTGGCCCTCTTCACTCAATCGAAACAGTGGTATCACTCCGTTGAAGCCGGCCCAATCATAATGAAGCAGGGATCTCCCGCAGTCTTTTTTTTTATATGATCGGTAGCAGAAGAGCAGGCGGATTACCTCATGGTAAGCAATTGCCGCCGCCCATGAACACATGCAACAAGTGCGCTGCTAACCTTTTATCTCCTTCCCCCCCGATGGGCCTCCGGTACCCTCACTCACTTGGCGAAAACAGCACAGGAGCTGCTTCACGCCGGTTTCCTGTGAGGCGGTGGTATTCCGGAGGGGTACTCCGGTCGAGCCGGCCCATTCATGCCGAAGCATGGCTCTCCCACAATTAACGCGGTTAATCATTAATAGAAATAAGGCAACATCTATCTATCTTCTATACTATTTATAAAGAGATAACTTCTATAGACTACGACAAGGCTTATACGTAAACAGAAAACACGAAACGCTTGCGCGATGTAATTAGACACAGCGCCATCTATTGGTTCATTTCTGAATTACGGTCCCGAAGCGAAGTGAGGGCGGGCCACTAGTTTTAAACTAAAGCTTGACGCCCATCTCTTGCCCCAAGTTCCTATAGCTTCACTGTACCTCGCTATTACTATTATCAACACTCCACATAAATGCAATATTACGAAAGTGCATTAACTGCACCGACGCGACCGACCCTTAACGCTGCACAAACTGATAAAACGCAATTTCGAACCCTGATGCTTTTCTATTAGGCGATGAATGGCTCCATTTGATTGAAAAATTGACGTTTGCCGATAAAATGGCGGACAGGTGGACTGAAAGTGAAAGGGCAAGTTCGAATTGAATTGGCGTGGTAAAGGTTCCGCATGTTTTGTGCCAATCAAACTAAATTTGTTCAGTGACTCGAAATTTTTTTAATAATACCGGGTCTGCCGGTGGCAATCGCTTACCATCAGGTTATCCACCTGCTCGTCTGCCAACCCCCCTCTTCCCACTGTTTACACCGGTCTTCTGTGATGTATCTTTTCGAAATAAAAAGTAGCCTATATCCTCTCTAGACCATCTGTATATCAAATTTCATTCAAATCCATTCACTAGTTTTGGCATGAAAGAGTAACAGACAGACAGATAGGCACAGTTACTTTAGCATTTTAAATATTAATTAGGATATTATTTAGTTTTTTAGATTTTCGCGTTGCATAATAACTATAAATTATTAAAACGGGAATTAACGCGACGTTTATTTTTAAGTACATTGTATGTACTTACTCAGTCAGTGTCAGTTCGCTTGTGACCACGTCAAGCAGTAAGTACCTACATACAATGTACTAAAAAATAAACGTCGCGTTAATTCCCGTTTTAATAATTTATAGGATATTATTTATTTTTATTTAACTACGGAACCCTAAACACCGCTAGGTCCGAAGTAAGCACGGGCGATCCATCTGTGTCCAATTTTGTCGCGACGATGGATCATTGGCAAATGTGTTTTTGAAAGAGTAGATTGTTTTGATTGAATTCCGATTGCAGTAACATAACTATGAAGTATGAATGTAGGTATACATAAAACTGCCACTTAAAACATTTTTATGCGCCGACCCCAGATAACCTGGGAACAGGGCAGGGAAATGATGATGGTTAGCTTAAAATATGCATTGGCGTCGCTATTGTATACGGACAGACAGACATGACGAATCTTTAAGGATTCCGTTTTTTGCCATTTGGGGGGAAAGGCGGTTAAAGATTGGCAGCGCACTTATGACTCTACAAATGTAGCAGGTGTCTATGGGTGGCGGCAATCGCTTGCCATCAGGTGATCCGTCTGCTCGTCTGCCACCTATCACGTCATAAAAAAAAAGGCTGACGAATCTATAAGGATTCCGTTTTTTGCCATTTGAGGGGAAAAGCGGTAATAGGTTGGCAGCGCACTAGTGTAGTGACTTTACCGGTGTTGCAGATGTCTATCGGCGGCGAATGTTTCACCATCAGGTGATCCGTCTGCTCGTCTGCCACCTATCACATAAAAAAATTGGCTACGGAACCCTAAATGTTAAACTAACAAATTGTTGGCAGAAATCCAAAGGAGCGTAATCTTAAAGTGTTCTGGAAACTTAATAAATACTTACAAGAGCTATAAGACAGTCGTTGACCCCTCAAGTTTCGGGAAGAGTAGAAGGGTCTTGATGAATAGTAGCCAACATTATTAACTACTAGAGGTCAGGGCGTTGACCTTTGGTGACATAGGCCAGGTCCCACTGGAAACCTATTTCAATTGTCTATGGCTTACTCCATAGGGAATAGGTTTGGGTTGAATGCCCGAGGAGGATCTTTATCAAACAGACTCCAAGTTTACGGAAACTGACGCAAATGAAAACGGACGCAAAGGTCAAGTATTTGTCACGCACCTACTGTTTATTAAAATGTTTGTTGGTGAAACGTACTTCTTAACAGAAAAACTTGCAAATTTTATTTCATTTTATTTATTTTTATTTTGCATGCCAGTTTCTGGTGAATTGTGCTAGCTACATTAACTTTTTATACCACCCCTTGTACCACTTTTCTGGCAAACAAATGATTTCTAATTTCTGATTTGGTTTGACTCAGGGATCGAGCCGGGGACTATAAGCGCAGCCGTCGTTTTAATTTGGATACTACCAACTACCTAATGCTCCATTGAAACAGTCACTCTATATTGGGCGAGTTTTGGAGTAGACGCCAAACAGATGCGCGTCTTCTCCCTCTCCGCAGAAGGAGCCCGCTGGTGCGTGGTACAGGGGTATCATCATCAGGTACCATACCATCAGGTGAGATGAGGTCAAGTGCAAACCCATCTTATAAAAAAAAAAATCAGCACCGACATTGCACCGGCTCCTTCTGCTGCTGCTGAGGGACAGCTCAGCTCTCCTATCTACCTCTCTCCCTCTCTCCTAGCCTGCCCAGGGGAGGAACCTCTGAGCCAGTCGTGCAGGCGGGCAACCGCCGGGGAATGTCGTGGAGGTCGGCTTCAGCTGTATTACCATGACACTTCCCATGACAATATGGGCGATACGGGCGAGCCGCAGAGGGTTTAGTCTTCTCGTTTAGAGACTCTCCTCTGGTGGGGCTCTCCCCACGTAACCTGGCCAACTCTCAGTGGCTGGGTATGCAAGAGGTGGTTGTCATATTTTGGGATAGCAACATGCCCCCTGCAAAACCAAAAAAAAAACTTACTCTATATAAATGGGTTCTCTAATGCACTGGTCTCTTCATAAGAAATATGCTCTTCCTTGAAAGTCAAAGGCCGCATCGGTCAGGAAATATCGTTGATAGAAGTTTATTTCACCTTTTTACAGCAGCAAAGTAGTAAGCACCTATTACGGACTAATAAGTTCTTCAGAGCTGGCGCTGTTTTGCAAACTTTTTTTCAAATCATTCCACTAACGACAGAAAAAAAGACCGCAGATTAAGTCGCTGTCGAAGGTCCATTAGCGCTTGTTCTGCGAAAAATTAGAACACTGACCTACTTACTTTAAAAACTATAAAATCAGAAATGACAGTTAGTTTTCCTTTTTTTTCTGTAGGATTTTTAACGTCAATTTTAAAAGCTTTTATTTAACTTTCAATGTATGTTATGTATACTCGGGAGAAATCTGGCAACTGAATATTGAAGCAGATAAATCTTCAACCGATTGAGCTAAAATTTTGGAATCGAACCCAGTCAATAGATTCCATCGTTGGCATTGATTAAGAAAGCCAAGTAGCCTACAGTCTACTGTTTGGTAGACTAAATTGATTGTTAACTTATGCTTTCTTCCATCGATCGACAATTGACCGAATGGTCTGTCAACAGCCTTACTACTGCCCTACTCTTATCATTTCTGAGTGAAAAATCTCATTAGCAAAATATCTACCAATGCCGTCAATTTCTAAAAAAATGGCGCTACTTGGTGCAAGCAGCGCCTTGTTCCCGGCTATTCGCCATCTACAAAAATAACCTTTTACCAAAGTGTACATTTTCGTAGTAGGTTGATATACAAACTCGCAAAGGTCAACCTCGTCGTGTCGTGTCAGAAATGATGAGATTCGCAAGAGATCGTAGGTCGCAGATAGCTCAAAGAATTACGTGGCTTAAGCGGCAATGGGCAGAGTACATTGCGAGGAGAACAGATGGCCGTTGGGGTGGTAAGGTCCTTGAGTGGACGCCACGTTCAGAAGGCCGCAGCCTTCGCACCAGGTGTACTGATGGTCTAGTGCAGGTCGCGGGAGTCCCTTGCATGTTGGTGGCATAAGACCGATCTGTGTGGGGAACATTGGGGGAATCCTATGTCCAGCAATGGTCGTCTATTGGCTGAAATAATAATGATGATGAGAATTTTATCTAAGTATTATATTTGTGATAATCTTTTGTCTGATATCTGTAACACAAGTGCTTGAGCTACTTAGTACGGAGTCAGGTCAATGTAAGAGATGTTGTGTGAATTTATTTATCTACTAGTGGCCCGCCCTCACTTCGCTTCAGGACCGTAATTCAGAAGTGAACCAATAGATGGCGCTGTGCTCAATTACAACGCGCAAGCGTTTCGTGTTTTCGGTTTACCTATAAGCCTTGTCGTTGTCTTTAGAAGTTATCTCTTTATAAAAAGTATAGATATAGATTTTTTGTTTTGATTTCCAGAGCTACTAAGAATCACGATACTACGTTCTTACAGCGCAATTTAAAAGGGGCACAGCGAAAAATTCTGATACTCTACTACGGCGGCCATTACAGTCGGCGCTGAATAGAATTCCAAATGAGTGTTATTTGAGTCTTAAGTCTTTTTGAAGGTCATCCTTTTTGGGGGTAAATGACGGAATTATTTCGTCATTATGAAAGAACGGAGTGATATCTCCGAGGAAATTACTTGATACAGTAGATGAAAAGCGTAATAAATTTTCTTTTAGAATTTTCTGTCTTTTTTTTGGAATTTCTTATTATGAAGGTAATAAGAAATTCCAGTTAGGCTTTGATTCGACTTGTATACCTTTTTAATAACAAAACTGGTCTGGCAGACTCTTTGTTGATTAGATATCAGTCTTACATAGGGAACCATAATACACATCGGTAACTCTTTCTCTTTTGCTATTTATATTAAACACTAGTGGCCCGCCCTCACTTCGCTTCGGGACCGTAATTCAGAAATGAACCAATAGATGGCGCTGTGCTCAATTACAACGCGCAAGCGTTTCGTGTTTTCGGTTTACCTATAAGCCTTGTCGTTGTCTTTAGAAGTTATCTCTTTATAAATAGTATAGATATAGATTTTTTGTTTTGATTTCCAGAGCTACTAAGAATCACTATACTACGTTCTTACAGCGCAATTTAAAAGGGGCACAGCGAAAAATTCTGATACTCTACTACGGCGGCCATTACAGTCGGCGCTGAATAGAATTCCAAATGAGTGTTATTTGAGTCTTAAGTCCCTTTGAAGGTCATCCTTTTTGGGGGTAAATGACGGAATTATTTCGTCATTATGAAAGAACGGAGTGATATCTCCGAGGAAATTACTTGATACAGTAGATGAAAAGCGTAATAAATTTTCTTTTAGAATTTTCTGTCTTTTTTTTTGGAATTTCTTATTATGAAGGTAATAAGAAATTCCAGTTAGGCTTTGATTCGACTTGTATACCTTTTTAATAACAAAACTGGTCTGGCAGACTCTTTGTTGATTAGATATCAGTCTTACATAGGGAACCATAATACACATCGGTAACTCTTTCTCTTTTGCTATTTATATTAAACACTAGTGGCCCGCCCTCACTTCGCTTCGGGACCGTAATTCAGAAATGAACCGATAGATGGCGCTGTGTCCAATTACATCGCGCAAGCGTTTCGTGTTTTCGGTTTACCTATAAGCCTTGTCGTTGTCTATAGAAGTTATCTCTTTATAAATAGTATAGAAGATATCATTTATGAAGAAGTTAAATCGTAAATGACAAGGCTTTAGGTAAACCGAAAAGGCAAAAGAGATTGCCGCCACCTATAGACACCCGTAATAGCAGTGGAGTCACAAGCGCGCTGCCAACCTTTGACCACCTTTCCTCCTTTTGAGACTACACTAACTCACTCAACGAAACAGCGCAGGCGCAACTTCACGGCGGGCTTCTGTGAGGCCGTGGTATCCAGTCGAGTCAACCCTTTCATACCAATGTGTGGCTTTCCCACTGTCTGTTCCATACTTGACATTATCCTATGGGAAGTAAAACTTGTTAAATACTTAAGTTATGACATATATTGTGGTTAGTAGGACACATACAACTTTGAGTGACCGAATATGTTTTGAAATTGCACCTTTGGGAGTCTCTTCGCGTTCGGAACCCTAATAAACATAGTGTCCCACCAGGGAGGTCCCCGCAACTATATAGTGTATACAGTCAACTCCAAAAATATGTATACACTTTAGGACCTTGTCACAATACACTAAGAAAGTAGAAGTCGTTCTACTTTCTTATACAGGGTGTATCTGTGAACATTTACATCCCTTTAACAAAGTGTGCTATCAACCATTCTGAACAACATTTGTTCAACCACTTTTCCGAATTCTCCGAAAAATTTTTCGACTCTCCATACAAAATGACCAAGTCACGTGATCAACTTTGTATGGAAAGATGAAAATTTTCAATGCGAATTTTCAAAAGTCATAGAACAAATGTTGTTCAGAATGGTTGGTAGAACACGTGGATAAAGGGATGTAAATGTTCACAGATACATCCTGTATTATGTATTGTGAAAAGGTCTTAACATATTTTTGGAGTTGGCTGTATGTATATTCCTCACTAGCGGCCGCCCGCGACTTCGTACGTGTATAAAATTGTAGTCTATGTGTTATTCTGATGTTTAAGATACTAGCTGTTACCGCGACTTCGTCCTCGTGGAAGAGTATATTTGGGTAACATTTTAATTACTTAACTATCCCCCCCTTTTACCTCTTCCTGTACCTTTTTAGCAATAAAAGTAGTCTATGTTTTTTTTAGTGTCAAGACTACCTGTACACCAAACATTCAAATCCGTTCAGTAGTTTTTGCGTGAAAGAGAGACAGACAGAGTTACTCTCGCATTTATATATGTGTTGGGATAAGGCAATATTTCAATTAAACTTCGCTAGGTTTCTGTAATGCACACTTTTATTACCTTTCTCATCTTTCACAACAAAACAATTTTACAGAAGAACGACCACAGCGCCGCCAGTGGCAGAAAAACGAAACTTATAAACACATTTATAAAGACAGCTCGCAAACAACGTTTACGAAGATATTTAATAACTACTTTATAAATTTATTTATCCAACAATAAGTAATATTAGTTAGGATGATAGTAAAGTTTCATTAAAATCCATTCATTAAAATGCGCACATTGATGTTTAAAACTTTGACTTTTTTGGTTTTTTTTTTATTATGTTTGAAAAATCCAAAGGTGCGTTCGGTTTCGAACCTACGACCTCCATGAGGCACGTTCTTATACACTAAGCTACCATCGCCTTCAATGATCACACTCAATGTGTCTTATCTCAATTATGAGATAACATTAGTAAGTGGCAAAACTTGTAGTAAGACATAAAACAAAGAAATAGCCCTGGCGTAGTCCTCACAGAGCGTATGAAGTTATGGGTAGTACCGCTTTACGAGAAAGTTTTACGTACTCGATTATCGTTAGAGCGAGTTGCAGACTTAAGAATGGTTCCGGAGACAGAAAATTTGTAAATAAAAAAATAATGAAAAAAATTGCTTGGCTCAAGTAGCAATGGGCACATTGCGAGGAGAACAGACGGCGGTTGGGGCGGAAAGGTCCTTGAGTGGAGACCGCGTACAGGAAGTCGCTGCTGTGGCAAGCCCTACCAGATGGACCGACAATATAGTGAAGGTCACGGAAATTCCTTGGATGCGGGTGGCATAGAACCAATCTGTTTGGAGAACATTCGGGAAGGCCTATATCCAGCAGTGGCTAAAATGATGATGATCACAGACTTCGGAAATAAATTCCATTACCTAGCGTAAGGTCGGACCGATCCAAAAATACAGCTGCAAAAAGATGCCCATCAATAGAGTTAAGTTCGTTAATACACACGGATCTCTAAAACTACAAGAAGAAATAGTGCTTTGTAAAATATCAAAAGAGTCGGTTATTTCCTACGAGCGTCGAATAAAGTTCCTCAGACGTCGCGCACACGCGCCATTTTGTGTTCGAGTGAGTAGACACAGTGGAACACAGTGAGGAAAGTTGTGTTCAGATTTTGACACAATGGAACATTAGTGAAGTAAACTGTGTCTAGATGTTGACACAGTGGAACATAGTGAAATAAATTGTGTCTAGATGTTGATACAGTGGAACATAGCGACAAAAATTGTGTCTGAATTTTGCCACAGTTAGAACGTAGTGAAAATTGTATCAAGACTTTATTTTTCAAAGGGCCCGCTACCTTTCTTTTCTTAGGAAGGTAATAAACTTTTTTTAGGGTAAACCATTATGTCCATCGTCTTGCCTGTACATTTCATGTGAGGAACAACATGGTTTGAAGGGACTCTAACCAAAACCATCTCAGCGCTATCGCAGTTGGGTCGACCCCTATAGGGATAGCCTGAGTAAATGGGGATTTGCGGACGCATCATACAGCAAATTCCTGCAGCCTATCGATAGTGCAGTCAGCAGTTGGCAGTTGGCATCTTAGTGCCATTGACACGAGAAGAAGAAGTCAAAATATCGGTAAGATAACATTAATATTAAGCTGGACAACAAAGTTACGGTAAAATTTTAAAGTAACTAAAAGTCAGGTAAAGAAGAAGGTAGGTTAAAAATAATCACATAAAAAAAACTGTTTGTTGACTCATTGGCGCAGTGTACTATGATCTCGGTAGAAACGCAATGTTTGCTGGTTCGATTCCTGCATCATTACAAAAAAATGTACTCGTATTAAAAAACAACTTTTGACTTGTTCTAAGATATTTTAGATTTGTTGAAACTTTACTGGTGATCTCTTATACTGTGGTATTTGTTTGAAACTTATGTGGGAATTTCTTTAAAAGTTTCGAAACGCCTATACTAAAGTTACACTTTAACAACTAGAAGCATACTCGTAGTCTTGGAACGGGAATTTAAGTTTTACTTAGTTAAAAATATCTTCTGTTAGTGAGGTTTATAGAACCTACTTTGAGCAAGCTTAAAGCTTATAGTACCCATTCTCAACTCTAGTGTGTTAGTGCTAGGTTTTAGCATGCTTATAAATTGCAATAAATAATTTGATTTTGATCACACGCGCTAACGCTTAGGGGGCAAACCGGGCAAAAAACACGATTTTTTGCCCGATTTGCCCCCAGAGTTGCCCCGGCAGGCAGAGCACTTGTGACTCTACTAGAGTTGACGCACAGCGCACTTGTGACTCTACTGATGGTAAGCGATTACTGCCGTAATCGCTTACCATCAGTTTATCCGTCTGCTCGTCTGCCTAACTAACACAAAAAAACCGGCCAAGTGCGAGTCGGGCTCGCGCACAAAGGGTTCCGTAGCAGCAAATATAATAAACTTATTATGTCAATTTACAAAAACTATAAGAGATACTTTGATCAAACTAAAAAATCGTTGAAAGAGTTAATTAGCATGCATCACCTCTATTTTTTTTAGAATTTTATACCCCGTAGTTATAAAAATAGAGGGGGGGGGACATACTTTTTACGACTTTGAGAGCTGATATCTCAAAAACCGTTCACTTTAAGAAAAATGTTTTTTAGAAAACTTTATATCATTTTAAAAGACCTTCCCATTGATACCCCACACGGGTATGTACATCGAAAAAAAAAAATTCATCCCTCAGTTACATGTATGGGGGGCCCCACCCCCAATTCTTTTTTTTACTATTTAGTGTCATATTTTTGTAGCGGTTTATACAACACATATTCCCATCAAATTTCATCACTGTAGTACTTATAGTTTCCGAGTAAATCGGCTGTGACAGACGGACAGACGGACAGACGGACAGACGGACAGACGGACAGACGGACATGACGAAACTATAAGGGTTCCGTTTTTGCCATTTTGGCTACGGAACCCTAAAAAAAGAACTTTCGTTAAGCCAGATTTTGGAATTCACATAGCGTTTTTCTTGCTAAGAGCGCAGTTTATATGATTGTAGACAAGCAGACGTATCATTTCATCTCAAAAATCATGCACTACGGCCAATATGCATTGGTTTAGGGGGCGGTAAAATAACCATCCGCTCTGAACAACCAATAACCACGCTACGGTGTATATTGACTTCCACAAACCTCTGTTTGTAGCGTCGATGTTTAACAAAAAACGTGTTTTCCTCTGGTATTGTGTTTGGCGAGCCTTCGAGAGCCAGAGCTGTGCCGGTTTTTCATTTCGTATTGCTACTTTTCATGTTCAAACATTTCTAGGTTTGGAGCACACTGAGATTTTATTTAAATGAGGCACTATACTCTGGTTTTTAATCATGTGTCATCCCCATACATTATTACTCAATTTGACACATGCAAAATGTCAAAATGCATAAAAACTTGTCATTTTCATCTGTCAGTTATTATAGTTGATTATAAATTATAGTATACTCGTATTTACCGTGTTCAACTCCTCATACAAAAACGGTCACGATATTTGGTTATTTCGTCAAAGTCAAAAAAAAATTCAATGGATTTTCAAAAATCATACTCGTAGAACAAAATATGTTGTTCAGAATGGTTGGTAGAAGCCGTGGCTAAAGGGATGCAAATGTCTATCAATACACCTTGAATATCTTCTATACTATTTATAAAGATATAACTTCTAAAGACAACGACAAGGCTTATTGGTAAACTGAAAACACGAAACGCTTGCGCGATGTAATTGGACACAGCGCCATCTATTAGTTCATTTCTGATTTACGGTCCCGAAGCGAAGTGAGGGCGGGCCACTAGTTATATATAACATGGAATAGGGCAATGTGAAAACTGCGGAACCAGTTCCAAATGATAGTGTACTCAAACAGATACGACCTAGTGATCTTAAAAAAATAGGCCTTCCTTAAGAGCCAGCAACGCATTTTTGATGCCACAGGTGTTGCAGATTTTCATGGGCGGCGGTGATCACTTACCATCAGGTGAGCCGTTAGCTCGTTTGTCCGCTATAATGTAAAAAAGAGAAAATATAATACGTACATACAGCCACACATCCACACTAATATTATAAATGCGAAAGTAACTCTGTCTGTCTGTCTGTCTGCTACTCTTTCACGCCAAAACTACTCAACGGATTTAAATGAAATTTGGTATACAGATTACAGATAATCTAGACCCTGAGAAAGGACATAGGTTACTTTTTATTGTGAAAAGGGGGTTGTAAGGGGTTGAAAGGGGGGTAAAAAGTTACTTTTCCACGCGGACGCAGTCGCGGGCGGCCGCTAGTCAAGGTATAAATTAAAACTGTCAAATTTCCTTTAATCGACTTTCATCTTACTGTCAAACACATTGAGTCGAATATTGATTGAGGAATTTTGACAGGTTGTGGTAACCTGATGTGTGGCTGTTTGTACTTGGGGATCCTGGTGTATCTCAGGCTATTTCGAAAAGTTGACTGAAATATGACCGCGATAAATTTTGCCTGTAAGCGGAAACTTCCCAACTAACGACTCTCAATATTAAATTCGATATTGCTTTAATATAACATGATATTAAACAGATTTTCTATAAATTAGTAATATTTTGAAGACATTTTGAGTGCAGGAAGCCGCAGCCGTAGAAGTCCTCCAACCAAGTGGACCGACGATCTGGTGAAGGTCGCGGGAGTCCCTTGGATGCGGGTGGCACAGGACCGATCTGTGTGGAGAACGTTGGAGGAGGCCTATGTCCAGCAGTGGATGTCTATTGGCTGAAATGATGATGATGATGAATATTTTTAGTAATTGACTCGCGGGATGGCGTATCGGTACCCCACCCTACCAAAAGGTCGTGGGTTCGATCCGTACCCTGGACAAAAATCGTGTAATGAGCACTTTTTCTTCAGAGACTTTTTTATATGAAATAAAAAGGTGGCTGACGAGCAGACGGATCACCTAATGGTTATCGATTGCCGCCGCCCATAGACACCTGCAACAGCAGTCGAGTCACAAGTGCGCTGGCAACCTTTAGCCCCCTTTTCCCCCAAATTGGGCCTCCAGTACCCTTAGTCACTCGAAAAAACACAGCGATCACGCACGTCGTCTGTGCATCATTTCAGTCGAGCCGCCCCATTCATGCTGAAGAACGACTCTCCGACGCTTAAAGTAAATTTTTAGGGTTTATGATGTTATTCAAACATAAATAGATACGTAATTTCATAAAGGGTTTTTCACCTCAACCTACACCCTTATCTCGCCCTTTTAATTAAATTCACGGGTGTTTATTTTTGCCTTTGCAGGTGTGAAAATGTATGTTAATAAAAGGTCTTTATTTTAATAACTTGACGGCTAGTCTATTCCTTAAGTTAATAGATAGGTTAGGACTTTGTATTATCCTTGAGAAGTGTCGTATGGTAGCCATTAGTAATACCATTCCCCTTCTTTGTAGTCTACCATGGGGGTGCTAAGCTTCAGCATGAATGGGCCGGCTCGACCGGAGTGATGCCACGGCCTCACAGTAGACCGGTGAAGCAGCGCCTGCGCTGTGTTTCGTCGAATGAATGAGAGGGCCGGTGGCCCAATGGCAGCTCATTTGTGACTCTACTGGTGATGCGGGTGTTTATGGGCGGTGACAATTGCTCACCATCAGGTAATCTGTCTGCTTGTTTGTGGCCTACTACAAAAAAGTAGTAGAAGTCACAAACGTGTTGCTAATATTTACCCGATTGGGCCTCCGATACCCTAAATCACTCTATAAAACACAGCGCAGTCACTGCTTCACGCCAGTTTGTAAAGCCGGTATCACTCCGGTCGGTCCAGCCCATTCGTGCCGAAGTATGGCTCTCCGACGCCAAGTTAAAAAGTGCCAAGGTATTCCACTTATCTCACCTCTGTATCTTCAGCGGCTTATCCGATATCAAGTAAATATTGAGCGTTGCATTTAAATTGCTTCTTATAGAGAACACGTGTTGTGATGCCGATAGCATATTCTATACAGTGTACCTACATATAATGTGCGATATTGATCCATACGGCTTTCAATTTAAGATCATCTTAGTATGTAGGCCCTTTCTAGATCGTCGTCCAAATCTTTGTTTATATCTATACTGTTTTATGAAGAGACTAGCGGCCCGCCCTCACTTCGCTTCGGGACCGGAATTTAGAAATGAACCAATAGATGGCGCTGTGCTAAATAACATCGCGCAAGCGTTTCGTGTTTTTGGTTTACCTATAAGTCTTGTCGTTGTCTATAGAAGTTATTTCTTTATAAATAGTAACTAAGATAAATTCTGCAGATATCGACGAACCTTATAAACCTTCAAAAAGCGAGCGTATTCCTTCTTAAAAGGTCGGCAGCGCATTTGCGACTCCTCTGGTGTTGCGGGTGTCCATGGGAGGCGGTAATCGCTTACCATCAGGTGATCCATCTGTTCGTCTGCCCCCTATCTCATAAAAAAACGGACTGAAAAGGCGAAACACTAGCGCTATTCAATCAATACCCAGTGCCATCTATTGTTAGACAGAAGCGACTGTCCCGAAACTAAGTGTAAGCGGGCCACTATTACATACGCACATTAAGAAAGGTTTGACCCCTTCACAGATCGTATAGATTCACCATTTCTGTCTGTCTGTATGTACACATTTCTATCGCCTGACTGCTGTATCATCTTAAAGCCACAGGTTTCAGCGTGTTTTGATATTATAGAGATACGCTACGATATACTGCATAGCAATGAACGAACTCTTTGTTAAGAGTATCAGTTAGATTCGACTCTCTAATATACTATTTATAAAGAGATAACTTCTATAGACAACGACAAGGCTTATAGGTAAACCGAAAACACGAAATGCTTGCGCGATGCAATTGAGCACAGCGCCATCTACTGGTTCGTTTCTGAATTACGGTCCCGAAGCGAAGTGAGGGCGGGCCACTAGTCATCTACATATATATTTTGTAAACGGTTGATGAATATTATATGCGGAGCTTCAACATTAAAAAGGCCGCTGAAATACGACCGCATTGAAATCATAAATCCTTTACAAATAATGAAGGGAAGCACAATTTTATTTAATAACATTACATTTTTGAACCAAATCAAATAGGCACATATACGAGGATATTAAAATTAATGAGACGTCGAAGTTTTAGCACAATATACCTACCACTATAAGTAAATAGAGTAAAGTATCAGCCTATATACCGTCTCACTGCAGGGTAAAGGCACAAAATAATTAGATACAGAAGGTAGACTCAGCCTGATTTTGAATTTAGA
This sequence comes from Cnaphalocrocis medinalis, assembly GCA_014851415.1. NCBI lineage: Eukaryota > Metazoa > Arthropoda > Insecta > Lepidoptera > Crambidae > Cnaphalocrocis > Cnaphalocrocis medinalis. The sequence continues at coordinate 7,032,460 of CM026298.1, read as the reverse complement.
AGATTTCGTTGACATTATGCTAAGGTTGTTGCCCGGCATGAGTACATAAGCGCGTGGCCTCTACCACAGACCTCGACAGTTCGACAATCTTATGTCATAGGCTAGGATTAATGTGGTCGAAAAGGCGTATGCGTATTTGCCCGCTAGTGCGCATGCGTGAGTACATGATACGTTTTTAGCTCTTAGTGGGCAGTCTACTTTCTGTGTGTAATTATTTTGTGGTAAAGGTCTCCATCATAGAAATCAAGCCATCGCTACTATGATAGGATTAAGTTTAATCACGCATTTGTGATTGGTGATCATCACAAACCCGAGCTATGTTTGGATCGTTCAAAATTAAATACTTTTGACTCTACTGGTGTTGCAGGTGTCTATAGGCGGCTGCAATTGCTAACCATCAGGTGATTCGCTAGTTTGTCTGCCACCTATCACATAAAAAAATTAAAATATAACAACTAGTTCGGGCGTTTGTACTTTGTATGTATACTCTGATTTATAATCATGTAATGTAAACTGACAGATGTCAATGACAAGTTTCTATGCATTTTGACATTTTGCATGTGTCTAATTGAGTGTTAATGTATGGGGATGACACATTGACATCTGTCAGTTTAATTTACATGATTATGAATCAGAGTATAGTTACAGTCGCCTACAATAAAATGTAAACACCTCGACTCTTATGCCACGAGTATAAGGTTCATATTTGAATGAGTTTGTATACTTATTAGTGCACGTGACTTACGTATTTATAATGATAGAAAAAGATCGCAAATTATCTCGTACCTTCTAACACCTAACGCAATTCTGTCCCCAAATAGCAGGTTTCAAAAGAATACACACTTAACCAGCGTTCCTTTGTGAAACCTGCCCTTTAGTCGTCGACCACCAATCGTTTCGAACAAGTGATTCTTCCATTCCCAAATCGAACTCAAAAGCTTTTCAGGTAGAGTCGAAAATCGTTTGAAAGGAAAGTATGTGGGACCTGGTTTTTTTGCAGACATTTCCACACTTTGAACGTGACGAAGGCATTTCGGCGTCAAAGGGAAATTTGAGTTGATGTCGCCAGGAGAACAGAGGTTTGCATAATTTGTGCGACTTCTATTGAGTTTCGTGACATTTTTTTTATGTGACTGTACTGGTGTTGAAGGTGCCTATGGGCGGCGGCGATCGCTTACCATGAGATGATGAGCTGTCTACTCGTCTGCCCACTATTACATTAAATGAAACAGTGCGTCGAATAGTGTGCAACCTAATAAGTGCCAACGCCCCGTTGCTCTAGTGGTTTAAGTACCGGGCCGTGATCTTGGGGTCCCGGGTTCGATTCCCGGGGTCGAGCAAAAGTATGTTACGAATTTTTCGAACATAGCTCGGGTTTGTGATCACCAATCCGCATTAGGCAAGCGTGGTGATTAAGCCTAATCCCATCATGGAAGTGATAACATGATTTCTATGATGGCTTCGCACTTGTGACTATAGGCAACGGCAATTACCATCAAGTGATCCGTCTGCTCGTCTGCCACCTATCACATAAAGAAAAATAAAGTAAGTTCCATTAGAACTTACCTTCAGAACTGCAAGTACTGTAGGTACGCTGTAGCATTTTCACAAACATACTAATGATGCAGAAAAATAAAGAATAATGTACGCAGAATATTTCACCAGTTTTTTCTCTCATTAAAACATCACGTAAAACCGAGGAAGTCCTCACGAAACGCTCGGAGATGCTTTAGACATAATTACACTATTATTTTTATGACTGTAGCTGGTTTTACGTGCTTCTAAAGCCGTGGAAAATTATGCTCTGGAACATCCTGCGCAGTTACTGTAATGGTTAAAGTGATATCTTGAGATCTAAAGAACATATCGTTTTGTGTCATCATCAGCAACCAACTCGTCCACTGCTGGACATAGGTCTCCCCTATTGCATGCCACTGCTCCCGATTTTCGGCCACTCTCATCCAGCCCACACCAGCCAGCCTTCGAATGTCATCATCCCATCTTTCTCTCATCTCGTTTTGTGTAAATGGTCCTAAATTTGTAAGAATATTACTTAACTTAATCTACTAAGAACCTAAGATTAACAGTGTATTTGACTTTTATCGAGGAGCAAATATTTTATTATTGTAAAACTTAAAAAAATTAAATTTATAAAGGTAAGTAAAGTATCAGCCTGTATACTGTTCCTATGCAGGGCAAAGGCCTCCAGCATAGAAATCAAGTTATCACTAGTAGGGGAATGATGGAAAAAAATACGAAAAAAAATTGTGTTTGTGCAAATGTTCGTGAAATTGTTGTAAAAAAACTAAATACGAACAAAAATATGATAAGCCTTGGACCAATATAGTGTTTAGCATAGCTGACCATGGAAACAACATCAGCTACAATGGCGCTACAAAATCAACGAAGCAGCTTTTATCTGTTTCATTGAGAAACCTACTACGCCGAAACTAAACCGAATACGCTGACTCGGATACGTGGAGAGAATGGGAGATGATTGCCATTGCCATGCGACCAAAGTAACTTATCTGGGACGTCCAACGGGACGCCGTCCTGTGGGGCTTCCGAGATATCGCTGGAGGGACGTCGCCAAGGACGTTAAAGCACTAAACGTGCATAATGAGGGTTTTCACAAATGCAAAATCCGATAGATGGCGTTACGTTGACGTCAGGTCCAACTAAGACGACATTGGTTGTTTCATGACATAACTTTGACATGATACGTCAAATGTAACCAATCTATTCGTTGTTGGACCTGACGTTAACGTAACGCCATCTATCGGATTTTCATTTGCAAAAACCCTCATTGGTCGGAATTGACAATTAGCATAGGACCGAACAAAATGGTGATCTTTGACTTCGGCGGTCCTTGGATCGCTGAGCCAGCGTAGTAAGAAAGAAACCAAAACAACAAAGATATTTTATCATTGTTGAATCTTCATTTAAAAATGCTATTCGGCATATTTTTTACCCAAAAATATCTTAATTACGGCCAACACTCGTAAATCAACAAGACCCTTTAGGTTAATAAATTCAAATTAATAAGACAGGAAAACTCAGCGCCCTGCACTCTGTTTGAAATTAAATTCCATATTTAGTCGAAGAAGCGGAAAATAAGAAAAATTGTTTGCTCTTTAATTTAAATTCAATAGGTCCCGAGATTTTCTTTCATGAAGAGAAAAATCTCAAATTGGAAGTGGAGTTAGTTAAATAAATTATTAAGATAGCTGAATGAAATATTCTATCAATAACTAACGGAAGCCCGCAGATTTTTTAGCTAGAAATTGTAATATTATAAATGACTAGTGGCCCGCCCTCACTTTGTTTTGGGACAGTAGTTCCAATGTCTGCTAATAGATGGCGCTGGGCGTTGATTGCATCGCGCTAGTGTTTTGGGTTTTTGGTTTGTATAGGTTTGTCAATGTTCATAGAAATTATAATCTTTATAAGATAATAGTATAGATAAATAAATAAATAAACACAGTTTTGATTTGCCAGAAACATAGTTTACATACAGTTGTTTGTTATTGTTTAATAATTATAAATACACAGCATCTCATTATATTGACCGGACTCCGTACTAAGTAGCATAAGCACTTGCGTTACAGATACCAGACAATAACAGATGAATCACACATTATAATACTGTGACGACCCGTTTAGCGCAATAGTTTGAGCGCCGGTTGAGACGTAAGGGTGTTACTGGTTCCATAGCACAAGGGAAAACCTTAATTTGGGAACCAGGGACAATGTACTGATGGTGTCTCATTTTTTTAATAATAATACTCTGATTCTATTCTATTATTCATTCTATTCTGTATGTCTTATGTTCTATTCTATTCTATGCTAGGCTATTCGATTCTATTCTAGTCTAATGCTATGCTATTCTATTCTATTCTATTCTATTCTATTTCTAACAAGAAGCGGATTATTTTTTAAATTGTATAAAAGGTACAATGCAAAAAATAATAATGGAGTAAATGAAATGCTATTAGCTCGCTACAATGGGCTTATAGGGAGCGTAAAGGTGCAGTCACACTGGTACGATTCATGTCGCCCGGGCTTGTGGGATAATGTAAGTAGGTCACTGCACAAACACAGATGTGGGATGCGGAGGGTGGGTTTCTGCCTATTTGCCGATATTGTTTGAGAGGACAAGTGTGTCATTGGTTCAAGAGGGCGCCATTGCACTTCCAACACAGTATTGCATGCAGTATTGTTATTAGGAACATCTAAATAATTCAGTTTCTAAGCTTAGAGAGGCTTTATCAAATCGTAGTAAATTAACTGTGGGAGAGCCACGCTTCGGCATGAATGGGCCGGCTCAACCGGAGTGATACCACTGCCTCACAGAAAACCGGCGTGAAGCCGCCCCTGTGCTATGTTTCGCTGGGTGAGTGAGGGTACCGGAGGCCCAACCAGAGGGAAAGGGGATTAAAAGTTTAGCAGCGCACATGTGACATCACTGGTGTTGCGCGTGTCTGGTCGGCGGCAATTGCTTACCATCAGGTGATCCGCCTGCTCGTCTGCTACCTATCACATAAAAAAAATATATATATATATTTAGATTTTTGGTACACCTGGCCACTTACGGTCTTTTAGACGATCTGTACCGACCAGATATTGATTGCAAAATGTGATAAGATTCTTCGAAAGAAAAAAAGTTGGGTCTTCAAAAGGTGATAACCATACAAAGTTTACCGTTGGAGAGCCTTTGGCATGAATAGATCAGCTCCACCGGATACCACGGCCTCACAGAAGATAAGCGTGAAGCAACAGCTGCACTGTATTTTGCCGAGTTAGTGAGAGAACCGGAGGCCCAATTGGTAGAACTTGTGACTCCATAGGTGATGCGTGTGTCTATGGGCGGCGGCAATCGTCATTTGTCTCGTCTGCCACCTATTACCTACATAATGGGGGTAACACTGTTTATTGTCACTGAGTTGTGTTGATGTTATATTTGGCTGGGTGAATGAGGGTACCTGTGGCCCAACCAGAGGGAAAGGGGATAACAGTTTAGCAGCACACTTCTGACTCTACAGGTCTTGTGGTGGCAATCGCTTACCATCCGTCTATCCGTCTACTCGTCCTGCCTGCAAATAAAAGAAAAACATTTAACGGGTCCACTGACACCTCTGCAAGTTGATCTGTGAGGCTGCACGGAGGGAAGCTAAAATCAATACAGCGGTGAACGACCGAGCTCCGCCTGGGATGCAAAAATAATGCCAAGGGCAGTTCAGTTAGAAGTCAATCGTAATAGGAGTGCCTTACTTGACTTCGTGGTGCATTGGTTAAGAGGGATTAGCAAGATAAAGAGTTACAATGGATGGTTATATCAGTCGCAGAATCGACAGCCGTGGAATAAACGAGTTATGGATTGGAGACTGTATCTCGGTGAGTGCATTGAAGGGTGTCCTCAGGTCAGGTGGAGAGACAATTTGCGCAGGATGTCTGACAGGAACTGGATCATCCCTATCCTCTAGACATAGAGGTCTATGTCCAGGGGACGTGACGTGACATGAGGGGGAGTCCCACAATCCTCCCCACACAGGTCGGTCTTCTGCCGCCCGCATCCTCTCTCTTCTTAGGAATCCCCGCGACCATTACCAAAACATCTGGTTTGTGTTTTGGACCTTGGCTGCTACTTCCTGTACGTGGCTTTCACTCGAAAACCTTGATGCGAATAGCCAAAGATCCGAGGTAGGTATCAAAGTCAAAGAAGAAGAATTCTATGTCTAGAAGTGGACTGCAACAGGTTGATGATCATAATAATTAAGTTTTTTTATCTGATACGTGGTCTTAGAAGACCGAGAAGACGATGCCGAGACGACTTAAACTTACAGCCCTATTTGACCGATGATTATATAAAACCACAGGATGGGTGAAGGGGTCTGGTCTTTGCAGGTTTTATAGAATAGTATAGAATAAATGTTTATTTGGCACATTACAAAAATTAGACCTTTCTGATATCGGAAATAATCATGGGTAGAAGTAGTCACTTGAAATCTTCAACTTTCCATTTCACTGGTCAGTTTTAACTATAATTATAGATTCGCTTCAAAATGTTGGCGCTAGTGGAGCTTACAAACGTCATTGGATACCAAACTTGGATTTATGGATTCTCTCAAGGGAACCATAACTTTGTGTAAGTGGTATCAATTTGGTTAAGATGACATGGGTTTGACGTCCCAGAAAGTTGCAGTATTTGGGTGTTAAAATATTTATTTATTTTATCTTTATATTTTTTTCACTTGTGACTCCACTGGTGTAAATGGGCGTCAATTGGCAACACCAATCACTACCATAAGGCCGTTTGCTCCTCTTTCTATCATATACTCGTAAAGGGTCGCATGTTACCTGCGAGGAAAAAACGTATTTACAACGTTATATTTTACTTTGAACGAATTTTGGAGTTCCAAGTCCAAATTAACAACATTTTATTCCCATCAGAGCTAAAAACTTAGCTGCTAAAAATATTATCGCTTTTACAAAAGTTGGTAATTGTTATTAAGTAGCTAATAAATTATATTAAGTTATATTCTTTATTGCGGCCCGTCAAACTGTAAAGAAACTAATTAACGAAATGTTTCATTTTATGATATTTTATATTTTGGAGACTAGGTGTACTTCAGAAAATAAAATGGTGGTAATTTTAACATTCAAGCATTTTAATATTTCTAAAAAGACTCGGCTTGAGTAGAATAATAAATTAAATACGAAAGCAAAAGCTTTATAACCATGGTTGATATTATTTTGGTTTCTACTGAACTGATTTTGACAGTTTTTCAAATACCAAATGAAATCTAGGGATCTACTCCGCCAAACGATATCGAATTATTCGTAACGATACGTCAATTCATACAAAAACCCTACTCTAACACAGCTTAAAATACGAATAATTGAATTTGACAGCTTCACAAAAGTCAAATCGACGAACATTCCGACGACGTCTCTGATGGTATCGTTATGAGTATCGTATCGAGATATCGAGATTTGACGTTTGTGAAGCTGTCAAATTCAATTATTCGTATTTTAAGCTGTGTTAGAGTAGGGTTTTTGTATGAACTGACGTATCGTTACGAATAATTCGATATCGTTTGGCGGAGTAGACCACCTAGGCCAGACGCAAATACGACGGGTGTTATAAGTTTGAGGTGTCTGTCTGTTTGTGTGTATGTGTGTCTGTAAGTAATAGAATACATAAGTACATTATGACAACTTGTCGGGAGTTTAATAATTTCCAATTTTCTAGTTATATACGCAACGACTTGACGCAATGCAGCGCAACGCACTAGCGGGGCGTCATTTTTATTTAATGACTAGTGATCCGCCCTCACTTCGTTTCGGGACAATAGTTCCACTGTCTACCAATAGATGGCGCTGGGCGTCGATTGCAACGCGCTAGTGTTTCGATTTTTCGGTTTGTATATAAGGTTTGTCGATGTCTATGGAGTTTGTCTCTTTATAAATCGTATAGAAGATAGAAGAAGATAGGCTAACGCTAACCATCACACCAGGTAATAGGTGATCCGTATGCTCGTCTGCTACGTATCATTACAAAATCCTGACAAAAACGTTTGCCTTAAATATTTCTGTACACTCTTGTATATTGTCACTAACCTGATATAACCCATTTAGTATCTACTTACAACATTGTAATAATCGACAAAGTTATTTTCATCATTATACCACTTAGAAATTCATAGGAAGTACCAACTCAAACTTGTACAACTTAATAACCCAATGCTCTAACGCGAGCTATTGTAGAAGAATTTGTACAAGCAAGATATTATAAATGTTTCGGAGAAATATCGCTTGAGCTAAGAAGTTTTTTAATATACAAGTTTCATTGGTAGATGGGTGGCAACCATGGATCAAGGGAGGGTGTATGGCGCCAGGCACGGGACACGATATGGCAGTGAGACGATAGATAGATAGATAGATACTATTTATTGCACAAAATATTACAGAACTTTTTTTTATGATATAGGTGGCAGACGAGCCGACGCATCCTGATCCTGATGGTGAGCGATTACCTATCCCCGCTCATGGCCACTTGAAAACCAGTGGTGTCACAAATGCGCTTATAACCTTATAACCCCCCTTTCTCTGGATTGGGCCTCTGGTACACTCACTCACGCAGCTAATATACTACTATGCTAACTTAATGCTAATATGGCTTAGAGCAGTTGAATGCTCTAAGTAATATGATAATCTACAAATACACCATCGATTCTCGTTTTGACTTTTTTAAAAATAGTATCCAACACTTCATATAAAATTCTACCTAGAAAGGATTTCTAGATTTCAAAACCTAAGTCTACACTATTTGAAGAATAAGAAAAATATCCTGTAAATATCCGATATCCAGGTACATCAAGAGAAATAAAATGTGTACCGTATTTCCTTATCCGAGATATTGACTAAAGCTGCGATCTACATATTTCTGGAATCTGGGGCAAACAAAGAGATATATCTCGTCACCTTGATTTCAAGTAGACGGGCAATTGGCGCCGTAACTTTGTTTGTCAAACTGTTTTTCGTCTGTACACAACTTAACATACATTGATTTGATTCCGTAGGTACTAAGTAACTTAAGAACTTGTGTTAGGGATAACAGGGGGACTAAGTATTATAAGAAATCGCAGGTTGTAAGGCTGTACTAAGTCAGAGCAAGTTGTTCACGTGACAATTCACTCAACATATTATAAGGGATGTGTTAAAAATGATACAACTTAACAATACATAAATAAAATAAGTAAATGAATTGAGACAACATCACATACATTGTCCTGGACCAGAACTAAGGTTTTCCCTTGTACTATGGATACCAAAAACAACGAAGGAACCATAAACACCCAGACCCAACACAAATATCTGTTTCATCGACAAACATTTGTATTGGTTCGGGAATCGAACCCGCGACCCTTGCGTCTCAACTGGCGCTCAAACCATTGCGCCAAACGGGTCGTCAACTTATTTTAATACCTATCACTTTGTGGAATGTCTCTGCACAAAATGACACTAAAGTGCACTATAACTTTGAATTGCATCAGCCGATGCAATTCGTTCCTCTACCCACCACAGAATCCTCAAGTCTCGTTGACCTCCAACCTTGGACCATGGAGCGATGTGTAGACGCCGCGGCGCCGACGCCCCCTGCCAACTCGAGTTACTGCAAAGCCACCAATCATTGTGACCTTGCTGTATCTCTTCATTGCAATTGTGATTCTTTTGTCTTCTTTAAAAATAAATAAATCCGCCAACCGATATTCGGCTAGGGCCGCCAATTTTAAACAGCCACGTACGCAGGATATATTTTAGTGCTCAAGTGTGCGCAAACACAGGTGCATTACCTATTCCCTTAGCCTCTGAATTTGATGGGACACCAGTGTGACACGACCTAAGAGAGACTGGGCGCAGGTATAATATCTTAACGTGCTTTCCGAGGCACGGGGGTACAATACCACCAAATTCCAGACTTTGGGCTGACACTGAGAATTTCTGAACAGAAAAACTCAGGTCAACCATACATCAGGTTACCACAAACTGTCAAATTTCCTCAATTGATATTCAACCTAATGGGTTTGGCAGTAAGATGAGAGTTGTATAAAAACATTTGACAGTTTGTATTCTGTGATGAGTGGCTGTACGTACAAAAGTCCTTGAGTGGAGACCGCGACTCGGCAAGCGTAGTGTTGGACGCCATGCGACAAGATAGGATGATGACATTTGTAGGCTGACTGGCGTGGGCTGAATGAGAGTGGCCGAAAATCGGGAGCGGTGGCGTGCATTAGAGGAGACCTATGTCCAGCAGTGAACGAGTGTGGGTTGCTGCTCTGATGATGATGATGATGACGGACAAAATTTAGGCCCAACCCGAGGATCGAACCTGGGACCCCAAGCGCAGCCGTCCACTGCGCCACCGAGGCAGTCAAACCATCTATTAGAACCACTTCAACCTGCGTATTATTAAATTTCCTTGACTGAACATTATCCCGCCCATAACTAAATTAGCACATTGCCATACCAACTGTCTTTGACCCAATTCAGTTCACCTCTTTGCCCTTCGGTCTTTGCCCATGAACGGAGACGGGGCGGCGCCAAAGATTCCCTGCCAAAACTACACGTTACGGATTCAAGGGCAGGAATAGATGAGATTGTTACACGTGAGTGCAGCAAAAAAATAAAATATTTCTCTCATCTCATCTATACTATTTATAAAGAATTCAAATCTGCAGAAAACACCAGCGCGATGTAATTGATACCTAGCGCCATCTATCGGCAAAGATAAGAACTTTTATCAAAAATTGGCGGGCCGCATTCTTATTTTATACTATTATACAGCTCCGAAATAAAAGTTCTTATCTTTGCCGATAGATGGCGCTAGGTAAATAAAGAAAATTAAAGAATAAAGAAGTTAAGCTTATAGTCAATGACAAAACGCTTATAGGTAAACCTAAAAACGAAACAAGCGCGCAGTAATCAACGCCAAGCGCCATCTATTGGTAAAGCCTGGAACTAAAGTTCTTCGATAAGAGACCACTAGTTTTATAACTTAAACGAACTAATTGTGCGATTTATGTGACGCACAGCGCCATCTTTTGGTACTGTATACAACTAAGGTCCCGTAACAAAGTTAAGGTGGGACTTAATAAAAAAGGGAATTACTACGACGTACATTTTAAGACCCACCTTGGATTGCTTAGTCAGCGTAGCAAGTAAGTAAGTATAATTATAATCGGAAATAGTTTTGCAAACAAGAACCAGCCCTTAATTCGAATACATTCGGTACTTTAATAGACTTTTCATTACGGTTTCTTATTTTTAAAGTCTTTTTGTGGAATGGTTCTGGTTTGCATAACCTTGTCCAATTTACAAGCCCCGAAACTTTGATGTTCCTTTTTTTACTTTACTTGACCTATTGTAACTGACCTAGTTTATTTCCTCACTTTGACCTTCGACCATCAGCCGTGGAACGAGACGCCGCGGCGCCGAAGGTGTCTCGCCAAAATATCTCTGAGTTCCGGTTTGAAGGGCAGGTCGAGCTATCCTTGGATAGACGTCTTATGTGATATGTGGCAGATGGATCACCTTAGATAGACGTCTTATGTGATATGTGGCAGATGGATCACCTTAGATAGACGTCTTATGTGATATGTGGCAGATGGATCACCTTAGATAGACGTCTTATGTGATATGTGGCAGATGGATCACCTTAGATAGACGTCTTATGTGATATGTGGCAGATGGATCACCTTAGATAGACGTCTTATGTGATATGTGGCAGATGGATCACCTTAGATAGACGTCTTATGTGATAATTAAGGTGATCCATCTGTCACATATTATGTTATGGTAAGCTTTTGGCACCGCTTATAGAGACACGAACAGAGGGGTCGCTGATGCGTTATCGGTAATTCAGGAAGCCGGTTTGAAGGGCAAATCGAGCTGTCCTTAGATAGACGTCTTATGTGATATGACGTGGCAGATGGATCATCTTATGGTAAGCTTTTGGCACCGCCCATAGAGACACGAACAGAGGGGTCGCTGATGCGTTATCGGTATTTTATAAAGGAGTATGTTCTTCTCCTGAAACAACTAGTTTTTAAGTTTTTTATACCTCTGTTTTGTGAGCAAAAAAAAGTATAAGAAAAATCCAGAATGTTCTCAAACATATTTTTTTAACCGCCAACTCGCTGCGGTATTTTTCGTCCGGCGAGTGTGGGTACTAGAGGCCCAATTTGGTTAACAATAAAAAAAGACGTGAAAAAATTATTACACTATAATAGTTGATTTCATAGTTTTCAAGATATTTAATTTCAAAAGAAATGCGTACTGTGTTGTTATTGCCGTTACGAAATGTTGTACTGCATAGCACATAGGTCAACAAACTCTTAGATATAAATATCAGCTCGAATCAATCTTCTATGTCCAATTATTTTGCGAATGAGCGCTTTGTCTAAGTTATTTAAGAAAAAAACATCAAAGTCAAAACAACTACACGTTAAACGACAAAACTTTTTGAATCATAAATAAAATATTGAAATCACAATAAAAAAACACGCAGTCATCCAAACATTTTAGTTCAAATATTTCATTCAATAATCCCAATAAAACTATTTTTGGCCAGTGTCGAACCCTTTTCAATTTTATTAATATAATTTACTATCGTAAAGTTTATCGTCATGAATCCAACACGTCACGTCGTAGAGACGCACATAACGTATAAAAATGACAAGAATACTTAGAGTATTTTTTTTTCTAAATCGAGAAATGAAAATCTATGGACATAAAACGAAACAAAATTCTTAACCAAATCTTTATTTACTCCTTTCACATACGATAATGTTGTTATGTTGTTTGAATGTGACAGATATATTCTCACTCGTATTGGGACACACATAACACTTACACCACACACACTACACTTACTTTTACTTGTAGGTCCTCTAGATGCCGGATCTGGAGGCTAATTCTCGGTTCTGATGCATAGACCAATAGGAGAACAAGATAAGGAATGTCAACTGTAATCTGTGTTCTCCTATTGGTTGTGCGTTCCATGAAGTCGACTCGACATTGAAGGCGACGACAACCGAGAATTGGCCTCCTGGATAGTTCAAAGAATCGCAATTATGTATTTACTCGTATTTCAAATAAATAAAAAAAATTTTTGTTTATTTTATACTAGTGGCCCGCCCGTTCTTCGCTTCGGGACCGTAATTCAAAAATGAACCGATAGATGGCGCTGTGTCCAATTACATAGCGCAAGCTTTTCGTGTTTTCGGTTTACCTATAAGCCTTGTCGTTGTCCATAGAAGTTATCTCTTTATAAATAGTATAGATAGAAGATAGAAGAAGAAGATATAGATTTATAGAGATATAGTGGCCCGCCCTCACTTAGCTTCGGGACCGTAATTCAGAGATGAGCCAATAGATGGCGCTGTGTCCAATTACATCGCGCAAGCTTTTCGTGTTTTCGGTTTACCTATAAGCCTTGTCGTTGTGTATAAATAGTATAAGCGTTTGCAAACACATTTGTATAATGTGTGTCAGTAAACATTTATATTCCTTTAACCACGTCTTTTACTAAGCATTCTGAACAACATAATTCTAAGTATGACTTTTGGAAATTCGTGGACAAAAATGTCGACTCCCCATAAAAAAATACTAAGTCACGCGGACGACTTAGTATGAAAAGTTTTGAGTTTTTAGCGAATTCCTAAAAGTCTTAAAGAGCAACGTTGACATTTTGTTGCTGACAAAGACGCTTGGTTGGAAGTGGATCGCTTTACATTTTGTCAGAATCTGCTTGATAAAATATTTGATCATAAATTCTATGAGTAAATTAAATGCGTAAATTAAAAAAAAAACGAAAAAAAGGGTTTTTTAATTCTTTTATCTCTCATCATAAATAAAGCTTAAAACATTTCATTGGACAACTGAAACATGAATTTGGGCGACTAAAACGACCATTATTTTAAGAGTTTAGCATAATTCCACAATTGCAAAATGTAGAGATAAGGGTTAGTGTAAGCTGAGTTGAAATTTGCAGTTTATAACCACAGTGTATAAATTCCTGGTAGGAACATTGTTTTTATATTGAGGACAATCAAAATGACCTCACTCCGCCACGTAAGCCGTGGAAGAGCCACGATTCAGCATGTACGGGCTGGCATGACCGGAGTGATACGAGTAAGTGGTACCAGTGGCGCTACCATGAGTTGACATCGAAAACTGACATAACGTAAACAATTACTCTGTCTCTTTCAAATGCATCACAATGAAAGAGACAAAGCGATAGTTTTCGATAGCGAGGATAGTATTTCAAACTCATGGTAAGGCCACTGAGGCCCAATTGTGGTAAGAGGGGTTAAGGGTAGGGGGGCAGTTACCAAATTGCACTTGTAAATCTACTGGTGTTGCACGCTTACCATCAGGTAATCCGACTGCTCGTCTGCCACCTATCACATAAAAAAGATGGAACTACTTATCATTTTTGATAATGATCTTTCATACACTGTGGTGGTACATTAAGTAAATCTATGCAAGTTGTCTTATCTCAGCGTTTTAGTAGTTTTAGAGAACTGATAATGACTCTTTTCAAGTGCTGTTCAAAATATTATGATGATAACAACACGGGTCTTGTAGATGAAGCATTTGACTAATCATATTTTTTTATGAAATTTTTCTTCAAGTAATCATCGCAACTATGATGGGATAAGGCTCAATCACCACGCTTGCCTCATGCGGATTGGTGATCACAACCCAAACTATGTTCGAAAAATTCCATTATGGTAGAGATGACATGATTTATATGATGGAGGCCTTTTCACTTCAGTGGGACAACTAAATAGGCTGATACTTTACTTGACTTATGCTTTTATTAATATTCTATTTCCTGGTGAATGGTGCCGCCTCTGGGGACTGGTCTGCTCTGGTTTACCTCATTCTTAGCTTTTTAACAATTTTCTTCATCTTGAGTATTAGACTGTGGGAGGTGGTATGAGGGAAACATTGTAATAAACATTTTGGCGATTAAAAAGAGTAACTGGCGAGTTTCTTGCCGGATCTTCTCATCAGAATCAACTTTCCGATACCGGTGGTAGAATCGTATTATGTCTATTTATTTTTCAGTATATCTTATGTATCAAGATATATATTTAATTTCATTTAAATTATATACATTACCTTTAAATAGTTTGAAATATTTTCTTTATGTATGACGATTTGTAAGTGCTGTGTTATGCAAATAAATAATATTTTGACTTTGACTTTAAATGTTCTTTTTAGAATGGAACAACTGTTTTTTATTTTGGTTATTGTGATGATATAACATGTTAAAGAGTATTTATTCGTGTTACCTATTATGAGGGCTTCGGAATTAAAACGAATAAAATTAACAGTGTATATTCTGGTGTGGGTCATCCGTTAATTACAACTTTTGGCATATTGTGACAGTTAGTTAACGAAATTCGGATTTGGGTGTAGTAAAATTTGGAGCGTATTAGATTTGTGTTCGTGAAGATTGATTCACTTTTAACTAAAACATGGTTACCGAATAAACCCTAATTAATGAGGGATGACACATTTATGCTAAATTTTTGTGAATTTATTAAAAAGTTTATTTAGAAATTACTCTAAACGTGATTTATATGACGATTTGTAAATGCTGTGGTTTACAAGCCTATGCAAAAAGTAAAGTAAAGTATACAGGGTGTATCAGTGAACATTTACATCCCTTTAACCATGTGTTCTACCAACCATTCTGAACAACATTTGTTCTATGACTTTTGAAAATTCGCATAAAAATGTTTCATCTCTCCATACAAAGTCGGTCACGTGACTTGGTCATTTTGTATAGGGAGTCAAAATTTTTTTCGAAGAATTTGGAAAAGTTTTTGAACAAATGTTGTTCAGAATGGTTGATCGAACACGTGGTCAAAGGGATGTAAATGTTCACAGATACACCCTGTATACTGTCCCGCTGCAGGGCAAAGGCCTCCATCATAGAAATTGAATCATCGCTACTATGATGGGATTAGGCCTAATCACCACGCTTGCCTAATGCGGATTTTGGTGATCACAAACCCGAGTTATGTTCGAAAAATATGAAACATACTTTTGCTCGACCCGGGATTCAAACCCGGGACCCCGAGATCACGGCCCGGTACTTAAACCACTAGACCAACGGGGCGTCGCCTATGCAAATAAAACTTATTTTGATTTGATTTGTTTTATGTTACTTAACTACCAGCTTTAACAATTTCTCCCTTGACATTGACAAATTATCCTCTTACGAAAAAGAGGGTAGACCATTAAAAATATATGTAAACAAGTTTTACGAAAAGGGCGTTCGTATTTTTATTTAAATTGCCAATATTTCCATTACGGTCTGTTTTACCTCATTGCGGTGGCTGTGAACAATTTATGGGCCGAGGCTGCTTTCATAATGGTAGCCATTTTGGTTTGTGAGAGAAAATAACGCATTGTTTGCTTACAATCGCTCGACACAATGCGGCCTGAAGAATGTTGGTTTTAAAATAAGTTTTTCTTTGTTTTTGTTTTGTAAGCAAAAGAGTGGCTCATTGAGCGGGTCATTAGGTTACCCCAAAAAGTGTGCAAACAAACGCATTATCGCGCAACGCATTATAGACGGGAATTAACGCGACGTTAAATTAATAAAAAAGATAGAAATTCTCGCTACACATCATGTATTGACCTGACCCGGTATTAAGTAGCTTAAGCTCTTGTCACATATATAACACTTAAATACATATTAAAACACCTAGACACTGAACAAACACAAGTTCATCATTATGAATGTTTGTTAGGTACTTTTTCGCAGTAATATCTTGCCTTATACATGTAAGTTCAGATAGTCAATCATGTTGTTATATTTACAATATGGCACTATAAAAAAATCCTTTACAAGTTTTGTAATGTTCTAATTACATCCAAACATTGCTTAGCCTTGTAATGAGAACCTTTAACCAAAAACAACAAAGCAAAAAACTAAACCCAATTAGTTTAGTTTTAGTTTTTCCTTCGTTTTAGTTTTGTTTGCGGCCAAGTTTGAGGGTCGAGGGTAATCCGGGGGAAACGAGGACGGTTTGATACAGTGTACATTTAGCTAGTGGTTTGCTAAAATGTTTTGGCAAGCGTAGAGTGGCCTGTCTATCGGTTTTTATGGGATTCATTTTTGTGTTAGAAAGAGCTTCACGACCTGATACCACCTTCTATTTTCTACCACCGTAGAATGCGGAAAACGAAAAGAACCCATCCTTACATTCTGGAAGTTCCACCAGCTCGTACTAAGCGTTTCGCTTCTTCTTTCTTAGTACGAACTGCTAAGGAATGGAACACTATATTCCCAGAGAGCTACATTTTTGTGTCTTCATGTCGAGTGTGAATAGGCTTCTTCTGGGAAAGCACGCTACATCTTAGACCTAGTTACTCTAAATCCGGTGAGATGAGGTCAAGTGCTAACCCATTTAACAAAAAATTAATTAAATAAAAAGCATTAATGGGTCAGAGAGACCGAAGTGATTTCAGGGTCTCAAAGATTCATCGGTATCTACACTCACTCCCACAAGTGTGGATAACGGACGCCCAATCCAGGGGATTTGTGATTCACCTGGGAAAAGACGTGAAATCAGATCAATCATGAAGATGTGAAATCAGGTGATCCGTCGGCTCATCTGCCATCTATATCATAAATCAAGGTTTTTCAGCCCGAACACATGCCTCCTCCTCACACTGGCAATGAGGTAGCGTCGTTGAGGATTAGTTGGTATGCCTCTGGAGGAGAGCCCAACATAACCCGCCTACTCCCCCAACAGGAAAGTAGGCTATTGGCCGCGGAAATATTACCTTACTATCAAGAGATCCATCTACTTGTCTGCCGAATATCACTTAAAAAACTTGCTATAAATACCAGTATACTGTGGTTTTGCCCTATTTAGTTTCACACCTAAAATGTTTAGTTAGAGCAAAGTTTGTAAAGGGATTACATTTAACAGGTTGACCACAGCTTTTGAGGGTTGGTCAGGTCAGTCAGAGTGCGTCTTTTCGTTAAAGGATCCGCCATCTTTACTGTTAGGATATTTCACTGATAGTATTTTTGCCGAATAAATATGGTAGCACGATATGGCAGCTTCATCCTAATCCAGTAGAGTCACAAGTGCACTGCCAACCCTTAACCACAAAATAAATATTGACACAGAAGGCTGACTGCCCACTAAGTGCTAAAAATATGTCATGTACTCACGCATGCGTACTAACGAGCAAAAACGCCTTTTCGACCACATTCATCCTAACTTATGACATAAGATTGTCAAACTGTCGAGGTCTATGGTTGTGGCCGCGCGCTTATGTACTCATGCCGGGCAACAACCCTAGCATATGTCAACGAACTCTTCTAAATTCAAAATCAGGTCAAAGTCTAACTTCTGTGTGTAATTATTTTTGTGCCTAAACCCCCTTTTCCCCTCACTCACTCGACGAAGCTGCTTCACGCCGCACCGGTCTTTTGCGAGGCCGTGGTTTCACTCCGATCGAGCCCGTTCATGCCGAAGCGTGGCTCTCCCACGGTTAGAAATGTTTCAACGTATACTAAGTATGGATCTTTGGTGTATGTAATTATTACACAATTTACGCTGGTTACCTAAGTTAAAGCAAGTTGGCGTTAAAGTTTAACAGGTGGAGGTAACTTGAGCGGTATTGATTACTGGTCGGTTATCTCTACGCTTGTAGACTTAAGTATCTTCTAGACATTCCTAATTGCTGTCAAAGTGACTGACCAAAAAATCTTGGAATTCACTGGAGAGTTGTCCCATAACCCATCATCGGCGGATAGTCATATCATCGTATGTGAAACATCCATAAAATGGGGTACAGTCAAAGTGTTTTTTTTTACATAGATGCAAAAAACACTAGGCAGAAAATAAACCAAGGCATCAGTTAACTTCTTTCTTAAAAGAAAAATCTAAAATATTTATTCATGAACTGTAGAACTGACTGCTTTTCTGTTACTTCTTCATCATTATTATCATCTTGCTTTCAGACAATAGACGTCCAATGCTAGACTGTCATAGGCCTCCAATGATGTTCCCCACACAGATTGGTCCTGTGCCACCCGCATTCAAGGAATTTCCGCGACCTTCACCAAACCGTTTTAAGTGCTTACTACCCAATATTATCTTCTTTTTCATTTCATCCATAGTGTACGAACTGATGGTAGATTTATAACAAGCAACCACTATTATAGATTCTGTTAGGGCACAGCAATAGGGACTGCAATATTGCAATACTATTCTGTCACCGAATCAGCAAACTGAAGTAGCAGTGGGCTGGTCACATTAGCCGCAGAACTGACAAGCTATAAAGTTGGAGCTATAAAGTCCTTGAGTGGAGACCGCGGTAAACGTAGTGTTGGACGCCCTGCTACAAGATGGGATGACGACGTTCGAAGGCTGGCTGGAGTGAGCTGGATGAGAGTGGCCGAAAATCGGGAGCGGTGGCGTGCATTGGGGGAGACCTATGTCCAGCAGTGGACGAGCGTGGGTTGCTGATGAATTCTGTTCTTCTTATCACTCTTGACAGAGTGGTCGTGGTCATCACTTCAGACAAGTTAGTGGCAAGCTTTACAACACGCCGCCACTCTTCTCTGGCCGCTTTCCTCGTGTATTTATTAAGTCATGATGAATCACTAGCTGCTTTTATTTGGACAGTCGACCTCACAGGCGATCTTCCTCGTGGCCGCTACTACTATTCTGTTAGGGCACTATACTATTCCTAATATAATTATTATAATTTTTATTATGTTATATATTGACGACCCGTTTGGCGCAATGGTTTGAGCGCCGGTTGAGACGCAAGGGTCACGGGTTCGATTCCCGCACCAACACAAATGTTTGTTGATGAAACAGATATTTGTGTTGGGTCTGGGTGTTTGTGATTCCTTCGTTGTTTCTGGTTTCCATAGTACAAGGGAAAACCTTAATTTGGGACCAGGACAATGTATGTGATGTTGTCTCAATTTATTTATTTATTTTATGTAAAACAGCCATGTCTATAAAACTTATCAAGCCTATGTTGTTGTTTTCTAATTTAAAGTTTGCGGAAGACTGTTATTGCGCACCATCGCGCACTACACATGACCGGGTTCCCTATTTACTATGGGATACTTAGTATATATGTTACCAGAACTATACTATACAGAGGTTAATTTTGTAGGTAACGACTTGGCTTACAGGTAATTTGAAATAACGTAACGCTCGCGCGTGGGTGCGATCGGGCTAGTTAACCTTTCTATACCCGCGTCAATTAACGCGATTAAAATGTGCTTGTTTAGTGTCTGGGTGTTGTATATGTATTTAAGCATTTTATTTGTGATATGTTGTTTAATATCTGTTACACATAATCTACTTAGTACGGAGTCAGGTCAATGTATGAGATGTTGTGTGTATTTATTTATTTGTTTATTATTTTATTTTAATTGTTTATATAAAAAATACCATAATGTCGTCCTTGAATTCTTGACGTACTGCAGTCACAAAAATTGTAAGTCAGATTTTGTTGATTTTTTTATCAAAATAATTACTAAGTAGGTCAAAACGATAGATACTTTAGCATTAAGCAATTCAACTTGTTACTTAATTAAGAAAACTGGTTCCATCCCGTTCCAATGTTCAAGTTTCTGCTTATCTGTGAATAGGGTTGTCAGATGGCCGGGAATAACGATTCTATCAAGTTTCTATCAATCTCCACAAATCAAAAAATCTCATCATCATGCCAGCCCGCATCCACCCACTGCTGAGTATAATAGGCCTCTTCTCTATCACGCCACTGTCTACAGTCCCCAGCCAGCCTCATCCATTGTGTCCTCACAAAAAAAGTCTACTGAAAAAAAACTTTGACAATTTTAAATATTACTTATTTAAAAGTGTACTATGTAAGTAGCAGCATTTTTTTTTGTCTGGGGGGCGGCGCTCGCAGACATTGCTCAACGCATCTGTGTACCCCCATTTGCACAAGTTAGGCTGATGATGATGATAGAAAAAAATATTATTTCTTTTTTTTATGACATAGGTGACATAGGAGCCGACGGATCAACTGATGGTAAGCGATTACCGCCAACCATGCCCTCCTGCAACACCAATGGGGTCACAAGTGCGCTGCTTACCTTTTCACCCCGCTTTACTTTGATTAGGCGTCCGGTACCCTCACGCAGCGAAACAGTGCATGTAGTTTTTCACGCCAGTTTTCTGTGAGGACGTGGTATTACTTTGGTCGAGCCTCGACCATTCATGCCGAAGCTCTCCCACTGCTTTCAAGTAATAGGAAAATTCGATCCGGCAACCCTTCCCGTGAATCAGCCCTTCCTTCAAAACATGTTTATCCATCATTATCTTTGATTGTGTTTCCAGTCTGTGTGTTTTAGCTTTGAATAAACCTCATTACCAAGAACTTAGTAAACTGTTGGCTGAGATACGTTTAAGTTGGGCGTAATTTGATGGTTAGTAAAGAACATTAATTAGGAAGGTATTAAGTAGTGACTACTTTGACTATTCAACCAATATGTGTTACCCACCATGTTGTATGAAGCCGAAGTAAAGTATCAGCCTGTATACTACCCCACTACAGGCCGTGGCAGGCCTCCCACCAGGTGGAACGACGATCTAATGAAGGTCGCGGGAGTGCCTTGGATTCGGATGGCCAAGGACCGATCGGTGTGGAGAACTTTGGGGGAGGCCTATGCCCGGTAGTGGACTTCTATTGACTGATATGATGATGATGATGATGACAGAGCAATGGCCTCTATCAAAGAAATCATAGCTACTTTGATGGGATACAGCTGCAAAAGTAAGTCTGGTTTCCATGTTTAAGGGTTGTGAAGGTCAGGCGAAGGTGTTCATTTTAATAACCAGACTCCCCAATTCTTAGTCTAAGTGTCATTCTGGTTGCGTGGAATTGATAAAGTCTTATCCATACTTCCATACTAATATTATAAATGCGTAAGTAACTCTGTCTGTCTGTCTGTTACTCTTTCACGCCAAAACTACTGAACGGATTTAAATGAAATTTGGTATACAGATGGTCTAGACCCTGAGAAAGGACATAGGCTACTTTTTATGGCTAAAAAGGGGTTGTAAGGGGTTAAAAGTGGAGTAAAAAGTTACTTTTCCACGCGGACGAAGTCGCGGGCGGCCGCTAGTATTTAATAAACGAATGTGGGCCTTGTTCACCACATATTATTATATAGTTTTATATAATCTTAGAAAATGCTTTTATTATAAATCCATAAGATCAACGTCTGATTGGCTGTAATGGGACAAGACAAAATAATCCATGTGCTTATATTACTCTACGCACACATGTGCATTGCGTGCGTAATGCATTTTTGGTAGAGCCTTCCGAATAAAGAAAGAAAGAAAATACATTTATTGACCATCACAACATTCACAGCACAGAAAACAACATGACAAAACAGAACGGAAAGCAACTTTACAGTAGGTATTACAACACGAGAATATAATAATAACACGTACAGATAACAATTGAATACAAGAAAGAAGGTATGTGTGGTCAATCAGGTCCCAACTTCAGCATTTGCTGCTACGGCGCTATCTGCGGCGCCGCAGCAGCGCTGGTATTCTGGTGGGACCTGGTTGCGAGTACCTGCGAGACCTGGTACCGACTGACATTGTTAGTCTTGTACCTACATTCTAATTCTATGAAACCAAACCTAACCTGTATCTATACATACGTAACACTACTGACATTAATTACGCCAGTGCTGGTTGTACTAGTTGTAACTAAAACTCATCATAGGCTTTTACTGAACTTTGCCGACTGTTTGCCTAGATCCTCACTAGGATTACGGCAAACAGAAATACTGGTTTATTCAGAGAATGTTTGGGTAGACAACTGTAAATACGGATTTTGGTTAAATATAACAAAGCAAATGAAAGTGTTTTAAGGTTCTCCAGTCGCATGGGGAAAACGAAACCCTTGTACAGGAAAAACCATTGGACCCTAGGGGAAACTAGCTTAAATCTTTAAGTTAGTACGGTTTGCTTCAAGGAAATTTTTCTTTATCTTTAGGGTTCTGTACCTTAAGGGTAAAAATTAGACCCTTTTATCCCCTTTTTTTTAATGTGATAGGTAGCAGGCGAGCAGGCGGATCACCTGATAGTAAGCAATTGCCGCCGCCCATGGACACTTGCAACACCAGTGGAGTTACAAGTGCGCTGCCAACCTTTTAGCCCCTTCCCCCCAAGTGGGCCTCCGGTACCCTCACTCACTCGGCGAAACACAGCACAGGGGCTGCTTCACGCCGGTTTTCTGTGAGGCAGTGGTATCACTCCGGTCGAGCCGGCCCATTCATGCCGGAGCGTGGCTCTCCCACAGTTAAAATGCCCTTAATGGGCAAAAGGTATAAATACAATTCATTGGTTTTGGACCTTAGAAAAAAACCATGAGGAAACCTACCATAGCGAATAGTTTCTAAAACGTGTAACTTTCCATCAGGTCCGACCATCTGTTGGTCTGCCACCTGTCAAATAATAAAAAAAAACTTAGAGTATAATAACAATAATAATTAGAAAGGTGTAGGAATTGTACTTGGTTTAGTACATTTCTGAAAAACCAGCAAAAAGCTGTGATACTTGAGTGAGAGTATAACAAATATAATAATAACAAATTGAGACAACATCACATACCTACATTGTCTTGGTCCCAAACTAAGGTTTTCCCTTGTGCTATGGAAACCAGAAACAACGAAGGAACTACAAACACCCAGACCCAACACAAATATCTGTTTCATTAGCAAACATTTGTGTTGGTGCGGGAATCGAACCCGCAACCCTTACGTCTCAACCGGCGCTCAAACCATTGCGCTAAACTAAAAAAAATATGATTCAGTTGGTCCGGTTCCCCTGTTAACGGGTACGCAGGTCAGATGTGCATCGCTTCATTGTATTTATCAGACATCTCAAATCCCGAATCATGGTTTAAACGTAACCTAGCTTTAGAAAGAAAGAAAGAAAGAAAGAAAGAAAGAAAAATGAATGTGTATTTGGAACCAAAAATTTACCAAATAAAAACAAAACAACAGCCTTAACTTATTTGAACTACAAATATAAACAAAAATATACAATTGGTACCAAAATGGTCTCCGCTCAGTATCCGGCTGAGCGTGTCACACATTGTGTCACGCTCAACCACTGGTATTTAGACTCAAATGGTGCTAAAATGAAAGAGATACTGCTGGTTTGAATATGCAGCCTTGAACAATATTTAGAGTTGAAATGTAAATATCAAAATTCACACTTCTATGAACGCAAAATTATCATAAAAACTTTTGGTTTAACCACTGACTCCAAACATCCAAATCGGGGAGGTTCATCCATAAATGCATGATTGTAGGGGGATCTTTCACAGGGATTTGTTTGTAATTTAACTCTGAATAGGTACAATGTTGCTGGTTCTTCTAGGCAGAAATTATATACAACTAGTGGCCCGCCCTCACTTCGCTTCGGGACCGTTATTTAGAAATGAACTAATAGATGGCGCTATGCTAAATTACATCGCGCAACCGTTTCGTGTTTTCAGTTTACCTATAAGCCTTGTCGTTGTCTATAGTAGTTAGATATATATAGATAATAATATGTTCGATTTATAAATATTTTGCATAGGCAAAGAGCGGTTTCCATTTTGAAAATTACAGCAGTGAGTTAAGCTTTACCATCTTATATAGTTTAGTCCTTATCGCCGTTCGAAGGTTCAGAAATACGTTGCCAACATTTTACTAGTAAGGTGAAAGTTTGCGATTGGTTATGTGATGTAGCCTCAAAAGACCGGCGGAAAGCAGCGCCTGTGGTATATTTTGTCGAGTGAGTGAGGGTACCGGAGGCCCAGCGCCAGCTGTGACTCAACTAGTGTAAGGGATGTCAATGTAAGCAATCGCTTACTATCAAGTGATCCGTCTGCTTGACTGCTACCTGTCACATAAAATAAAATTAGTCTGAAAAAGCATCTCCGTATAACAGAACCTTAACCATTTCGCGCCTCGACCACAACCAAAAAACTTTTTATTTATACAAAGAAAAAAAAACTAAACGTCCAATTAAAACTTTTAGCTTACATTCTTAGAGAAAGTATCAAATAGAGTGGCTAAGCGCGTATCACCGTAAGGGACAGATATCTATATTTCCCGGCCAAATGAAAAATAACTACAAATTGCCAGAATATTACTTCAGTACGGTAGCCTGTTATCTCTTACTACGACTGAATTTGGTTGGTTATTACGGTAGTAAAAATACGAACAGAAATCGCACTTAATTGCTCTGGGTTACTATGGCAACTAGCTTTGTTGGGCGCAGTTCACAACTGAGTCCATCAAAAAAGTGGAACTCTGATAAAGACAAAAAATCATGATTCTGTCTCTTTTACCTTAGCGATTTCTGTATATAGTTGTTCCGTTTACACGAATATTATTATTTGCGTGTCCTCTCTATTTGATACTTTCTCTAAGTTTACATTACACATTCGTACCAAGTGATTGACGTTCTCATCCCAAATAAAACTTTGTAATTTCAACTTTAAGTAAACCTTTTTGGTCATTATCTCTTTTAGATGACTTTTATTACTTTTTTTGTTCAGAACATTTGAATATGAAAGAGGTTTTTGTTTTTGTTTATTTGAATTTCGAATTGTTTTCAAGGTTCGTGGTTTTAAATTGTATGTTAATTTTAGGATTTAAGGACAATAGACCTAACTTGAACTGGTTAGAGAAAAGCATGGTACGCCGTGCCGCTTTTTTACTCGACTTGCCAAAGGTACAGTAGCCTTACCATGAGTTCGAAATACTATCCTCGCTATCGAAAACTATCGCTTTGTCTCTTTCATTGTGATACATTTGAAAGAGACAGAGCAATAGTTTACGATAAGTCAGTTTTAGATGTCAACTCATGGTAGCGCTACTGTACTCCCAGATAACTATCATACCGTGGTACAACACTTTGGTATAAATGGGCCGGCATTACTTGACTGATACCACGGCCTCACGGAAAATCGGCGGGAACCAGCGCCTGTGATATGTTTTGAGTGAATGACGGTACCGGAATGCGAATTCTTAGGTGGGGATTCAAAGGTGGGCAGCGCACTTGTGACTCTATTGATTTTGCAGGTGTCAATGAGCGGCGGCGATCGCTTACCATCAGGTCATCTGTCTGGTCGTCTGCCACCTATCCCAAAAAAGTCCTACCTAAATATTTCATGTAGCTAAATTGTCTACTAGTAAATTGAATTTTCTTCACATTCAATTGAGAAGGATTGACACAAAATAAGTGACAGTTGTGTTATCAAGATGATGAGGGTACAACCAAGTGCATCGAACCAGGGTCAATTTCGGGTGAAAGGTCAAGATTAAATTAAATTTTAATCTATATGCTAATGTAAATTAAAATTTAATAATAATTTATTACTATTCCAAATTGCCTTCATCATACGTTTTGGGCATATTAGGAGTTAATTTAAGTCTGTGCTATTAATTCTAATTAATGTAAATTTAATTTGCTTTTATTACAATTCATTCAATTTCATATCATAGAAAAAACTGCCATGCAAGAATAAATTATTTCATTTCATATCTTGTAAAAAGAGAAAACAACGTAGTGTAGGTACTACCTCTATTGCTTAATAAACTCCAGACATTCTTGATTTTTCCCTCCATTTGGCTAAAATCCAGAAACACAAAGTTATTAATATCCTTCAGACACGGCATTGGCCTACTTTGTCGTAAATAAGTACCAGAGCTTCTACTAATTGCGATCTAGAAAATTAAAGAATAAAAATGATCGAAGGATTCTCTGTAGGAAATTACTTTTGTCATTACGCCTGCCTTCATTTCACTTTAAGTAAAGTAAAGTATCAGCCTAAATACTGTCCCACTGCAGGGCAAAGGCCTTCATCATAGAAATCAAGTCATCGCTACTATGATGGGATTCGGCTTAATCACCACGCTTGCCTAATTCGAATTCGTGATAACAATTTCCAGCTATTTACATAAAATTCGAAACATACTTTTGCTAGACCCGGGAATCGAACCCGGGACCCCGAGATCATATCCCGGTACTTAAAACACTAGACCAACGGGGTATTTCACTATATTTTTTTACTTTACTTTTACCCAGGTATCGGTCTATCTTTTGGCGACTGACTGTAGTCCAACCTTATTTTTAAGTTCTTTATACTTTTTTAGGCGTCCAAGTTTTTTTTCTTTTTTTTATGAGATAGGGGGCAGACGAACAGACGAATCACCTGATGGTAAGCGATACCCCGCCCATGACCAAATGCAAATGCGCTGCCGACCTTTTAAGAAGGAATAGGTACGCTCGCTTTTTGAAGGTTTGTAGGTCATATCGGTTCGGAAATACCGCTAGTGACAGTTCATTCCATAGTTAGGGTGGTTGTCGTTTGACTTGTTTATCAAATTGTATATTATTAATATGTGGTTTCTATATTTATTTATGACTTTATCGTCTCAAGTTACATTTCATCCATCATTATAGATATACTATACAGTCCACCGCCAACCAAATCTTGAATCATGGTCCACGCGTACCCCGGGCTCCGATGCGATCGCTTTAGACGCAACTGGACATTACACGCTAAGATAACAGATGAAGTCGGACATAATTCCAATTGGAATCCTACAGCTGTAGTAGTTTAACCTAGCTTTTGATGATAGGTCTATCTTAAACTAAGCTATTCCATTATCTTTGTGAAGATAGGTCCGAAGCCTTCTATGGAACTGACAAAGCATAATACGGAATATTGGAGAGTCCTACTGTCTAGCGCTGTCAGAAACCGGCCTGACAATTGGACCTCCAATACCCACTCGACAAAACACAGCGTAAGCGCTGCTTCACGCCTCACGACTTTTTTCACGACTTGTTTTTTTTTATGGTATAGGTAGCAGACGAGCAGGCGGATCACCTGATGGTAAACAATTGCCGCCGCTCATGGACACTGGCAACACCAATGGAGTTGCGACAAGTGCGCTGCCACCTTTTATCCCCTTCCCCTCGGGTGGGCCTCCGGTACCCTCACTCACTCGGCGAAACACAGCACAGGAGCTGCTCCACGCCGGTTTTCGGTGAGGCAGTTTTTACGAAACCTATTTGTACCGTATTTGTACTTTATTTGCACCTTATTTATACCGTTTTTGTACCATGTTTGTACCTTGTTTGTACCTTATTTGTACCTTAGTTGTACCTTATTTGCCCGTTATTTTACCTTATTTGTACCTTATTTGTACCTTATTCGTACCTTATTCGTACCTTATTTGTACCTTATTTGTACCTTATTTTTACCTTATTTTTACCTTATTTGTACCTTATTGTACCTTATTTGTACCTTATTTGTACCTTATTTGTACCTTATTTGTACCTTATTTGTACCTTATTTGTACCTTATTAGTACCGTATTTGTAACTTATTTGTACCTTGTTTCTATTTTATTTGTACCTTTTAAAAGACACGAGGTCTTAGACATACAAGGGGAAAACTTCATAACTCAACAAAGGATTTGGAAGTCGTCTTGCATCGTGGTCAATATTTGAGTTACGTCTGGAGCAAATAAGGAGTCCGTAGGTCAATACAGCTGTTCAAATAAGATCTGTGGAAGAGAGTTGGTACATGATTTAAGATAATGGTGGTAGTTTGACTAAATAATTTTAATTTAATTTCAGCTTTTCTCTATTCAGATTTATTTATTTATTTATTTATATGCAATACATATGATTTCTTTTCTTAAGTTCCTCTGTTGTCACATAAATTTTAAAATGTGTCCTTAATAGCTTAAAATAATATTTAACGTCGTAAGGCCCAGAGAGCAGACAGACACAATGGAAAATCAATTGTTTTATGCCTTTTAGGCTTTTGGACAAAAAGCAATATTCGCGAGTTAATAATGTATGGAACATCTAACGTCCTAAAGGGGCTTAATTCGTGTTACCTAATAAGAGGACGTCGGGATTAGATATTGTTTCTGTCTTAATTACTAGCAGCTATTTTCATAAAATAAGTCAATTTTATGGGGGTCTTTTGCACAATCCCCCTTTTGGAATTGGAAGGGGGGCCTCCAACTCACGAAGGATTACAAATTGAAGAGTCACGGCTTTTCAATATCTATTGGAAAACCACTCTTGCTTCATCCAATTAAAATCTTATTAAAAAAGATTGACATTTAAGACATATTTATTACCTTGTTTTGTTCGTTAAAATAATAATAACGCTTAAACAATAGTTAAACATTAATGAATTTAACGCATTATTTTTTCGACCTAATATTTACATATACTCACATAAAAAAAAATCCTCCAAATGACATTATATTGACTCTAAGCATGATGAGTTAAAAGCCTCGCTACCTGCGTCTATAAATTATTAACATATTGGTGGTGTGTTCACTTGTGCACAGTGTGCGAGAAAATTCGCGGAAAAGATTTGGTACGTAACCCAGATGCTAGCACACCAACGAAAACTGGCCAGGAGTTGAAGCATAGTCGCCATGGTCGAAAACGGCTGGACTACATCATCATTATCATCATCATCATAAAAGACACGATCTTATCCACTAAGCATACTATCACATTACTATCTTCACAACCTAAAGTGACAAATATAAATATCCATCACAAAGGGTCGAGAAAACATTAGGTACTATTTTATTAAAACTCGAAATCCCTTCAGAGACAGCCGTGTGTACCCTTTTACTATTTTAAATAAAATATGCAAAGTTCTGAACTTGCTAGATGATGGCGGACACACGGTTATGACGGTTATTTATAAAATGACATACGTTGAAATAAATTAAAGCGAATGGAAGTAAAATTGAAAGAAGCTCATCTGGGACGACATCCAAGATCCATCCTGTGGGGCGTCCGAGATATCGCTGGAGGGACGAAGTCGCCAAGGACCTTAAAGCATTAAACGTGCATGATTGATAGGAATTGGTACAAGACCGATCAAAATGGCGCACTTTGACGTCGGAGGCCAAGAGCCGACTTTGATCGCTGAGCAAGCGTAGTGAGTACGTAAGTGAAATGAAACAAATAAATAAATGCGCCAGACAATCACACCAATCAACCTGGTCTCAAACTAGGGGAAACCCTGTACTATGTGCAGGTACAGATAACGACGTCAACCCAAAACACCCAGACCCAAGAAAACTTAGAAAATGTGGTTTCCTAAATTTACTTGACCGGTAATCGAACCCAAGACCTTTCCCGCTTCGGGCGAACACCTAAGCCACTGCACTATCGAGGTTGACTGAAGAGTCCGATCCAATAAAGTATAAAGGGATCAAACCTAGCGGATATTCCTCAATGAGTTGCAAAAGCCAAGTTTTACAAAGAATAAATCTATAATAGCATAATGCCCCGTTGGTCTATTGGTCTAAGTATCGGACCATGATCTGGGGGTCCTGGGTTCGATTCCCGGGTCGAGCAAAAAGTATGTTTTGAATTTTTTGAACATTGTTTAAGTTTGTGATCACCAATCCGCATTAGGCTAACCATCATAGTAGCATAGCGATGACTTTATTTCTATGGTGGAGGCCTTGCCCTGCAGTAGAACAGTATATAGGCTTATTTCCTTTGCTTTTGCTTATCCTACTTCTCAATGATCCAAAAGGCAATGTGTATCAGTGAGGTAAACTGGGCCAGCATACAAAGGCTTGAATATTAACTGTGTCGCTTCTTAGAGAGGTTATTTTATGAGACAGGCAATTTTATACGAGAGTACGGCCACAGTCTCGGTTATCACCAAAGGTGTCATTAAAAAAAGATAATTAACTGCTATGAAAATAATGCACTTAAAATATCATCCAAGGGTTTAGGTTGGACTCGAACCCACAACCCATAACTTTCCACGTACCGGGGGGCTGTTCTACCAATCAAACTAACTAACCGGAGGCTAACGAATTTTGTAAGTGTTTGATTCGAGTCTCACCTGAACCCTTTGATGAATTTGTTAAGTGACTATCACATTAAAAAATATTGCGGTTTGACTTTCTAACATCTTCTTACTATACTTAGCACCATGTTTGTTGTATGAAAGGACCACGACCTACCTGCTGACCTATTGCCCACGGCACTGCTGCGGCACACATGCCGGACAAAAACACCAATTATTTATTGTTCAGTTTTTCAATATTTGTGCCGTTTATTCTAATACTAGTGGCCGCCCGCGACTCCGTCCGCGTGGAAAAGTAACGTTTTAGCCCCCTTTCAACCCCCTTTTCGCAATAAAAAGTAGCCTATGTCCTTTCTCAGGGTCTAGATTATCTGTATACCAAATTTCACTTAAATCCGTTGAGTAGTTTTGGCGTGAAAGAGTAGCAGACAGACAGACAGACAGACAGAGTTACTTTCGCATTTATAATATTAGTATGGATTGTAATTTGTATATGCATATAGGTACCTATATAAGAGATATAGATAGTAGCTGCAATAAATGATTCTAACTACGCTACCATCGCTTTTCGCAATAAAAAAAGACCTCAAAAATGTATAAAGGTATCTTACAAACTGCAGATGGTCTATATTTTCAAATAATATTCCTCCACGTCTCTTCACCTCGTATATGAACGGGCATTATACCCTTAACTTTATTTTTTCCGGCACTTTTCATGAATACTGAAGTAGCGTCGAGAGTGCTGCTGAAATTTTTATTTCAGGCTCTATGCATGTCTACAGGATGTTTGAGGGAAAATTCTATATTAACTATGTGTTTTAAACTCAGTTAGTTAGACACCGTGCTTTTTAACCGTCGTTCTCACTTCTCGGAAGTATTATACTGATGAAAACAATACTTTTTCTCTGAGGAACATAGGGTTTAATCATAATAAACAAAACTCACCATCCCATATAAAAGTGATCAGCTGATACTTGCAATTTCCAGGGAAGGCAATTTTTTTTTGATATTTGACCTTATGTGCCTTTGAGAAAAATGATTGTTTTCATTGCATTGCAGTGCACTTATGACTACTGGTGTTGCAGGTGTCTATGGGCGGCGGTAATTGCTTACCATCAAGTGATCCGTCTGCTCATCTGCCACCTATCACATAAAAAAATACCAAATTTTTGCCTGAAGGCGTCGATCTATTATAATTTACACCATAACAACTATAGACGTGGCTAAATCCATAATAGCTAAACATTGGTATAAAAGCGTACCGGCACATCAGTAGCTGTCCAAATGGATGTCGTATAAAAGAGACGGACGTTTCGTCACCTTTGCTAAGTGCGCTCCCATCAACTATAAGGCTTACGATACGCGGGGTCTTATTTTAACGCCTCCGCTATTTTCATAATAATAGTTTTAGAAGGAAATTTAAGAAATACCATTTATATACATACACACTGATGATTGTTTATTTGGATTGGTGATTTTTTAAGTGGAGATAGTTGAAAGGATGAAGAGTACTAAGGCTACTTTTTGCCCCTATCAAATCCCCCCATTTTAGGGGGTAAATTTATAATAAAGCAACTACTATATAACTTAAGCAACCCAGGGGTACGAGATCAGTTACTAAATCATGGTAGGGTCGACTTCAAAAATATGTAGATGTCGCAGGGAAATGATAAAACCAGGATGTTAAAATAACAACACGGTTTTATCATTTCCCTAAACAAATCTAGTATTCCTCTACCCAAAGGTTGCCTGGAAGAGATCGCTATTAGCGATAAGGTCGCCGATATTGTATTTGGAAATTACTATTAGCATTAAGTTCTGTAATGTGTTGTGCAATAAAGAGTATCCATCTATCTATCTATCTAGTGAATTGATCAAATCCCTAGATTAGTTTTTATCATTTCCTTGCGACATATTCACTTTAGAAAGTAAAAGTCGTTTTTATACTTAAGTATTATGACAAGGTCCTAAAGTATACACATATTTTTAGAGTCGACAGTACACGTTTTAGGTACAGTCCGAATTTATGAAGCGTCCAGTTTTCCTCACAAAGTTTTTTTTGCCACCTAGGTGATGGAAGAAATATCTCAAAATAATCAAAATATATTACGAATACTACAAAGATGCATGTTCTTACCTACTTATATCGTTATTGAACGTTCAATAACTTATTCAAACTTAAACCACTTATGCTCAAAGTGGTATATCTCTCATGGGATTACTTAATAGCCATTTTGCTGGCATGAAAGACTTCGCTACCCCGTAGGGAAGAAAATAAGTATTATCTTTTCTTTAAAAATGTGTTTTAAGGTTTTTTGACAGGTCAGCAATGCGTTAGTATGCTATTAAGACGCTGGTTTGTTTAACTAGCGCCACGACTTTATTTTATTAATCTTTTTTTATTATTATTTTGATAGGTAATAGACGAGCAGGCGGATTACCTGATGGCAACCAATTGCCGCCACCCATGGACACCTGCAACACCAGTGGAGTCACAGTGCGCTGCCAACCTTTTGCAGCAGGTGATCCGCCTGCTCGTCTGCCACTTATCACATAAAAAACAAGCCCATTTAATAGACTTCAATAGCTGCTGTAATCTTTACAATGTTGTTTTTTTTCAGCCGGGCTAAGATGCGCACCGCGACAAAATTTTGTCGACTCTCGTTCGCGAGAACGTATCCTTCTATCCCGCTCCTCGCCCTGTCAGGTGAGCGAGAAGCAACTAGCGCTGACACAATACGAGTGTCGACAAAATTATCTCGTGGTGCGCATCTTAGCCAGGCAGAAGACATAACAACTCTAGCGTTTAAAAAAGTTCTGTTTCCATTTCACATGAAATGGCTATTTAATCCGAGCCATACCCCACTAAAATTATTCCCACAGCTGCAATCCATCCTTTCACATGCACAGTGGATGGACAAAAATTTCAATTCGCAAAAATCCAACGGCAGTTAGAGTTTTTGTCCGAATCAGTGACTACACTCGTAACTACCCACGGTTCTTTTCCTGTGTCCAGTTTTTAACTAGGGATTCTGTTTTATTTACTTGCATTTTTGTGTCGACTGACGGAGCAAGTCAGAAAACGGATAGCTGATGGTGCAAAAAAGGTTCTAAAATGAAGACTATTTATGAACATAGTAAGGTAAAGTACGTACTTGGCAGTGATTACCTATCGCACTTGTTTCATACATTGTCACATACATTACTATAATTTTCTACCATACTAAAATTTTCCCTTGTACTATGGAAACCAGAAACAACGACGGAACCACAAACACCTAGACCTAACACAAACATTGTTTTATCAACAAACATTTGTGTTGGTGCGGGAATCAAACCCGTGACCCTTGCGTCTCAACCGTCGCTCAAACCACTGCGCTAAATGGGTCGTCACTCGTCGTAATCACTAGTGGGATCCCGATAGGTGGCAGACGAGCAGGTGGATCACCTGATGATGAGATATTGCCGCCGCTCTAAGATAGCTGCAACACCAGTAGAGTCACAAGTGCATATTAATGTACTTCACTGGTGTTGCAAGTGTCCATGGGCTGCGGCAATTGCTTACCATCAGGTGATCCGCCTGCTCGCCTGCTACTAATCACATAAAAAAAAAATTTAGCATTCTGACATTTTGGGCAACTGTAAGCCAGCATGTGCATTTTAAAATAAATATATAGGTTTTTATAATAGGTGTCTAGTATTCACATAAGGTCCTTGAGTGGAGGCTGCGTGTAGGAGGCCGCAGCCGTGGCAGCCCTCCCTCCAGGTGAACCGACGATCTGGTGAAGGTCGCGGGAGTCCCTTGGATGCGGGTGGCACAGGACCGATCTGTGTGGAGAACTTTGGGGGAGGCCTATGTCCAGTGGACGTCTATTGGCTGAAATAATGATGATGATTCACATAATTTAATATTATTTGTGAATCTCAACTGCAGTGGGCCTTATATAAAAGAGCCGGGTCATTGTTGTCTGTTCTATGTCACGGTCAAGTCTTAAGCTTTGACATCTCACGTGAATGTCTGACCTCTTTCCGGGTTACAAAGAGCATTCACTAAGTTATTCATGGTTTCTCTTTCTAAATATTTAGGCAATTTAAAACAATAAAACGTAAAACGACAAACGGCGGGGCGTGAAAGGGTATCTCAGCAGGCCTTCAGGGTGAGAGTGACAGACTCAATGGACACTTTGTCTGTTCTGTTGTGTGTCAATCTTATATTTGGATCTCACGGCCGCTTACCATCAGGCGGAGTGGGGTCATCTTGATTGTCCTCATTATAAAAAATACATAATAAAATGCACCTCAGAAGTCTAACAAATCCTATACGTTATCTATAAGTTCGTTCGTGCATGGAGTATTTAATTGCGGTCACCTGTGGGATGGCTCTGCCAAGTATCAGCTGGCTGCCCTCGACTCGATTGAGCGTCGTGCGATGAGGTTAGTTGGTGACGGCAACTTAGTGGAAGGGTGAAATCCCAAAGCCACCCGACGAAGAGTGGCATGTCTATCGGTTTTTTTACAGGATGCATTTTGGGGAGTGTTCGAAAGCGCTTCACGACCCTGATACCACCTTCTCCTTTTCTACCACCGGACAATGCGGAAGACGAACGGAATCCACCCCTTACACTGTGGAAGTTCACCAGCTCTGTACTAAGCGTTTCGCTTCGTCTTTCTTGGTACGAACTGCTAAGGAATGGAACAACTTGCCGGCTTCTGTATTTCAGAGAGCTTACAATTTGGGTTGTTTTCTTTAAGTCTAGAGTGAATAGGCTTCTCTGGGAAAGCACGCTACATCTTAGACCTCCTTGTCACTCTCCATCAGGTGAGATGAGGTCACGTGCAAACCCAACTTTAATATAAAAAAAAACCATTTATAAAGAGATAAACTAGACATAGTTAAGCTTAATGCTTCTAGGCGAGCCCCACCCTACCCGGACCTTTCTCCTGAAACTTTAATACTTTTTATTCTGCAGGCAAACTACCTTCACTTACCATTTTTAGGGTTCCGTAGCCAAAATGGCAAAAACGGAAAACCCCATTATAGGTTTCGTCATGTCCGCTTGGTCTCGTCTGTCCGTCTGTCCGTCTGTCGCTGTCACAGCCGATTTACTCGGAAACTATATAAGTACTACAGTGATGAAATTTGATGGGCATATGTGTTGTCTGCAACCGCTACAAAACATATGACACTAATAGTAAAAAAAGAATGGGGGGTGGGGCCCCCCATACATGTAACTGAGGATGAAATTTTTTTTTTCGATGTACATACCCGTGTGGGGTATCAATGGAAAGGTATTTTAAAATGATATAAAGTTTTCTAAAAAACATTTTTCTTAAAGTGAACGGTTTTTGAGATATCAGCTATGCAAAGTCGTAAAACGTATGTCCCCCCCCTCTATTTTTATAACTTACGGGGTATAAAATTCTAAAAAAAATAGAGGTGATGCATCTGCTAACTTAACTCTTTCAACGATTTTTTGGTCTGCTCAAAGTATCTCTTATAGTTTCTTGAGATAGGTTGATTTTAACTGTAATTTTGGTTAAGTTTATTATATTTGCTGCTACGGAACCCTTTGTGCGCGAGCCCGACTCGCACTTGGCCGGTTTTTTAAACTATTGTGGACTTTTTCTTTTTTGAAAATATCGTGTCAAATATGTTTTTACATCTTATATTTTATAACTTGCACTATTTTACCCGTCCATGCTAAAAAGGTTTCTTATAATACGAAGTTTCACGGTTATCTGGTTTTTAATAAGCGTCTCACGAAATAGAAAACACAAGCGACAAACAATGACCCAAGGGAATATCGAAACGAAATGTTATTACAAAAAAATATTTCTCAAATAGAACTTCTAACAAAGAGATAGATTTCGGGGCAAACCTAATACATATTTACATTATGGTAACATCTATTAGGCATGCTTTAGCCGAAACCCTTTTTGCACCTTCAATTTACATAACCCTCGGACAGGAGCGTATTCACTGTTAGGGCCCTAAGGGGCCCTGTTGAGGGCCCTAAGGGGCCGTGTGGAGGGCCCCGGAATTCAGAGGGCCGGGTTACTGAATATAACCGCATAAGAAAAGAAAACAGAAGAAAAAAGGATGAAGATGTATAAGAAAGGTAAAAAGTATCAGCATAGGTCTCCCACAATGCACGCCACCGCTCCCGATTTTCGGCCACTCTCATCCAGCCAGCCTTCGAATGTCGTCATCCCATCTTGTCGCAGGGCGTCCAACACTACGTTTACCAAGTCGCGGTCTCCACTCAAGGACTTTATGGCTCCAACGGTTGTCAGTTCTGCGGCTAATGTGACCAGCCCACTGCCACTTCAGTTTGCTAATTCGGTGGGCTATGTCGGTGACTCTACCAAAATATGAGCATCCAATTCATCCAAAAAAAAGTCAGCTATTCCATACAAAAAAGAATATCCTAATAATAAACTGATAATAATGAAACTGTTTTTTTTCGTCCTTTGGATGATCATATAATTTTGGTAATAAAGCCTCTAGGTACAGGGTATATGTTTTCACTGTTAAGTATATTGCACGCTGTATACTGTCCCACTGCAGGGGAAAGGCGTCCATCGCAGAAATCAAGACATTGCTGCTATGATGGGATTAGGCTTAATCACATGGCTTATGAGGACGAAGATTTAATGCTACTATTTTCGATAGATGGAGTTACGTAGACGCCTGGTCCAATTTTAACGACGTTGGTTGTTTTACAACTTCATAATTTTGATAATGATACGTAAAAATGTAACCAACCCCTCGTTGTTTGACCAGTCGTCCTCTAACGCCATCTATCGGATTTTTTATTTGCAAAAACCTTCATTGGGTACATGCCCCAATACTCCCTAACGCCTTCCTCACACCTACATATACAATGGAGAAAAAAAAACTAAGATGGCAGCAGGGGTCCTTAGCAAAGCGTTCTGCAAACAAAATCCAACAGTCTCCGCTATTTGAGACACGGTATTAGACAAAGATAGGAAATGAGACGGCCGACGAGGGAGGGAGATGGAAAAGTGCAGGAGGTAAAAGTGTCACAAGTCAGTAATGCGAGAAAATTATGGATATGAAGACTTTAAACATTTTAATGCAATAAATACATAGTAAATTTCTTCTTTGTAAATCAAATCACATTACAAAGCTTTAGACAGTATAAAATTAAACGGTACTTTTTTCACCTTGTCAATTAAAAATCTTATGTTGAACATTTTTTATGACCAAGTAAAATATTTAAGACACTGCAATAACTTATTTAAATCTCAATTTATGTTTATGATTAAACTGAAAATATTTTTAAATAATAAGAAATTGCATGTACCAAAATTATCATCATCATCATTATTTTGATAATATAAAAGTAATAAGTATGTATTAACTAAAACTATATTTTAATTTAATTTAAGTCATTTTAATTACTGGGCATCATCTTTCGTAATTTCATTTGCGAATAGGTTGTTATTTATTTCGACCTAACACCGCTCTTTTTTAACTTATCAAAAGTAGGTACTTCATTAAATACCTACAACTGACAGTGAATTTAATATAATCAAAACAAATTTTATCCAAACAGGAAATATCTTCCACCAAAAATCACTTTCCCGAGTTACCCAACTTTAGCAACGCCCGTAGTTATACGAGTAATAGCTTCGTAGCATCGTAGCACTCGTAGCCGCTACGGCAGTACGCTCGTAGCCGCTCTCCGTAGCGGTTCCATTCGCCCCGCTTTAAGTAAACCCAACTCATGGATGTATACCTCGGGCTTGTTTAAACGTGTGTGCATTGTTATGTAAAAAGTGGATAAGTTTATAGCTGACAACCCAACGTACAATATCATAGTGAAAGGAAATGTCAGTGGACTCTTTGGGTCGGACGAAGGTATGTTGAGAAATAAGTTTTTGAAAGTTTTTGTATGCGTACTGGATGGGCGGTAAGTGATATGTTTGTTCAAAGTAAATTGTCACTTTTGAGTAGGTTAAATGATTTTGATTTACAAAAACCTGAATGAAGAAAGTTTTTGTAATTTTTCATGTATTATTCTAACGGTAAATACTATTTTTTATCGAAATAAGGATTAAAAACGCCATATACTTGAATTGAATTAATACCTATTATAGCTTCGTTTAATAATAATGAAACCTTTAATAAGGTGCATTAGGGTTTAAGCTGTATTTGTTCCTCAATGAAGAAAATAAATAATTATACAAATATGAACAGTGACCACTATCCAAAAAATATTTTAATGTTTGATTACATTCGCAAGAACTATTTTTATTTTAGTTTTATAATCTACAATTTGGTGTTTTATTAAGGTTTTTTTTTTAAGTTCACATGTTTGTAAATATTAAAAAATATTTATTGTTAACAATTGACAAATTACAAGACAGTATCAAAATACTTGAATTTTAGAATCAAGCAATCAAAACGACAATGACTTTTTTTGAAACAAAGGTTGTTTAAAATTTACTACTAATCAAATTTTACTCAAAATGACAGCAATAACATTACTAAATCGTATTAATTTGATTTATTTCTGTCATTAATCAATGATACGCTAGGAACACACATTCTATTGTTTGACGGTTCCATTTTAGAAATTTACACAGCTGAACATACATAGTTATTAAGTTTCATGTATCTTTAAACAATGCTTATAACTTTATTTTTACTAGTTTCCTTTAAAGTGTATCTTTTGACTTTACATCCATTTAACCACGACCTGTATCTATCACTTTGAAAAACATTTAATCATTTAGTCTATGATTTATGGAAAATTGACAAAAAATTCTGCCACTTCTTATACTAAGCGACCAAGTCACGTGACAGATTTTGTATGAAAAGTTACAATATTTTTAAGCGAATTTTCGAAAGTCATAGAACAAATGTTATTAAGAATGGTTGTTAGAACACGTGGTTAAAGGAATCTAAATGTTCACAAATACATCCTATTAAACACATTCACTTTTATGCTTGTCAGTCCTCTACATTGGAAAATATTGCCAAATTAACGAACGCACCCGGACCAGCAACAATAATGAAAATGGCTGCCATTTTTCAACAATAGGGGAAAAAGATACAATGAATTTTTCGATAAAATTTTCATTTGACTAGCCTTCAAGGGCCAGACATGGGTCATCGGACACCCTCTGATATAAGGAATCACTTCCATCGTGGGATCAACACGCTTCGGCATGAATGAGCCAGCTCAACCAGAGTGATACCACGGCCTCATAGAAGACCGGGTATGAAGCAGCGCCTGCGCTGTGTATCATCACCTGATGGTAAGTGATTGTCGCCACCCATAGACACCTGCAACACCAGTAGAGTTACAAGTGCTGCCAACCTTTAACACCCTTACCCCCAATCGGGCCTCCGGTACCCTCACTCACTCGACGAAACACAGCGCACGCACTATTTCACGCTGGTCTTCTGTGAGGCCGTGTAGAGCCTCGGCTTGAGGTCCGAACTCTCGCCCCACGGCGAGAATGACCCCAAAGGAAAAGCCCGTGTATATTCCTTAACAATGACATTATAAAAAGACATCATAAATAAATAAATTGAGACATCACATACATTGTCCTGGACCCAAACCGAGGTTATCCCTTGTACTATGGAAACCAGAAACAACGAAGGAACCAAATACACCCAGACCCAACACAATATCTGTTTCATCAACAAATATTTGTGTTGGTGCGGGAATCGAACCCGCAACCACAAAATAATGTGTAATTATATTGTGCCGCAACCCTGTCGATTTTGCGTTTTCTGCCAATCTTTCCTATCATTATAGTTTTCAGGATTAATTTTTGTTCTCCTTATTTTATCGTTACATCGAACTTAAACCAAAGTAACCAGCTTAATAACTTGTATTCGAGAAAAAAAACAAACGTACCATAAATAAAAGAATACTAAGACGTTGAACAAACACTAGCATCAGAAGAATGTTTACCCAGCGTTCAAATCAAACCTAGAATCGCCAAATAAGTACATACGAGAGCCGGCTCCAGTTGACATTTAATATCGGATAGGTTGTTATTCTTTCTGTCAGAAATGATGAGATCCGCAGGAGATTTAAGGTCACGGACATAGCCCAAAGAATTGCGTGGCTGAAGTGGCAATGGGCAGGGCTACATTGCGAGGAGAACAGACGGCCGTTGGGGTGGTAAGGTCCTTGAGTGGAGGCCACGTGCAGAGGCCGCAGCCGGGCAGGCCTTCCACCAGGTGGACCGACGATGTGGTGAAGGTCGCGGGAGTGTGGAGAACTTTGGGGGATGCCTGTGTCCAGCAGTGGACGTCTATTGGCTGAAATGATGATGATGAGGTCGTTATAGTTATAGTTGTATCATTACGAGTTATGTCAATGTGTCTTAACTGTCATTACTTACGGTGCCGTAACGTGGATCTTACACTGAGGCTAGCCCACCAATGGAATAGTTTCCGAAGTTGTTGAAGTGGAGACCGCGACTTGGAAAGCGTAGTGTGGGACGGCCTATGGGCAGCCAATACCATTAGGCGATCTGTCTGCTCGTGTGCCACCTATAACATAAAAAACAAACTCGCATATATAACATAAAAGATGACGCATTTAAAGTGGAGGTGGGCAGGATAGCTTATCAATATCTTTACAAGCTTTAGTAGCTCGTACTTAAGATCTTATCCATACTTCCATACCAATATTATAAATGGGAAAGTGTGTCTGTCTATCTGTATGTTTGTCTTTCTTTCACGGCCAAACGGAGCAACGAATTGATGTGATTTTCTAAGTTGAGATAGTCGAAAGGATGGAGAGTAACATAGGCTACTTTTTGCCCTAACCCCCAATTTTAGGGCAGTGGGGGGCGTGAGCGAAGCCGCGGGCAAAAGTTGGTCAATTATATAAACAAAGTTACTTCAAACAATTCCGTACACCGAACAATTTAAAATGAATTTTCAACTGGTAGATTATAATAGACATTAGATTAATATTCTGCAGCCAGACTATAAACTATTTCATAATTGAACAGTTTTCAAATATTCTGGCCACAGCATATCAATGATTCAGGTTTATAATTTTACTCTTCAGTGAATAATAAATAACTAATTGACACCAAGCTAAAATGTTAGAGAAAATTATTTTATACATCATCTCCTTAACACGTGAATTAAGTTTAGTTTAGGGTAGGTAGCAGACGAGACCGGTCACTGATGGATAGCTGCAGAAAGATAGCGTGACCGTTTATTGCGCACTACAGGAATACTAATATTAAAGACTAGTCAAAAAAGACTATTTATCAAATTGGTTTTCTGACCAAGGTCATAATCACTTCTGCCGTAACTATAGCATTGCCGCCGCCATAGATACCTGCAACCCAGTGGATCCAAGTGCGTTGCCAAACTTTATCCCCTTAGTAATTGTTAGCCTGGGAACCAAACTGATGACTATTATAATCGCACAAACCACGGCACTAAAGGAATCGTCAAAGCCAAAAAAAAGAGAAAGGTTTCCCCATTTAATCAAATAAAGTCAAATAAAGACAAATCCTACTACTATTAAGGCAAAAGTTTGTATGGATGTAAGGATGTTGTTACTCTTTCACGTAAAAACTACCGAATGGATTTGAATAAACTTTACCACAATATAGCTTATACATCAGAATAACACAGGCTACAATTTATAAAAATAAATTGTGTGGATTGTCCAAAATATGACGGTAAGTGTCAATAATTAACTCCACGCGTACGAAGTCGCGGGCGGCCGCTAGTGTAACAATAAGATCTGTTCAATGTAACCTTGTTTCGTGAACAATAAATTTATATTTTATTCTATTCTATTCTTTAAGAACTTTGTTGCTATCGGCAAAACGATAAAATTAATCTGCCTTACACAAGCGAAAATTAAGCAATTAAAAATTGATTTACTAGAAAAAAACAGATAAATCAGTGGTTTTCCCCGTTCCGTTGTAATAAGTACATTCCGGCAGTGCGTTATTAGATCTTAACACGCAAGTAATACGTTTGGTTTTTTATTGATGTACCTTTTGTGGTTAAAGTAGTGAAATGACAAATCATTTCACTACTTTAATCACAAAGGTTTAATAAGAAAGTCTCAAAAGACTTTCTTACACGATTCATTCGAGATATTTTTGAGAGCGTTGATAACTGAGTAGATTAGAACTTGTACCATTAGCTTACCTATATTTACTGTCCCACTGCAGGACAAGGCTTCCATCATAAAAATCAAGTCATCGCTACTATCATGGAATTAGGCTTAATCACCAACGCTTGCCTAATGCGGCTTAGTGATTACAAACCTGTGTGGCTACCATGAGCTTGAAATACTTTACTCGCTATCGAAAACTAGCGGTTTGTCTCTTTCATTGTGATGCATTTGAAAGAGACAGAGCAGTAGTTTACTTTATGTCAGTTTTAGATGTCAACTCATGGTAGCGCTACTGAGCTATGTTCGGAAAATCCGAAACATACTTTTTGCTCGATAGTTAGCCAGTTTGTGACGGACTTCAAAAAAGAAGAGGCTCTTAATTTATCTATATTAATAATAATCATTGTTTTATATATGTTCACAGGTTAATATAATATATAATTATAAACGCAATCCAATATTTTTAACGTCGTAACGCCCAGACAGCAGACACAATGGAAAATCAATTGTTTCACAATGGAAAATCAATAGACAACGACAAGGCTTATGGGCCTTACGACGTTAACAGAAAGAATAAAAAACGTTCGTAAAATAAATAAAAAAAATATATATTGGTGCAGTACATTTTTATGTGCATTTTATTAAGCAATTGCAGACCAATCAATCCACAGTAAACTACCTATAAAAGCAATGAAAATACAAAGCAAATACCAATCAAATTGTTCTTACACTTTTTTGTAAAGTTAAAAAATAACACTTTGAATCCCTTATTCCGATGATCTTAAGAATCAAACACCCACTTCCAAGTTTTGCTGTAACTTTTTCCGTTCACTGTACATGAAACGCAACCAATATTCATTCATTAGGAATCGCATTGCATGGTTCATTATGGACACGCAATCTGTATTGTATGTTTCCTTGGCTACCTCGGTACAGTCAAAGACTTTGCATGTACGGACGCGGTCAAAAAGTGTTTACCAGTTTTTAAATTTGATACTTAAGTCAAAAATTCCATATCAAGTTACATAATTATTACCTTTTTAAAGTAAATATAAAAAAGACACATAAAGAGGATACAACACAGAAGCAGCCATAAAAAAAAACCTAATTTCTTTGAAATGACATAACATTTATCATGAACTGAGGGCGCTAGCTGTCAGCTGTCATATCATTAAAAAATACACCATACCTATGATCAATATTATGTAATAGACAATTAGAACTTATCACTACATGTGTACGTGAGATTATAATCCTTAAGGTGGTAAACACTTTTTGACCAAGACCGTACCATTTAAAGCCTATGGGTACAGTGCGGCTGTTCTAAAGCAAAACTTAGTAACTATTTTTTTCCAAAATAGGTATGGTCTATTAATTGGTGTTAGGTTTATTTTTCGATAAAAGGTTAGGCTAGAACTGATCACCCTGTATCGGCTGGCGCGATGTGGGGCCACCAATTTAAACCTTTTTTTCCCAGGGGAAAACATCATAGCCTTCACCTTGCCACATGTGGGGGGCAAGGTGGTGCTTGGGACTCTAACTATAACCAATATCCCTGGGGTGTCTGAACCTAACCTAACCAATTTCCGAAAATGTAATTTAGCATCGTTTCGTATTTTCCGGCAGTTTACGGAAATTACGGTTTAGACTATTTTACGGTGATATATTTAATTATAAACTACTGGATATACTTGTTGGCAGTAAAACTACAAATCTATACTATTTATAAAGAGTTAACTTCTATAGACAACGACAAGGCTTATAGGTAAACCGAAAACACGAAACGCTTGCGCGATGTAATTGGACACAGCGCCATCTATTGGTTCATTTATGAATTACGGTCCCGAAGCGAAGTGAGGGCGGGCCACTAGTCTATTATATAGTGGAATGCCTTTTTATCCCAATAATCCATTTTTGCCATTATTAAATATAAATCAATGTGTTGTGTTCAAATTTCATAACATTGTTCATGGGTACGGCCTTGCAGGTTACTTATTAAAAATATAAAACTGTATTACACGCCAAACAAAATGGCTCCTTCCATCATTTCAACAAAGTGAGCAGATGTTGAATAGGTTTTTTCATCACAC
This sequence comes from Cnaphalocrocis medinalis, assembly GCA_014851415.1. NCBI lineage: Eukaryota > Metazoa > Arthropoda > Insecta > Lepidoptera > Crambidae > Cnaphalocrocis > Cnaphalocrocis medinalis. Next base: position 6,987,739 of record CM026298.1, on the reverse strand, counting down.
AATTTCCGCGACAAAAATTTATTATAGTAATTTCCCTCTATTAGGGGAGAAAATAAATTAACTGCTAGGAGGTTTTCTTACAAAGACGGACATTGATAATATTTATTGCTTCAGTATAATGCTTAGTTATATTTTTATCACGCTTAAGATTTTGATTAATCTTCCTTCTGAAATCCATCAGATGGAATTAGATGAGATATTAGCGATGAAAGCTTGGTAAAAGTAGAAAGCGCCTTCAAAAGAGGGAAGGGGGGTCATTGTACAGACAGCCACACATCAGGTTACTACAATCTGTCAAATTTCCTCAGTTGATATTGAACCAAAAGCGTTTGACATAAAGGTGAGGTTCGATTGAAGAAATTTGACAGATTGTAGTAACCTGATGTGTGGCTGTCTGTACAAGGCACCCTCGAGGTCCAGGCAGGGAGACGGTCGAATTAAAATACCTGTTCCGTCTGAATTGTCTTGAGTTTATTTTACAACCTCTCAAACCTAGGTCAGGCGGCTTGGGGTCATTATTCCGGTGACACACAATGCTTGCGCAATGTAAAAATGCATAGTGCCATCTACCGGAATAATGACGAACCGCCTGCTTGTGTGCTTTGTACAGTCATTGGTTCAAATTTTAGCATGCACTATTGTATGGGAGAAGATCGTTAGATATCCTACACGTTTCGAATAGTTTTCAAAACATGCCACAAGATTCAGTTGGTATAGATTCCATGTTAAAGGGTTGCGAAGGTCAGACGGCAGTCGCTTCATTAATAATCACCAGACCACGCTTTGGCATGAATGAGCCGGCTCGACCAGAGTGATGCCACGGCCTTACAGCAGACTGGCGTGAAGGCAGTATTTGGGCTGTGTTTCGTCGAGTAGGTGGGGGTACCGGAGGCCCAATTAGGGGGAAAGGGTGACTCTGCTGGAGTTGCAGCGTAGGAAATCTTTAAAGTTTATAACCAAACTTAGTTACCCCAATCGATACCTATTAAAAAACTTCAACGAGCTTAAAGCTCCTGAAAAAATATTATTGAAACGTTTCTAAGCTTTCAATTTTTCCAAACAAACAAACAGATACCTATTAAAAGATATCAGATGACTCTTTAGAGAAATTAATTAAATTAAGCTTTTTGTGAAATCAAATTTGATTGGCGGAACATTTTCCTTGAGGCAAGTCATTTTATTTATTTGCGTATAATTTGTGTACTTTACGGATGAATTTCTCGTTTGCATAGCAATTAGAATCTGAGAGACAGGGGCTTATCTAAATGTTTTTCCAGATTGTTTAGAAAGAGGCTTTTTACGTTTTACATGAAGGTGGCAGACGAGCAGATGGATTACTTGGTAAGCAATGGCCGCCGCTCATAGACACCTTCAATATCAGCAAAGCTGAGTCATAAGTGTACTTCTTCTTGAAGTGCCGCTTCTTTACTGAAGATTGGCCATCAGCTCTTTTAAGCTCGTGTTTTTTTATATATTGAAGACAATCAAGATGACCTGTCTCCGCCTGATGGTAAGCGGCCGTGAGATCCAAATATGAGGTTGACAGGTACAAAAGAACAGACTAAGTACTAATTAAATCTGTCATCCTCGCCCTAAAAGTCCACTAAGGGCCTTTTTACGCCTTGACTAAAAATAACTTAGGACTTTAAGAAGGAGGAAACACATGAACTGGAAGGGCATTCCATGACTTGATGGCTCGAGGCAGGAATGAGGAGCTAAAGTAGTTGTCTAAACGCAACATTTCACATAGCAATTATACAAAGTTTATACGCCATGCGCAGAAAATACATAGCGGTGACGTCACGGCTCATAGCGTTTTTATATGAAGCGTTTTTGATCAAGTTCAAAACTTTGATTTTCAAATCGTGATATCTCGGGTTTTTTTATGATTTCAGAGTAAATATTTTACCAATGTTTTTGTGATTGAGGTATCTTACGTTGGCATAACAAATCCATACTTATATTATAAATGCGAAAGTAACTCTGTCTGTCTGTCTGTCTGTTACTCTTTCACGCCAAAACTACTCAACGGATTTAAATGAAATTTAATATACAGATAATCTAGACCTTGAGAAAGAACATAGGCTACTTTTTATTGCGAAAAGGGGATTGTAAGGGGTTGAAAGGGGGGTAAAAGTTACTTTTCCACGCGGACGAAGTCGCGGGCGGCCGCTAGTTAAAAATAAATCGACATGCCTATTTATTGTTATTAAAAGGAGAGCACGTTACATGGCTGCAATGGCAGCACTTAAGTATCAGCCTATATTATTGTCTCACTGCAGGGCAAAGGCCTCCATCATAAAAATCAAATTATCACTACTATGATGGGATTAGGCTTAATCACCACGCGTGCCTAATGCGGATTGGTGATCACAAACCCGAGCTATGTTCGAAAGATTCGAAACATACTTTTTCTCGACCCAGGAATCGAACCCGGGACCCCGAGATCACGGCCAGGTACTTAAATCACTAGACCAACGGCGTTGCGTGCGTGATGGCAGCACTTGCGTTGGCCAATATGTTGAAATACAAGCTGGCATTAAGTGCCTGCAACATTTTATTTTTTACAAAAATGTTTAGAAAGTGCTATTATCTGCTTAGCTACCTTTATCTTTTCCTCTTTCATAGATTCCTCTTACTAACAAGATGCTTGGAAAAATAAAAACTAGATCCGCTTGTTAGAAAATACAACGGCACCTGAGAGCTTTGTCGTTAGCGATAAAGTTACAACAAATGGCTACTAAAATTATATATGACTAGTTTATGTCCACGACTTTACTTGCACTCCCCACTTCCTAAAAATGGGGGGTTAGGAAAGGACAAAAATAGGGTTAGTTGACTAATATCGATGTAGTAAAAAAATATTGATACTTTACCAAAATATTGGTAAATAAGAACCAATAGCCTAAATTTTCAAGTTAAAATATAACGTCTAGCTGGTTTGTGAGCAATCAAAGTTCATGGGCAAGTCCATTTTAAAGTTTATAATATTATAAAATAATTATATCATTGAACTACTCACACATTAAACACAAACTTTTGTTATAAAACTATGTACATAAACGAAACATTTGATATAGCTACCAAACAAAATTTGCTAGACGCGCATACAAGATACCAGCGCGTGACGTCACATGTTGGTAGCCATTTGTATAGAGCGTTTTTGGGCCCGCGTAAAATATGTGCTCTTAAAGTTGTGATATCTCAGGTAATTCAAATCAGAATCAAATAATTCTTTCAACAATGTTTCTTTAATAGAGGGGTCTTTTGATTAAACACATAAAAAAAAATAGTCAAGTACCCTATTAGCCTATGTTTCTCTCCCTCCCTTCAACTATCTTTTTTTTTATAATATAGGTAGCAGACGAGCAGACGGATCACCTGATGGCAAGCAATTGCCGCCGCTCATGGACACTTGCAACACCAGTGGAGTTACAAGTGCGCTGCCAACCTTTTATCCTCTTCCCCCCGGGTGGGCCTCCGGTATCCTCACTCACTCGGGGGAACCACAGCACTGGGGTTATTTCAACTTTAAAAATGTATATTAGTGCAAAATTAATCAAAACTGGCTAATCATACTCCCTTCTCGTCCTCAAGATATGTCCTGATATTGTATGTAGGTATGTATGTCCTGATATTATTAAAAAAAAAATCGTTAATTGTTTCCCAAAACAACTATGTACACATTTTCACAACGTCATTAGCGGATTAGCGGTAACAAATATAACTTCACTTGGTAAGTTCGTTTAATCACTAAATAACTTCGAAAGCTACAAATAAATTCCCAGTTAGGGAACCTTTTGCCCTCACTTTCTTCCCGGAAATACAGGAAAACAATAATCGTAAAAGTATTACGAAGTTTGACGTCCATTCCGGATAGATTTATGGTTTCTGTAACAAACGATCTCAGCCAATCAGCGAACAGAACGTACTTTTGTATATTAAAAGAAGCATGTGTTTTTAGTGAGTGTGAGGCCGCTAGATGGCCAGTTCCAGTTGCGGTGTTCCCTGATTGCTATGACATGTCCTTTTTTAAACGAGGTTTGAAAAGAGTACTTCTTTCACGGTAGGCGGCGGCATGACTGTGCCTCGGCATTGTTGTTGTCTATGAGCAACGGTTACCATTTACCATCAGATGGGCCGCATGCTCGTCTGCCTACTTCAGCAATAAAAAAAAAATGGCGTACTGTTACACTGAGATCTAACTTCAATGTCACTGCTTGCTTAGTGACTTTTCAAAAGTGTAATGTTTGATAGCGGCGATCACAAAAGTTCAAAAATGATAGCAGAGATACTGGTCTGTATAGGACCTGCAAAGACGAAAAAAAATTAGTGACATTTTGACATCTCACATTAAAAATAACAAATCACAGTATAGTAGGCCCGCGAGATGCTTCCATATTAAAATTTTTGGATGCTTCACGCTTCGTTTGAAGGAATCCAAATTGTAGGACAATGAAAACATATGCAACAACGAATTTTGTTTCTCTATGGTACTGTAGGAATAGGACTTGACATGTAAACATGGAATACCAGGACACAATAATGCTAAATCATTTTGCGTGATTTCCCTTGCGCGCGTGATGTAAGTAAATAAAGCAAAAATACTGTATGAGCGTTTGCGAATGTTGGGCGTGGAAGTTCATAAAAACATAGATTAAAATTTTAGGAAAAAATGCTGTAACTTTACACATAAGTGTCAAGTAAGTTTAGCTGCGGCAGTATTTCCTGACGGCTATGACTTAGGCAACCTTCAAGAAACGAGCGTACTCCTTCTTAAAAGGCCGGCAACGCATCAGCGACCTCTGATCTCGCAGATGTTCATGGGCAGCGGTGATTACTTACTAGCAGGTGACCCCGCTTGCTCGTATGCCGCCTCTAGTATATAAAAAAAAAGGAAATAATATTAGCAGAGACGCATCACCTAAATGGTAAGCGATTGCCGCCGCCCATAGACATGCAACACCAGTAAGTAGAGTCACAAGGGCGGTGCCATTCTTTAACCCCTTTTCCCCCCAATCAGGCATCCAGTATCCTCACTCGCTCGACGAAACCGCGCAGACATCTTACATGGGCCGGGTCGACCGGAGTGATACCACGGCCTTACAGAAGACGGCGTGAAGCAGCGGCTATGCTGTGTTTTGCCAAGTGAGAGAGGGTACCGGAAGCCCAATTGAGGGGAAAGCGGGTATAAGTTTGGCAGCGCACTTGTGACCTTACTCATGTTGCAGGTGCCTATGGACGGCGGCAATTGCTTATCAGCAGGTAATCCGTCTGCTAATCTGCCTAATATCACAATAAAAAACATAACTCCTTTACTCCTTCTTAAAAGGCCGGCGACGCATCAACGACTTCTCTGATCTCGTAGATGTTCATGGGCGGATCGCTTACCATCAGGTAATCTGTCTGCTCGTCTGCCACAAGCCTTAACAAAATCCTTTTGGTCAAATCTCAACGTGATTCCAAATCGCGAAAGAGCTCATTTCCCAAATTACCCCCCCAGTGAAACTTCGGAACTTGTCACAAAATGAACGCTACAATTTCTTGAGTAAACTTTCCCGTTCCAACCCCTCGCAATATCAATAAAAGTTATTAAATGCCGTTCTGCGTACATCAATCAAAGGTGACAGTCTATAAAAGAATGCTTCACTTTTGCGCAGGTGTGGAAACAAATACCTACATACGAGTACCTATATGGAAAGAATATGTGTATAAGTGGTTGGGATGTGGGATTTGTCTCATTCGTTTATTAAATATGACGCATCTTTTTTTTAAATCTTTATTTAATTATTTTTCAGAGTAGGTAACTATTGCAATTAAACGTGCTGGCTGAAGTGACAAATTGGGAACCTTGTATTTGTATTTTAATTGAATCGGTTAAGACGAGTAAAAAGATAAAGAAGGTACCGTAAATTGAATTTGATGCAGAGTAAATTAAGACGCATTGATTTAAATCTTAAGGTGACGAGTAGGGCACTCTACTTAGCAATTTTTTTTAAAATTGTTAACCATTAAATCAACACTAAATCCATTATTTTCAATTTCGAAGCTTCAGCCACTCGGAAAACACTAAATAACTGTTTTGTGTGCAATAGAAAGTATATTTCATTCGTTCATTCAATTTTGCAATCAATATTGAATCGATTGACAACTCAAAACTTTAATTCAACCCAAAAGTAACCGGTTTTTTTGTTAATCACTCATGTAACTGTAGTTGCTGTTGTCAATAGGTGGCAGTGATCAATTACCATCAGGTGACCGATTTGCTAATTTGCTTGCCTATCTTATTAAAAAAAAATATACTTATTAGATAAACAGACTAAAATAAAAAGGATAAGTGAGTGCCTAGAGATTGAAGCTTCAAAACTATTAAAATATATCCAATTCAGTAACTAACAATTTAAATAGATCGGCGTCACTAGTGGGCCCCCCACCTGTCGCCTTAAAAGGAACTGGGAACGTTAACAATTATTCCAACCTTCAGTTTATTTGTCTCGCCCAATCCGTAAAAAGTTTCCATTCACCAAAAGCCTGCCTAAATAAAGTCGAATCTTTTATTCTTTCCCTTGTAATAAAAATCTAGTGGAATTCTCCCAATTTGCGAAAACACTCGTAATTTTCTTCGGGGCGCAAAAAACATCCGTCAAAGAAACATTGAGGTGTAAGAAAATCGGAATTTGTAATGTCCAAGATTTGTTTGACTTTGAGTAAGTTTAATCTTGCCTTTAAGATTCTGTAGTACCTACATTAAATTCTGGCCCCTATTTCACCACGCTGACATTTGAATTACAATTTTCATGCGACAGGTGACGCATAAAAAATTAAACATATTCATACATCGCGCAAGTGTTTCGTATTTTCCGTTTAGTTATAAGGTTTTGTGGTTGTCTAAAAAGTTATCTCCTTAAAAATGGGATATGTATGTATTTTTGGAATTACAACATATGAATGGCATCCATACATACAGTTGTATTTTGTTGACTGGCCGGATGGCGCATTTTTGGTAGTGACCCTACCTCCTATGTCAAAGGTCGTGGGTTCGATGCATGTGATGAACACTTCTGTTCCGTGTCTGTCTAGTATTATATTTGTAGTCCCGTGTTGTCTGATATCTGTAACACAAGTGCTTAAGGTACTTAGTACGGAGTCAGGTCAATGTATGAGATAAATAAATAAAATAAATAAATTGAGACATTGTCCTGGTCCCAAATTAAGGTTTTCCCTTGTACTATGGAAACCAGAAACAACGAAGGAACTACAAACACCCAGACCCAACACAAATACCTGTTTCATCAACAAACATTTGTGTTGGTGCGGGAATCGAACCCGCGACCCTTACGTCTCAACCGGCGCTCAAACCATTGCGCTAAACGGGTCGTCATAGATCTTGTGTAAATTTAATTTAATTTAATTAATTTTGTGAATTGTAATAATTTTATGTAATAATTTTGTGAAATGTAACGTATATACAAGACATTATTATATCGTAATAATTACTTTATTTTTACAGATTTGAACGTTAAGATCTTTTTACACTGTAGGTACACGTAGTTTTATTATCCAAAGACAATTATAAATTTACTTTGCTATCCTCTCCAAAGCACGTTTGCTCCGCCGATTTTCAATATTCATTACTTTTTGATAAATTACACAAAAAAAATCACACAGATAAAACCTTCCAATTTAAAATATCCCGTATCATTTTCATCTTCGAGACAGACTTTATTTTTATTTCTAAATATACATTCCTTTCCAAAGAGATCAAGCTAAACGTTTATTTCTTTTACAAAACGTATCAAAGGACCTTCTGTTTAAGAAATGATGACAGAAGTCAATGGTCCTATCGTTGGATAAAAACTGCTAGGAGTTAGCAATAAAACATTGCCTGGATGTTTTATTTATTACTGCTATATTTTAATGTCACACTCAGAAACTCTTTGGAGTATAAAGTCTAGTAGAAAAACTACGAAGCTAAAAGGGAAGAAAGGAAGAAATAAAAATACAAAAAGTAAATAACCGTATTCATTATTTCTTAGGGTACCGGACCTAAAAACTAAATGGCGCCCAAGTGTAAATCGGACTCGCCCTATAGGGTTCCGTAGCAACTCTTATTTTTATAATTACTTAAATACATTGACATTTACCTTGGTTGGTTATTAATAAGTGACTGAAAACCGCTGTCTGAATATTGAAAAATCAGCCCTAAGTCTACCAATTACTAGGTAATGAAATAAACAAAACAGTTTATTTTTGTTTTTATTTGATTTATCTATAAAAAAAATATATTATTTAACATTCGCCCACATATTCGCCTTTTGGTCCGAGGTTGTCTCGATCACGGAAGTGCTTCGAACAAATAACAGAATATAACCAGTCCGTCTCCTTTCTTAACAATCGGATATTTGTTATCTATTTATTCGGCTTGCCTTCATTTTTAGGCACCTGGAAAATTTTTACTAATTTAAAATACTTGAAATTACTAAATCCAATTATTAGAATATTCTCCCATAAAATGTGGGAAACCAAACTAGTTTTTACTTGTAACACTGAACCTTATTTCGAACATTTTACAATTTTTATTACTTTTTTCATTAAAATAAATAATAAAAACAGTAAAATTACTTGTGGAAATTATTCTGATAACTTTATGATGTTTTTCTGGTTTTGAAACGCACGTTTTAAACCACGCATTTAGCCATTTTCGGTATTTTTCCTTTTTGCCACATTGACTCGGCCCGTGTCTCACAGAACAGCTGAATGAACGTCAGCGACGCATAAGCCTGCAGGCTTATTGTTAAGTGGCTACGCTTTAGTGCGGCGACTGCAGATCTAGTATATATACATCAGATGTTCCCTGATATAAAAATCTAGTGGAATTCTCCAATTTGCGAAAACACTCGTAATTTTCTTCGGGGCGCAAAAAACATCCGTCAAAAGAAACATTGAGGTGTAAGAAATCGGAATTTGAATGTCCAAGATTTGTTTGACTTTGAGTAAGTTTATCTTGCCTTTAAGATTCTGTAGTTACCTACATTTCAATTCTGGCCTCTATTTCAGCACGCGCTGACATTTGAATTACAATTTTTCAAGTGACAGGTGGTGCATAAAAAATGTAACATATTCATACATCGCGCAAGTTTTTCGTATTTTCCGTTAAGTTATAAGGTTTCGTGGTTGTCTTAAAAGTTATCTCCTTAAAAATGGGATATGTATGTATTTTTGGAATTACAAATATGAATGGCATCCATACATACAGTTGTATTTTGTTGACTGGCCGGATGGCGCATTTTTGGTAGTGACCCTACCTCTTACGTCAAAGGTCGTGGGTTCGATCCTCACCCTGGACAAACATGCATGTGATGAACACTTCTGTTCCGTGTCTGTCCTAGTATTATATTTGTATTCCCGTGTTGTGTGATATCTGTAACACAAGTGCTTAAGGTAATAGTACGGAGTCAGGTCAATGTATGAGATGTTGTGTAAATTAAATTAAATTATTTAATTTTGTGAATTTCTTACATATTTTTACAGGTTTGAACGCTAAGATCTTTTTACACTGTAGGTACACGTAGTTTTATTATCCAAAGACAATAATAATTTACTTTGCTGTCCTCTCCAAAGCACGTTTGCTCCGCCGATTTTCAATATTCGTTGCTTTTTGATAAATTACACAAAAAAATCACACAGATAAAACCTTCCAATTTAAAATATCCCGTATCATTTTCATCTTCGAGACAGACTTTATTTTTATTTCTAAATATACATTCCTTTCCAAAGAGATGAAGCTAAACGTTTATTTCTTTTACAAAACGTATCAAAGGAACTTCTGTTTAAGAAATGATGACAGAAGTCAATGGTCCTATCGTTGAATAAAAACTGCTTGGAGTTAGCAATAAAACATTGCCTGGATGTTTTATTTATTACTGCTTTATTTTAATGTCACACTCAGAAAATCTTTGGAGTATAAAGTGTAGTAGAAAAACTATGAAGCTAAAAGGGTAGAAAGGAAGGAATGAAAATACAAAAAGTAAATAACCGTATTCTCATTATTTTTTTGGGTACCGGACCTAACAACTAAATGGCGCCCAAGTGTAAGTCGGACTCGCCCTATAGGGTTCCGTAGCAAGTAACTTTTATTTTAATAAAAGTGGAATAAATGTATGTAACTAGGTATTTTGTTCACAATAAAATGCCACACTTAAGCTTAAATAAAAAATTGAGATTAGAAAAGTCTAAGATCTTACAAACTAATTGTTTAATCGAAGAAATTGTTTTCGCTAATCTTTGACCACGTGTTTTATGACCCATTCTGTACAACATTAATTATTTGTGACATTTTGAAAAATTGCATTGAAAAATATCTACTTTACATACAAAGTCGGTGACGAGTCAAAAAAAAAGTCGATGAATTTCGAAAAGTTTTTTGAACCAATGTTATCCAAAATGATTGATAGAACACCGTGGTAAAAGAAAAATGTTCACACACTGTACCTAGTGTTTTTTTCAAGATGTTTTATTTAAGTGATACGGTATCACTGATAGGTACCTAATCATTCATCTCCTGGTGTCCCTGTAAAGAATTCTACTTACCCTATATTCCTGTAAACTTAGGCTACATTAAACTCTGTTTGTCTAAGCAAAACCAGTGGACTTCATACACAGATAATTTCACAAGTTGTTATTAATGTGAGCCGTGTCATGAAAGTGTGACGTTAAACCAAAACAAGGGTAGAACACGAACGATTAGTGTTGTAAAATAGTCGAGTCTTTTTACCAACCCTTGTCGAAAATATAATGTTTTATGATGATATAGGTGACAGATAAGTCGACGAATCACCTGATGGTAAGTGCCGCCGCACATTGACTCTGCAACACCAGTGCGATGTTTACCTTTTAACCCCCCTTCTCCTGGATTAGGCCTCCGGTATTTACGCAGCGAAACACAGCGCAGGCACTGCTTCACGCTGGTTTTCTGTGAGGACGTGGACTTCGGTTGAACCGGCCCATTCATGCCGAAGCGTGGCTTTCTCACTGTTTGAGTGAATCGAGAGGGTTCTTAGCTTTATTTGATGGCCGCTGGATTATGACAGCCGCCGGTTTAAGATGGCCGCCGCCACAATTTGGATTTTGTACATTTTTTTATCATTCCTTGAATACAAGACGGCAAACAAAGTGTTACAAAATAATCTTCACGCGAACTCCTTTTTGATGCTACACATCAAAAACAACATTGATGGATTTTAGTTCTATAATAGTCGGTATACTGTCTAGAGAATTTTTCACAGAGCGATAACCTCCATTTGAAGATTGTAGTAAGGTAGTTAGTCCATAGGCTTACCATTAGGCGAGTAGCACGCTTGTTTGCCATGAACGTTGTGTAAGATAAGATGTAAATAAATAAAGTCTCGACCAACGTTGTGTAAACTCGAATCTCTAACTCGAATCTTCCCATCACTACGTCTCAAGTATGCCCTACGGCCTTACAAGGGATTGTAGTCCTTATCATAATGGTAGGTCATGTTAACTTATTGTAAGCATTATACATCTAAAGGATAAATTGAGTAAGTAACTTAAACTTGTATTCAGAATCACGAAATCTAGAATTAATAATGTCCTCTTAATCGGTAGGTATCCATAATCCGATATTATTTACCGATTATTGTATTTTATTTATATAACTTATTACGAAAAATGCGAAGGCGAAAAATGTCATGGCTCAGAAACATACGACATTGGACTGGCATCAAATCAGCCGAACAACTTTTTAGGCTTGCCATGGATAAGCCTCGATTTAAAGAGCTGATGGCCAATCTTCAGTAACGAAGCGGCACATTAAGCATATAAATAAATAAATCGTTTATTTCTCTCACAGTATAGGTCGAACAAACATTGGTATGATACTATTTAATGTGACAAGCAGACCTTGGCTTTGTGAGAGACTGGTGCCTGAAGTCAGTTTATAAAACCTGTAGTACAGGTGATATTAGTAAGCTGAAGTGGTAGTAGGCTGGCCATATCTGTCGCAGAACTGACAACCGTTGGGGTAAACGAGTTCTGGAGTGGAGACCGCGTCTTGGTAAACGTAGTGTAGGACGACCTCAGGCCAAATGGAGTGACAATCTGCGCAAGAGGGCTGGCTGGAGCTGGATGCGAGTAGCCGAAGATCGATCAAAGTGCGAGCATTTTGAGAGGCCTATGTCCAGCAGTGGACTGCAACAGGCTCATGATGATGATGATGATAATGACATCATGCAGAAGAAGAACTTATTATTACTTGAAAAGAGTAACTACTGAGTCTTGCTAGTGTATTCTCAGTAGAAATCTACATTCTGAACCAGCGGTAGGCTATATACTCGTATGTTTTTTTTATGTCATAGATAGAAGACGAGCAGGCGGATCACCTGATGCTAAGCAATTGCCGCCGCCCATGGACACTTGCAACACCAGTGGAGTTACAAGAGTAGAGTTTGACATTCACAAGTGCTATGTATGGGCATAACTTGAATATTTTTTATCCATTTCTATTGCAGTAAAGTGACAATGCTATTTCACGAACAAGTTACATTCAAATACACACTTTTCCCTCAAGGAACTAACCCAATCTTCTATTACAGCTAAAAGCTTAACACTTTTATCCTTCCCAAAGTGGAATTTATTCGTGAGGGAATCAGAGCTAACGGCGTTTGATCCGGCCAATCAAGTGCTCCCTAGGGCATTCGCGTTTGTGGCAAGGACGTTGCCAAGAAATAGTGTTGGGTATCGATAATCTGATATCGATAGTATCGATATTATTATAATCCATAGATATTATAATATTATAAATGGGAAGTTTGTCTGTCTGTATGTTTGTCTTTCTTTCACGGCAAAACGGAGCGACGAATTGACGTGATTTTTAAGTGAAGATAGTTGTAGGGCTGGAGAGTAACATAGGCTACTTTTGCTCCTTTCTAACCCTCCATTTTAGGGAAGTGGGGTCGCGAGCGAAGCAAGCGAAGTATTTTTTGTGTTAGGTGGCAGACGAGCAGACGGATCACTTGATGGTTAGCGATTGCCGACGCACAAAGAAACCCGCAACACCAGTGGAGTCTCAAGTGCGCTGCCAATCTTTACCACTTTTCTCCCCAATTGGGCTCCCGATACCCTCACTTACTTCACGCCGTTCTCTGTGAGGCCGTAGTATCACTCCGGTGGAGCCGGCCCATTCATGTCAAAATCTTTCACAGTAGGAGTACTTTAGACATATTAGATAACAAAGAGTTTATTTGATGAATCCCTATGGATCATATACCTTTTAAAATAATACCTGTTATAAAATAAGATTTGTGAGGAACATTTCCAGTTCCAGATTTTCTGTCGACGCCGAAGTGTGATTGGGTAAATAAATCAAAGATTTCACTCGGAAAGACTCATTACTCTTTGATTTTCAACTCTACCTCCCGGAGTTTAGGTAGGTACCTATTTATTTTCCTCGATTTTCGATTACCATTTTCCATCCGATAGGCCGCATGCTCGACTGCCTGTTTTAGAAAAAAAAAAACGTGGCCAGCCCGCTGCCACTTCGGCTTTCCTATAACGTGGCCTATGTCAAAGTTAATGATTCGTTCATTAAAGTAGACACTATTAAACCATCATCAATATAGTCTTCATACCCATTATTTTAATCAAAGTTCACTAGCTCAGCTATTATGGGGCGCACCAGCTTTCAAAGACAAAGGTAATGGGTTCAACCCATTGGGCTGATGTCAGAAATAAATTGGGTTCATTGCCCTGTCACAATGCCAGTAATTTGTCATTCGGAACTCGTGGTTAATGCCCATAAAATTTGTCAATGGAATACAAAGGATCACTTTCAGCGTGCTAAGATTGGAATCGAGTTAGAAATTGGAAGCCTCTGAATCCGTCTCTAAAGGCACAATAAATTGCAAATTTTACCCCATTAAGGGTCTATTTCACATAATAAACGGATGACTTTGCATAAGTTCTACATAATAATAGATAGGTAGCGTTTATTAGCCGCAAAAATAAAAGGAAATAACAAAATAATTACAACATATGTACTAGTACCTCAGCATTTGCTGCAGCAGCTAGAAACCTCTGAGGCGCTAATTTTCCAGGCTGAGCCTATAAAACATGTTAAAGGCGATAAAACATGCTAAGCGTGCACACGATGAAAAGAGAAAAAAGTACATAGAATGTATCTATGAATATTTATATCCCTTTAACCACGTCTTTTGCCAATCATTTTGAACATTTTGTTCTACCCTCTAGCGTTACAGCGTCCTAACCATAGGACATAAGAAAAATTTAATATGCGTTATATAGGTACCTAGAATGTATGTAATATAATCCCATTGTTCTATGTAAAGCATATAAGGAAAAATGCAATTTTCCGTTTCTGGATTTTTTTAACTAATTTTTTCAAAAACTTTTTGTATATAAATACAACTTCTGCAAGTTTCATATAAAGGGAGTAAATGAGAGTCAGTTGAAGAAATTTCGACAGTTTTGTATACTTTGATGTGAGGCTTCCGTCTTTTTTTGTTTGTTTTTTTTTGGTAAGATGCTGCTTTTTAATTTTGAGTTGTAGATATGGTCTTGTTGTCCAGCCTGTCTTTATATTTGTAATAAGTGCTCCGTGTGTTAATCAAGTAAATGTTAGTTTTATTTTTATCTTTATCTACTTGTCCGTACATACATATCATTTAGTTATCTAGTGTGATGTACGTACTGATCTTAACACTACTTACCAATAAAACATTCCCAAAATGTCCCTTCCATGTTTCCTCTGACCCTGCTCACGGCCGTCACGAAGCCAAACGTAAACAACCCCCTCGCCCTCAGTCGTGCGTATGACTTTGACAATTCCAAAGCCAGCTAATACGAAAATCGCCTGTAGATTGTAGGCTCACGCACGCCATGTTTGACCCTGACCTTGGCTTATAAGTTTTAAGAAAATGAGTTCGGAAGTCTTCAATATATGCTATACTATATACTGTACTAGCTTGTACCCGCGACATCGTTCGCGTAGAATAGTATCTTTGGGTATCATTTTTAATTAATTAATATTTTTATCTATTTTTACCTTTCATTCCTTCTTCATACCTTTCTTTCAAATCCGTTTATAAGTTTTTGCGTAAAAGACAGAATGACATTTCTTCTGATCGTTTATACAACCTATCTTATGTTTGATACTAAGTTCCCTGCCTCATACGCCAAGGTTTACGTGGGTTTGATCCCTACCTTGGACAAACATTTCGATGTGAATGAAACACTTGTGTTTGTCAGTGTATGGATGTATAATACTGTATGGTAAAAGCATTATTATTTCTAGTAGCATCCTAGTGTTTGATAGTCGTTAACACCATGCTCATGCTGTCGGAAAGGTGTCATTCTGTGCAGATGTGATGTTGTATGTTTTTTTTTAGTTAACCCTTCTTCTTTTAAGTATTCTAGGTTTTTTATTTTGTACACCGAATGTAACTATAGCTAGTGTAAGCTTGGCTTAGGTCCAAACTGAAAACCAGCGCTGCAGTGGCTTCAAAGAAGCGGCTGCAGCTTATGCTGAGTTTGGACCTTATTGACCACCTTTTTTGTTTGTGTATGTGCACCTACTTAATCTTCCTTTCCGTTTTTTCTTCCGCTTCTTACAGTATATTATTCCTTGTACTCTGTGTTACTATTTTTGTGTTATATGTTATCTATTCTGTTCGTGGTCAATAAATGTTTTACTTACTTACTTACTTACTAATTTTGGATAGTTTTTTAAATAAGTTACACTGAAGCAATTCGTCGCAAAGATAGCAAGTACGGTACGGTCGTATAAACAAAGTGCACATAAGGAAACAAACACCCTTATTACTTCGCATCCGGCATTCAACCTTGATCTTAACCCTTTCCCTAAAACAATCTCCCCTGAAAATAACTTCCAATTCGACCCCACATTCCCCCTGCATTATTTAACCTGGCTTTAATTTACCATCACCCTTTATTTCCGTGTCACCGTAACGTTGTTACAGGATGATTCATTTCCATCCCTTCCTGCAGGATTTTTTGTTAGAATGTAAATAATGGGAGAGAATTGTGAAGAAAGGTGAGGAGATTTGGAGTTTCACCTTTGTGATTTAGGGATAAAGGGAGACAAATGCGGTATTTTTATTTAATTCAATCCAAAAATAGGTGTATAATTTTGGTGATACAGAAAATAAATAAATTGAGACAAACATCACATATATTATATTAAACAATTCTGTTATAACTAGTTTTAAGTTTTACACCTCTGTTTTGTGTGCAATAAAAAGTATATTCATTCATTGTCCTGGTCCCAAACTAAGGTTTCTTATGCTATGGATATCCATAAACAACAAAGGAACCACAAACACCCAGATCCAACACAAATATCTGTTTTTTTCTTCATGAATCTTTACGTTAGTATGTACGTGCACCCCTATTGCCTTGGCGCTTGGATGCGCCGCACGCTTTGCAAACAAAGGGGCAGGGCCCTGTTTTCTACCATCACGGTATTGGGCTTAATCACCATCTTAAGATTTCACCTTTAAATTTGTGATCACCAATCCAAGACGAGTAATCCCATCATCGTAAAAACCAATCGTTATTATCCACGAGCGATGATACTTACTTATGGTTACTATGATGAACGCCTGTGTTCTGAGTGAAACAATAAATAGGCTGCTACTTAACTTTACTATGTCATATATCAAGCCATAGCTTTCCTCGATCCGATGTCCGTATTTTTCTGCTCCAAAAGTGTTCCATAAATCAACTGTCAACTTTGAGGGATTAGTTAAAAAAAGGGCCATTTGAAGTCACTAAATCTATCACTCCACTTGGGATATTGAATAATTCAAAACGAACCCGGGGGAACTCTGTTAGTTCCGCTTCTTTGCGTTAGGTAGGAAGTCCACTGGGATTTATAGCTGCAAAGCGGAGTAGACTTATGCAGTTCGAATCTATACTATTTATAAAGAGATAACTTCTATGGACAACGACAATGCTTATAGGTAAACCGAAAACACGAAACGCTTGCGCGATGTAATTGGACACAGCGCCATCTATTGGTTCATTTCTGAATGACGGTCCCGAAGCGAAGTGAGGGCGGGCCACTAGTACTTGATATAAACAGGGCTAACCTAAGGATACAGTGTTGACTACAGGTGCATCAAGCAAGGTATTTCTGTGCAATATAGAACATCTTTTGTTACGACCACTATAGAATAAGGTTTATATTCCCTTGCACTACGTCACATACGCACAGTCGGGACGAACATGACTGAGAGGGGGTGCAAGCGGAATTAGAGCTTATCTCTATCAAGAATAAGGTCTTTATTCCCTTGCACTATATTCACATACGCACAGTAGGCCGAACTCAAGCGTCGAACGCAATCGAAACCTTTGGAACGTTCGAGAAGGTACGAGAGTACAAACAAACATTGAGAACTGTGTAGAAGACTCTCGAAGCCCTAGTTGTAATATGCCCCCGTATTTCCTGGAAGGACATACTAGAATGTTCTGATTTGGAAAGGGAAGAAGTGAGTTTCAATTTGGATAGCAAAGCGGATTATTCTCCTGCGAACTAGGAGTGATCGAGTGATTTACCTCTGCGAAGTACATCAGGAAGATTTTAGTGATTTAGTGCGTTCAATTGTGATTTAGTGTTTTAATTGTATTATTGTGTTTCGTCTAATAAATAACTTGTTTTTTTGTGACTGTCGTTTTCTTGAAGTTCAGCAGTCGCTCTGGACATCATAGCTTCCGCGTATCTTTCTGTAGGTACATGTGACACACATTCCTATATTCTTGCTTGTGCAAACTACAACATAGTATTTGCCTAATCCATACAGTAGTACTCTGCATACTGCAGTCTGTTTGCTAAGCTGACTATTTACTGAATGTCACTTGGAAGTTACTTGTAGTATTTGTCGTACTAAGCAACTACTTCTTGTTGGAGTGCTCAGCTGTGAACCGTAGTAGAACTTTAAATGGTATCGTTCCGAGGCAGAAAACTAGTTTGTTTATTATAAAATATAAGTGTGTGCGCAAACACAGGTGCACTAACAAAAGGGTGATAACTGAATCATGTTGACGTCGCTACTAATTTAATCTATCCTTCTACTTATCTAGTAATTTCATCGATAGAAATGAAAAGAAAACATTTGGGGGGAAAGGGGTCAAAGGTCGGCAGTGCACTTGTAGTCTCCTGATGTTGCAGGTGTCTATCGCTTATCATCAGGTTATCTGTCTGCTCGTCTGCCACCTAACACAAAATATACTATTACCTAAGTAGTCAAAGAATTGATGTATATAAAAACATATATTTTACTTACATACTAACTTGTTCCGATGGCTCAACGATCCAAAATGAGTCTTAGCCTTCGATATGAGGCCAAGATAAAATATGAAATCTATTTGAATTTAAGTTTTTTTCATTCTTTATAAGCACTCAGCTTTTAAAAATCTGATTTGCCCCTCTTTGGCCCAGGACCTGGGTACCGACGCCTATTGTAACATGACGACCCGTTTAGCGAAATGGTTTGAGCGCCGGTTGAGACGTAAGGGTTGCGGGTTCGATTCCCGCACCAACACAAATGTTTGTTGATGAAACAGATATTTGTGTTGGGTCTGGGTGTTTGCGGTTCCTTGGTTGTTTCTGGTTTCCATAGTACAAGGGTTAGTTTGGGACCAGGACAATATATGTGATGTTGTCTCAATTTTTTTTTGTTTATAACTACTACAGAATGGAACTGGGTTCCGAATTCCCGATACAAAGTGATAAGGTATGCCACCGGGTGTCATTAATAAGGAACAATGACCACCACATTTTGTTTGGAAATTCTATTAAAACAGCCGTGTTGAAGCGTGTGACTAACGAGTTAACTAGCTGACCGAGGCAAGGAACTTAATTTATTTTAATTGCAGACTATATTTAGCGAACGAGCTCTTGTAATCTGATTTATACTATGAATAGTTTTCTTCTATCAACTGTGATGTAACAGAGCTATATGAATTGAAAAGTTCTACGTGATGTATTGGTTAAATGGGCGCCTGCCATCTATCACAAAAATAAAATAAACTTCGTGTTTAGAACTTTATAAAATAGTGGTACATTTGTGTGATGAACACTTGTGTTCGTTCAGTGTCTGGGTGTAAATAATACAAGTTGAATTTTTAAACACCATTAACATTTTTAAGCTCGACTCAGAATCTGTAAGTGAACAACTCTCTCCAAGAAACATAAGTCGAAATACGACAAAAAATTTTGAACTTGCCATACTATATCGATCGCGTGATTCTGACTGTCATCATCATCATAATCAGCCTGTTGCAGTCCACTGCTGGACATAGGCCACTCCAAATGATCGATCTTCGGCTACTCGCATCCAGCTCCAGCCAGCCCTCTTGCGCAAATCGTCACTCCATCTGGCCTGAGGTCGTCCTACAATACGTTTACCAAGACGCGGTCTCCACTCCAGAACTCGTTTACCCCAACGGTTATCAGTTCTGCGGCAGATATGGCCAGCCCACTGCCACTTCAGCTTGCTAATCCGATTGTATTGTATGAAAAGTAAAAAAAAAAGTCAGAATTCGACCCATATTTCTAGGAGCTTACTGGAGATTAAAAATTCACCTTGTATGTGAATTCAATTGTATTTGTGTTTCCTCTATTGTCTGATATGTATCTGTAAAACAAGTGATTAAGCTACTACGGAGTCAGTTCAACGTGTGAGATGTTGTAAGATTTTTTTATTTATTTAAAATGGATTAGTTTTAACCCGGCGAGGCTGTGGTGGCAAAATGTAACAATGAGTATGTGGTGGGGTTTGACATACCCACTTATTAAATTGGCCATAAATATCATAATATCGATAAATTGAGTTCTAATCTTCTGTTTTGTGATATTAATATAAACAATAAACAGCTTTTAATGAAAAAACTTTAATATTTTAATATTTTTATTATTATTATTTGGGAAAATAAAAGAAACTAAGTTTTTTTTAAACAAAAATAGGCATTATCTTCATAAACCTCTAATATAAACAAAAACAAAATTTTAATTTAAATAACAATTACTAAATTAAGGAAAAAACATCAGTCTTTGGATTAGAAATATAAAACTATCATAATACTTTGGAACAGCTTAGGAAATAGGGTCGTCATCACAACAATTTTTGCAGGAAAATAATGCATGCTCTATACATATAGCCTTCCCACATGTTGAGCAAGAGTGCTTTGTTTTTCGATCTTTTTTTCTTGGACAATCAGCACATCTCGTATATCGCCCAGTACTATTCTGTAATATCTTGTAAAACAAATAATAAGCTAATAAACCAAAAAAAACAATTTTAAATTTTACCGAAATAACCACACACTAACTATGTGGCGGGGTATTACGTACCCGACATGAGTATGCGCACCTATATCTCAAACGCCGGTTAGCGCAACACTGCGATCACGCCACTATCCCCTTCCGCAGCTCCTTAGCTCCAGCTATGCGGCGAGACAAACCGTTACAGCAAAAATTTAAAACAAAACGATCGTTGGAGCAATGTGTGGGGTATGTCACACCCCACCACAGCTTCGCCGGGTTAAATATTTAAGGAAGTAAAATACTCTATATCATTGGCAAAATCGGTCTCTTGAAGTCAAGTCAAGGGTGAGCTTGGCGTGTTGTTTTCACCTTGCTTCGAGTTCAGGGCAATTTGGAGAAGTACTATGAAATGTCAAACTGTATAGTAACATTGGAGGTCGATAGCAAGGTAACTATCAAGGTTGGAGCCGATCAAACATTAATGATATGGTAAACAAACTAGTATTTAACATAGTGTGAGAGAGTGCAGGTTGATATAGCTACGCCTCCGGGCAATAAGTCGGTAATCGAAAGTCAATACGAATATCTTTTTAACTGATTGGCTATTTGTTTGTACATTTTTATGTGATAGGTAGCAGACGAGCAGGCGGATCACCTGATGGTAAGCAATTGCCGTCGCCCATGAACATATGCAACAAGTGCGCTGCTAACCTTTTATCCCCTTCCCCCCCGATGGGCCTCTGGTACCCTCACTCACTCGGCGAAACACAGCACAGGAGCTGCTTCGCGCCGGTCTTCTGTGAGGCCGTGGTACTATTCCGGTCGAGCCGACCCATTTTTTTCCAAAGCGTAGCTCTCCCAAAGTGATGCACACAAGCACGCAAGCAAGGTGATGCGAGAATGTCAGGCACTAGTGACTGACATAGCTCAAACAGTTTAAGTAGATGTCAGTCACCTGTGACTGACTATGTTTTAAAGTTACGTACCAATAATGTTCCTTCGCCCCATTCAATTCAAGTTCGATCGTTCCGTATGTGTATGTTTGACATTTCCCTCACGAAGCCAAATCGCCATGAGCGGGTGCAAGGCGAGGGCCGCACGCCATACTCACCCTTGGCCTGACCTTGATTGAGTCCAATTTCGCTTTTCCGGAAAAAGGTGATCGTGCATTAGGCAAACATATTAATACTTTCCTAGTCTCTTCGTTTAATCCCCGATTGCTTTCGAAGCTGTCGTTTTGGAGCATGGGGTACGCTTGCAAGTAATAAATTAATCATTAATTAGTATTAATGATTTAATAAATTCACACAACATCTCTTACACTAACCAGATTCCGTACTAAGTAGCTTGAGCACTTGTGTCATAGATATCAGACAACAGAGGAAACACAAATTTAATAAATACTTATTACAACCAGACACTGAACAAATACAAAGTGTTCATCACACGAATTAATTGAACCCACTACCTTTAACGCATGAGGCAGGATTCAGGTTTGGAAGGAATAGTGGGAGTTCGAATCACCACCTTGGCGAAAAAGTTAAAATAAAGTTACAAGTTACCAGACCTAGCAGGGTTATATATCTATTACTAAAGTATTTATATTGTATCCCTATAATCACCATCCCCGGGACAGTCTACTTTTATGAAGTCCAATCAGATCAAAATAAGAAGGGTATAATCGTGTTGGTATAAGAATTAAATTTTACTCTTCTTGAAATTAACCCGGGAACTATAACTGATCATATTTACACGTCAGAAATCTGCGAAAACGTGGCAGTTTGGGTCACAATTTACCACTTTGGAAGTGACTCCTAGGCAAACTATTCATTAAAAGAAATATCATCTATTTTTTGAATCTATATCCATAGATGACAAATCTAAGTTCCGTTTTTTTTCTTTTATTTGGCTACAGAACCCTAAAAACCACTTCAAGCAAACGCAGCCATTGATCGAAGGCTATACGACTAAATGTGTGTCCGCCTTAAAAGTAGGCTATTTATATAATGGCTGACTTGGCAGGTATTGTATTTTCAGATAGTGCTTCGTAATCGTGAAACGGTATTTTAAGTATTCGTCTATTTGGCTGATATAATGTGATTATGGCTTAAGCTACTTAATACGGAGTCAGGTCAATGTATGAGATGTTGTGTGAATTTATAATGACTAGTGGCCCGTCCTCACTTCGTTTTAGGACTTTAGTTCCACATTACACCAATAGATGGCACTTGGCGTCGGTTACATCACGCATGTGTTTCGGTTTTTTCGGGATAGGTACATATATAAGTCTTGTGGTTATAGTCTATAGAAGTTATCTTCTTATAAATAGTACAGATATTCGATGACATCTGATAGATTCTATATCCGCAGCCCATCTTAGAGCCTACGGACGGTTGGACGGACAAACATAATGAAACTATGGGTTCCTCATATACTGCGAAAACCTATTTCCAATGTCAGAAACAAATATCGACTTTTCTAACTCGTTACCCGCAATAGTTTCAAGGAGAACTACACTCTGGTTCAACTTCCTATTAGAATAGGGACAAACTTTATCCCAAAGTTTACAGTTTACTTAATAAGGTACCTACAGTTTACTACAGTCTATGTTACCAAGCAGAGAATTAAGGCATAGTTTACCCTAGAAAATTAGGCTTTAAAGTGAATAAAACAGTGAAACAAATCCTTAGAGTGATGGCAGCTCAGTACCTAGTGTGTTTTTTTTATTCTAGTCAGTAAAATGACATTTCGAGTGTTGCAGGTTTTTAGCCCCTAATAAAATAGTGGAAGGTGAATCCCAAATAATTATTTATTACGAATATAAAGGCTCGGTCACTTAGAGAGAATGGAGTCAGATCGTGCGGCCAAGTCGATCTACCGGGAAGCGCCCAGTGGGGCGCCCCAGATACCGCTGGATGGACCAGGTCAAGAAGGATCTTGGTCACCTTCAAAGGCTGGATTGGCAAAAGGTGGCTGAGAATAGAGCGGAGTGGCGAATTCTCGTGTCGGTGGCCAAGACCCACTTCGGGTCGCTGAGCCAGCGTAGTAAGTAAGTAATATAAAGGAAATTTGGTATTGAACAAAAAAAACACAATCTATCATCATCCCATCAAAGATTGATTTAAATCTTTGCATCCCATCTTGTCGTAGAGCGTCTAACACTACGCTTACCGAGGTCTCCACCTGCTGCTAATGTGACCAGCTCACTATCACTTTAATTTGCTAATTCGGTAGGCTATGTCGGTGACTCTAGTTCTCTGTCGGATTACATCATTTCTGATGCGGTCCTTCAGAGATACTCCGAGCATAGCCCTTTCCATAGCTCTTTAAACGATTTTGAACGGGTGGATTAGTCCAGCTGTGAAAACATTTATCATTTCCCAAAGCACAGAAAACCAAAGTAATCTATATACCAAGTTCCTGCTTCGAAAACATGGTAAGAAATTGTCTTCCCCCATTTCTTATTCCATATTCCCGCAATCTTTCTTTCCCCGTATAATTTTATAGAGTGTCAAGAAGGACGGTCTTATACAAAGTATCACTGGAGAGAAGGAGACAGATAATGACATCACGTATGCCATACGAACGGGTGAAATGAGAATGTATAGATTAGGGTTGTTATGGATATACAATTTTGGAGAACGATATACTTATGTCAGTTTCGGTTTCGGATATTAGGTTTAAATAATTGCCTTTGGTTTCTAATATTCTAGTTTACAAACATCACATAGGAACATACAAAGTGTATCTGTAAACATTTACATCCCACTAACCACTTGTTCTGCCAACCATTCTGCGCAACACATTTTGTTCTTTGACTTCTTTAAATGTTAAGTAAACCACACAAAATAGCCAAAACAATATCATTTCAAAGATAGTAAAAACGTAAAAAACATAAACAATAAGGAGGCTGGTCCAGCCATCAACCAAACACGTTCTTTACCAAAATTACATTACCATCAACATCATTTTAGCCGTCCACTGCTGGACATAGCCCTCCTCCCCCAATGTTCTCCACACAGATCGGTCCTCTGCCACCCGCATCCAAGGATCTCCAGCGACCCTCACTAGATCGTCGGTCCACCTTGTGAGGGCCCTGCCATGAATGCCACAGTCATCTTAAGACCAAAGTCTATGCGTGTGTTGCCAGTGATCCGTAAGCCATCACATAAAGATCCAAAATTACACGAAACCGAAATTACCCTCGTTTCGGTTTCTCTTGTTTCCCTATTACATCCCTAGTTATAGGTTTACCCCCGGACACGATGGCAGAATACTAATTCATAGTCCAACCCAAGGACTACCAGCGTTTGTTGTATGGTTCAAATGATAGCGGGTTCAACAACCCTAATACGATTCTGGGAAGATGTTTCCCACAAAATGTTATTAAGCTTCGTTAGCTAATGCGTTAGGTCAATATATTATGGAAATGAGATGGTTCGGAGGGCCATTGTTTACGTTAATAAAATCTGTAGATACACAACTCCATAATGAAGGCATTTGAAAACGAAAGAAAATACATATTTTGGACACCACAACACATAATTTATGCTACCGACAAAGTGACACTAACTCAAGAAAAAAAAATGTGCGCACTGTCTCTAAAGTGACCTTATACGTAAGTTCTGCTCTTTTACTTATAAAAAACGCTCCAATTAGGCAGAAACAACTTTGAGAGAGAAGCCAATAGAAGAATTCAGCTAGGCTGGGCAGCATTTGGTAGGCTTCGTCAAGTCTTATCGTCACCCATCCCTCAAAGTCTTAAGTCGAAAGTCTTCGACCAGTGTGTCCTTCCGGTCATGACTTACGGTGCCGAGACGTGGACACTCACGGCTTTTTTTTCCTTTTAGATCCTGTTTTTTTCCTTTTTGATCCTGCTTTTTTCGAAATGTGGTTTTGTACTCAACGTCTTTTTTTCTATAGCATTGTTTTCTTTTTTTATCCTGTTTTTTCCTAAAATATATTTTTGTATTTTACGGCATTATAGTTTAGTAGCATACCTCTAACACGCGGGGACCCGATCCCCGCCTCCCGGATAGGAATCTAATATCGATAGCGTGAGAGCGGCTGTAATTAGTTTTTCACGCCGGCCTCAGTGTTGGCATTGTGTAGTATGCTCCAGTCCACCTTAATGGAGATTTCCAACAAAGATTGCTAATTCATTAATTTGGTTGGGCGTGTCAAAGAATTCAAGAGGTATAGATCAGTGGATGTAAGGCTGAGAGAGTCACGATTCGGCATGAGGACTGGCTCGATTCGAATACATAAAGCGAAGAGCCTTAAAACATAGCAGTAATTAAGAAAGAAAGGGTCAGAAATGAAATAAATTACTTTAAAACATAAAATATCAGCCTATGTACAGTAGGTACCACTGCAGGGAAAACGTTGTGGTATCATAGAAATCAAGTCAACGCTATTTTAATAGGATTACGCCTAATTTCAAAACATGATAAATAAAGAAGATGGGTGAAGAAGTGACTGACAAATGGCCGGGAATCCATACTAATATTATAAATGGGGCAGTGTGTCTGTCTGTATGTTTGTCTTTCTTTCACGGCAAAACGGAGCGACGGATTGGCGTAATTTTTTAGTGATATTTGAAGGGATGGAGAGTAACATAGGCTTCTTTTTGCCCCTTTCTAAGCCCCCATTTCAACAAAGGGGGGGGGGGCAAAACCGCGGGGAAAAGCTAGTTAAAAAAAAGAAATGGGTATTGACATAATTCTAGGATTGAAAGCTACGCAGATATTATAATAAAATTGTAATTGTAGTTAATGTAAATTATAACTCTTGCATTAACTATCCATTTATTTTCGATGTATTTGTAACTCAGTTTCATACTATGCGGGAGACTTGCCCCCTAAGGAAATAAAAAAGAACTAATAAGGTCTATGACGGTTTCCTTCGATCATCTGTTTCTAAGTAATTACGTTTGAATAATTTAACCCACTCGTGCCTTGGGAGCCGACGAGTGAGGGAAAGTGGGCTATCGATTGATTCGTTTCAAAGTCAAGGGTATCTTTTTTGGGGTGAGCGTGCTCATGTCTATCATTACCGGTGAAGGGAAGCATTGAGAGGTAACTGGCATGTTTCGGATATTTCAGAATAATAAATATTCTATCTTAAAGACAAGCTGCACAAGACCGAGACAAATGGCGACATCTCGTATCGGAGGCCAAGACTCATTTTGGATCGTTGAGCCATCGGAGTAAGTAAGTAAGTAAGTATCTTCTGTCTGTACTATTTATAAAGAGATAACTCTATAGACAACGTAAAGGCTTTTACGTAAACTGAAAAAACGAAACGCTTGCGCAATGTAATCGACGCCCAGCGCCATCTACTGGTTCATTTTTGAATTACGGTCTCGAGGGAAAGTGAGGGCGGGCCACTAGTAGAAATAATAAAAAAGAATGCTCGTCTCTTGAATGTTTCTTAGTCGTAGCCATCGGTAAAGAAGTTATGGGCTGACTTCCCTAATCATACCCGGTGCTGGATGGTAGACGGATCATGTGGTGCTCTCTTCTAGCCGTGGCCTGAGGCATACCCACTAAAACACCAGGGATGCTCCCATCTACACCTGAGTGGGAAGGAGACACAAGAACTTTTCCGTGAAAGAGCCACCTTCGGCAAGAATGGGCCGGGTCGATCGAAATGATACCAAGGCCTCACAGAAGACAGGCGTGAAGCAGCGCCTGTATTGTGTTTCATCGAGTGATTGCGAGAACCGGAGACCTAATTGGGGGAAAGGGGTTGAAGGTCGGCAGCAGGTACACTTGTGACTCTAGCACAAGGGGTTGCAGGTGTCTATGGGAGGTAGCAAACGTTTACCATCAGGTGATGCGGCTGCTCGTCAGCCACCTATCACAAAAAAAAACTGAAGAGCCCCATCTTCATGTCCCTCCCCGGACTGATTGAGGCCTAGTTCAAATTAAACCTATGGCTTTAATTTGAACTAGGTTTAATGTTTAGGGTATGCCCTAAACATTAACCTCAATACTGTGTGAACCCACGTCCCACGCTGCTGAAATTAGTATTAGGTGATTAAATAGTTTCAACGGCATGGAATTTGCATACACAAATTCCAATTAAAATGACAATGTGAAGCCTAAATGTCAAAGGTGCGAGCCAATCATGTAACAGTATTATTAGTTTACTAGTGATGTCAAAATTGAATCCGATAATTGAGTAGGTACATTTTGATTAATGCTCTCTTTAAGGCGGCCAGGGCTTATTAACTGTCGCCAAAAATGTTTAAAATTGTTAGTGATTAAGCTCTATTATAATTATTTCGGTCTCCACTCAAGGACTTTATGGCTCCAACGGTTGTCAGTTCTGCGACTAATGTGACCAGCCCACTGCCACTTCAGTTTGCTAATTCGGTGGGCTATGTCGGTGACTCTGCCGCGACTCGGTAAACGTAGTGTTGGACGCCCTGCTATAAGATGGGATGACGACATTCGAAGGCTGGCTGGAGTGAGCTGGATGAGAGTGGCCGAAAATCGGGAGCGGTGGCGTGCATTGGGGGAGACCTATGTCCAGCAGTGGACGAGCGTGGGTTGCTAATGAATGATGAATGAATAATTATTTCGAAAGTTCAGCCTCTCAGCAAATACGTTATTTATTGAATAGTCATAGGAAACATGTGTGTGATGTTGTCTCAATTTATTTATTACTAGCTGTTTACCAGCGACTTAGTCCGCGTGGAATAGTATCTTTAGGTAGCATTTTTAATTATTTAATCATTTTCATCCTCTTTTTTAAACCCTTACAGCCCCATTTTTGCAATTAAAAGTATCCTTTGTTATTTATTATTATTTATTTATTAAATTGCACATGTTATTATGTTGTTGTATTTTTTAGGGTTTAGATCATCTGTATACCATATTTCATTCAAATCCGTTCGGTAGTTTTGCCGTGAAAGAGTAACAGACATACAGACAGAGACAGAGTTACTTTCGCATTTATAATATTAGTAAGGAAGTAAGTAAGGATTATTTTGGTTCGACTTGTATTTGGACCAGTCCTCAGACTAGCGCTTTGGAAAGAGTCCTACCTCACTACGCCTCTGAGGCTAGTCAATACGAGATCTTAATAATCTGGCTAGAGAAATTGGAACCACATTGCAAAATTGGAATTTTTCTGTCCATGAAATATAGTCGTTTCATCCAGTCAGAGTAATCTCGAATATTCCAATTTTTCATCTGTGCAACTTTTACCGATGCGAGCAGAAGTTGGCAACCTAAATGCGTGTGTGTTTTTTTTTTCAATTTGCAATACAAACTCGTTGTGGAGAATGAAAATGTCTATACTTTCGTTTGACTTTTTAATAAAAGCAGCAATATTAAAAATGGAGAACCTTCGTTTATTTATGTTTATGACTTTTATTACAGTCATACATACAGCCACATATCAAGTTACCACAACCTGTCAAATTTCCTTAATTGATATTCAACTTAATTATGATTTAATAGTCGGCAACGCATTTATGCCTCAGCTGTTGAATATTATGTCCATGGTCGGCGGTGATCACTTACCATCAGGTAAGCCGTCGGCTCATTTGTCCGCTATATGGTACAAAAAAACTTGTTTGGGACTGGGATTCCAAGCGTCATTGATTTAAATCTTTGGTCATTAGGGCTTAGTACTTATGTCCTTTCACAGATGTATGCTAGGTTTCCGCATCAGTGGTCCTAGTTGCGCATTGATAAGATTGATGTTGATTTTATAGTTTTAATAATTATAATTATAAGTGAGTCGAGCTGGTTACAACATATCTCTTGATACACATAACGGAGAGGATGGGGTTTCACATTAAAGTAGGGTTGTGAAAAATAGTGAATTGTGATACAAAGCGATTACGTTTCTAATTTTTCATTAATTAAATAAGTACCTATTTTTTTATTGAAGACAATCAAGATGACCTAACTCCACTTAATGGTAAGTGGCCGTGAGATCCGAATATGAGGTTGACAGGCACAAAAGAACAGACAAAGTGTCCATTGAGTCTGTCACTCCCACCCTGAAGGATCGCTTTTATTTTGATTGTTTTTGATTTGATTGGTCGAATTGAGGTATACCTAGTAATTTTGACAAATTACCCAAAAGACCAAATAATCGATTTTTAATAAGTCGTTGAAACATTGACCAAATCGACTTCCTTAACTTGTATATGACAGCCCTACACGAATCTGGCGTGGTGCCAGCTGTATGTGCCAAATGATAGCCAGGTGATGACCTTCGGCTTGGCGGTCGATAGCAGATCGGATATAGTGCACATAAGTAACGAGATACTAGTATCTAATCTTTTGTAATCTGTTGATAGAGATAGATAATAATCTGTGTCAGAATTGAATTAATTTCATTAAAATGTTTACCACCACGTAAACATTCACAGTCAGTAATAAACTAACTTTAGTTAGTTAACTATTAGTTTATTACTAACTGTGAATATAGACTCACAGACAGAACAAGACTAACTCTCTGAGTCAACAGATTCTACAAGACGAACTGACCGAGTCTAAAAGACTCGTTGCCATCATATTAATGTGTAGTAGTGTAGTTCTCATTTGACATATAATAATTCTATCAAACTTTACATCATGCGAATTTTAAGTTTATTTATGTTGAATTATCACCTTGGCGTACCTGTCTGCCGGGGAGCGGACGGGTTATGTCGGGTTCTTCTACGGTAGACTGAAGGCCTACCGATTTAACCCCCAAAGACGCTCCCTGCTTCGGCAGAGTGGGAAGGAAACATGTGTACTCCGGTGATCAAACCTGGATTCCCAAGAGCAACCGTTGCTTTAAAGTGCGACCCACTACCCCACCACGAGAGGCAGAAACAGAAACCTTGAATTAACTCTTGTTGCGGAAATCATGTTAAGCAGATGGTATAACTTCTTCATTATATCAGACGTAGAATGTTTACTCAAATATGGATCTCACGTTCTGCTCACAAACTTAATGACTGCAATTTTAGATGCAAGTCAAAGGAACGAGTTAAGCGAAGACGAAATTTAGGTTTCAGTACGTGGATTTTTAGGTTAACCTTGGTAGTAGGACTTATCCTACAATACGGTCGTGTCTTAACACGACCTACTGTCCACTGCAGGACAAAGGACTACTATTATGTGATAGGGTTAATCACTACGCTTGCCTTATCACAAACCCGAGCTTTGTTTGAAAGATTTGAAACATAGGTGCTTTTTGTTCGACCCGGGAAACAAACCCCTGTCAATGTCACTTCTGATTGCAGTGACGTGCATGTGATGCCGTGCACTCGCGTCCGTTGTAACTGCAACGTGGGCTCTTCTTTTGCTTATCATCAGGCAGAAGTTAGCCAATATACTGTGCCACTATAAAAAAAGTTATACTATAATAATAAACTACTTGACACATCGAAACTAAATAAAGTGTTCTGCATTCAATCAGTAGAACTAAAACAAAGTAAATGTATGCTATATAGGTTCTCTTATCTGGCAGCTGCAACTTTCCAACTTCCCAGCGAAAAGTTACAAAGTTACTCTTTGCTACTCTAACAACTTCAAAAGCGGCCGATAAATTCTTCCCGTCACCCCCAGACGCACGTAACATCCCCCATGTGACCGCCGTTTGGCAGAACTCCAAAACTTTCTACCGCTAAGCGAACGACCTTGAAATCTCTTCACAATTGCATTAACATACTGTTGTCTTAATTCACAGTTATTTATTATTGGCATGTCATCATCATCATTACATGCATAACTTCACTTAACAGATATTGTTATTGTTTTGAAATTAACAAATGATTTTTTTTATTCAAAAATAATTTTGTCTCAAATTAAACAATTGTAAAAAATTACGTCGTAAATATTTGGGTCTGACCCGGTAGAAATCTAAGCTTTTGTATAGGCGTTATGTATATATACCATTATTTGATAATAAATAAATATATACCCATACTATTTTTATTTATTTTATTTCAGCTTGTGTCAGTCCACTACTGGTCACAGGAGTCTCCAAATATTAAGATTTTGCCTAGTTGGTGTTTCATCGCCAGTCTTTAAATATATCCAATGCGGCGTTAGCAGCCTACAAATATCTCGACGGGTGGTAAAATCGTCGGTCATTCGCCAATACCAACTTAATTAAACAAATTAATTAATCAAAGAAATTGACCTTAATGCTATTGACATAACAAAGTCATTTTCTCGAAAAACCTTTGTTAGACAATGGTCAATAGAGACGTGAAATTAATTAATGGCGCCGCTGCCGTTTTATGTTATAAAGCATGTTAGATTCATTGGTTAAAAAACAGGAGAACTGAATTCATTCCACAATAACCGCTTTTAAGACTTTCTAGACGCATAAGTAGTAGGTAGGTCAAAATGGGCTTCATTTTGTTAGTCAGTTGGTACTGACCATAATATACGGTGGATTGGAAGACGAATTAGTGTTTTTTTTTTTCAAGATATTAACCCTGAAATATGATACGCAATAAAGAATTACGATTATAATTCAGCTTTTTTTAGAAATGCTGTAGTAGGTAAACTAAAAAGTATTTAATAAAGAACCGAAGCAATTTTAACGTTCTTTTCGGTTTATATCAGCTTTAGGTGGAGCTAAAATGTATTCCGTTGCTCTCTCACTTATAAAAATGTGGATCGTGTTTTTAATAGATCTTAGAGATTGTGGTGCCAAATATGTGATTTTTGAGTATTTAAAATTCATTTTTAATACTACTTGATTATGGAACATTTCACTTTCATTCCATTTCATTTTGTCTATGTAGATGACAGCATAATATTTGCATCGCCAAGTTTTTATTTCCAAGTTGCCAAGATAAAAACCATTCAAACTTGTATTCATTCAAGCTTTCGCAATAATGGGTGCCGTCTACATTTGGCCGTCGCGTCGCCCCCATAACAGCCCATGAGACTGTCGCTTGGCAGAGCGCCAAAACTTTCTACAGCTGATGAGATATTGGCCTTGAATTGCCATAACGAAAGTTGTTTGCACAGACTTTTGTAGAAATCGAAAGATTCCGTTAACAAGGTCAGTGCGAATCGCATTCAATGTCTTAGAACTAGTTAAACAAAATGCGCCAGACAATCACACCAATCAGCCTAGTCTCAAACTAGGGTAACCCCTATACTATGTGTACCAGATGACGATATATAACTGGGGGCGTCAACCCAGAACACCCAAACCCAAGAAAACTTAGAAAATTTAGTTTTACTAAATTGACTTGACTGTCATTTAACATCAGGTAGGCCGCATGCTCGTCTGACTACTTCAGCAATAAAAAACAATTGACTGGGTATCGAACCCGGGACCTTTCGCGCTTCGGGCGACCTACTACCTTTCTTAGCCACTGCGCCATCGAGGCCGTTATTAAGTTATTTTTTTGAGTTATTTTAAAACTACCTCTGTGACCAGTGCTTTTGGGTCGCACTTTAAAGAGAGCTCCGATCCCCGGGTGGTGTCTATTCTGTTCAGAAAATGTTCAGTGTAAGCCCGAAGTTTAAGAAAGAAAGCACTTTAAACCATTTGTACTGCGCCTTATCCCTCTTAGAATGTGTCTCTTTTGTGTTCCATGAAAATATGAGGTAAAGGGAATGGAGAGTGCACTTGTGTTTGTGAACACACTTGAATATTATAATTTATTCTGCGTATGTGGCAGATTTTTGACATCGGCCGCCGTACCGAATCGGTTGGAGGATTTATATTTTTTTATTTTCCTAGGAAGGTAATGGAGACAGAAAAACACAACAGTAATACGTGACATTAATGATATTTCTTCACCCACTTAAATTACTTGATTAGATCTGTCCTTGGTCGTCAGAAAACCTTAGACATTAATCTTTCTTCCGCAACTGCGTTAGATCTTTGATAATAATTGAGGTCTCCAGATGGCTGTAACTTTTTCTGCTAAGTACTTGGGTTTTAACGAGTGTCTGATAATTTTTCGTCCTTAATTGGTCGGTTCGGATTTACACGGTCGTTAAGTTTTCAGACCATAGTAGGATGCTATCTTTTCTAATTCTATAGACCAGATACTCAGCTACGGAAACAATGTCAAAATTAAGCTCCAATTAGTGTTTGGCATTAGAACATAAAATTATTTACTGATTCTGACTTCTAAATAACACTTATTACAATGAAATAATTGCGATAATTATTTGATAGTAAAATTTGCTTATACACGTACTTTAGATTTTTTTTTTCATCATCATCATTTCAGCCAAGTTTCAGTTTTCTAAATTGACTTGACCGAGTATCGATCCCGGGACCCTTCGCGCTTCGGGCTAACACTTTAGCCATTGAGGCCGTCAAAAAAAGTCTGAAGTTCACTTTTTGTCCCAGCACCTGCCTCGTTACCTATATTATCTCTATAGGTATTAGTATTTTTTTTTATTTTGTGCTATCTCTTTTCATCTCTGCTCGAACTTAGACTAATTTCTATACCAGGTTATCATGAGCAATCTGAAGGCCAACCCTAGCGGCTGGCAAACCGCCAGACGTGCCAAACGACGGGGTGCCGTAAGCATCTGGGGGGACATGGCTAATTTATAGGCGCCGAATTGGTTGTTAGGCTGTTGATAGCTTGCGACTTGTTCTGTGGTTGTTTGTTTCAGGCTCTATCGGTACTTCTATTTCGGTACAGTATCGCCATTTAATTATTGTTAACAATGATGAAGCAAAAGTTAAAATCTGAATGGAGAATTATACGTTAACAGTTTATTTGTGAACGGCCTCGATGGCGCACTGGATGGCTAAGGTGTTCGCCCGAAGCGCGAAAGGTTCTAGATTCGATTTCCGGTCAAGACAATTTAGAAAACAATATTTTCTTAGTTTTCTTGGATCTGGGGGTTCTGGATTGACACCCCAGTTAATTATCGTCACCTGGTACTCATAGTACAGGGGTTGCCCAAGTTTGAGACCAGGTTGATTGGTGTGATTGTCTGATGCATTTTATATGTAAGTATTCTATTTGTGAAGGCGCGTAGGCGCCCCTTTAGTCTAGTGGTGTGGCTGTGATCTGTGACTCCTGGGTTCGATTCCCGGGTTGTCCAAAAAGTATGTTTTGATTTTTCACAACCCGGGTTTGTGATCACCAATTCGCATTAGGCAAACGTGGTGATTAACGCCCGTTGGTCCGTAATGGTAGTGGAAACAATGAATGAGGTGACCGTAGGGAGTGAATGATATTATATCAACTTTAATAATCTCCTTTCCATTATCCGCAAATATTGTGCAACAGTGCTACTCAATCTTTGGATGTGCTTCAAAACTTACGTACAAGCACTATTCCATTAGAGTTTGTTACTGTATTAGATTACTGCTAGTGTTGCTTTGTCGTTTTTATCTTGATATCGATATTGTGTCAGTTCTTTGATGCCAATTGTTTGAATGTATATTCTTTTACATACGAGAGCTTTCGTTCTCCTATACGGTGAACTGGTGTGAGTTGAATTTGTTTTAATAAAATAGTCCTCAATAAGAAAATTTTCAAAATCGAACAAAAAATCCAAAATGTTTAAATTGAAGGTTTTTCTCAGTAAAAACATTCAATGTTTTTCACCTTATTTCAATGTAATCTATGTAATTTCTTTACTTAATTGTTTGTTTGTAATAAAAGCTTTGTAGGTTCTATTCTTAGCTTGAAACACAGGGCATCATAGTTCAGGGAATTTTATTTTATTTGTGTAGATATTAATAACAATGAAACGCATTTTGAGCGAGTTTTTCTCAGAATAATTAATTATTTTTTTTCAAACTTATTTTAAAAGTCGCGTTTGTTATACCGCAGACACCAAATTTTTGATCGGTAGTTAAACTGGACTAATAAAAAGTAAAAAGAATGGTCAAATGTCGATAAAATGTGTTTATGACCAATAGTTGGTTTAACCAAATAGGTCGTCACTTTTACAATTGTCTAACCAGTCTAATCAGTTGACCATAGTTAATGTAACCCAAAACTACGGATACTTCATCACTCAAAAGAAGAAACAATGAGTTGAAATATAGTAATATTTAGTGTAACACCACCGTCAAATTTATCGATACACACACATCACTACATCAAACTAAAGACGCGTCGGCCCCGGATTTTGAGCTTAGTCGAAGCCAGCGAAGCTTACTCGCTGCGGTTAAAAGCTCCTTCGGAAGCTCGCTGACAAATAAGTTAAAATAAATGAAATCAAGTTCAACTGAGTCTTCGGAACAAAAGAGACTTTCCTTTGATATCTTGGCGCGTGGTTAGATTACATTTAGAGTAATTGGTGAGTGGTTTTAGTTAATTAAATATTTGGTACTATTGGAGCTCTTTGTTTGATAAGCTATACTTATAAATTGATATATATATTTAACAACATGACAAAAGTAACATCATACATCTAGCGAGGCGGTCATATATTATATTGGGCCCTTAGACTTATCACCCATTTTGTCGATAAAAAACGTCAAATGGGTTAATCAATACATTTTTCACTTGATCAAATAGAAACCTTTACATAGTTGAGTATAAATTTGCGATCCGAAAAAAAACCTAGGTCATATAATAAAACTATCATGTAAGAACAAAAATTACCATTACAGCTCAATCAAAAATTAACTCACTCCAATTTATAGCTCATTATTATCCTGATGGTGGCCGCTCTTGCAGGGTGTTCAAAACGACAGAATAAAGCGGCGTCCCCCTTCACCCCTCCCCCTCCAAGTCAAAAAAGCAGAATAGTTACACTATTATTTTCCCGAAACCATTCAGGCCATTTTCGATCATTCTGTCCAGAAAATTGCGCTGGGGACCACCCAAACGCAGGGATCCTACAAAAATTGTAACAATATTGGAAAAGAAGCCTATATCAGGCACCAGACCCTCACTATTTAGGCTACACTTTGTAGATGTTAAATTTATAGCTTTAAGATAACCTAAGATTTTGGAAGGAGAAAAAAATATTTTGAATATAGAAGTTGATTCTCAAGTTATCCTTTCCCCCCAACAGATGGCGCGCTGCGAAGCGAGGTAGAAGCACGCGGGCGCGGCACGGAGTCAGCGTTCCTCCACGAGCTGCACTCCACGCTGGCGCCCCTGCCGCGCCCGACCACACCACTCAGCACACCATCACGCTTATGCTCAAAGGTGAGCATCTATTGTCCATCATCATCGTCATCATTAGCCTGTATATTGATCTCACTGTGCTCGCCATTTACAAAGGTCTAGCACCTGACAGTTGTAAATGCCTCATCCAGGTCTTTCCCACCATTCTGTATATGTCATCAGCCCATTTTATTAATAAGCGCCCTTTGCTTCTTTTTACTTGCCGTGGCCAGGCCACCAATGTGTTACAGATTAGCTCTATCTGCCAAGATCAAACGAGTACGAGATACTTTGCGTTATTATGTCAGTTGCCTAATAGAACACTTTTGTTACAGGCCTCATCTTTGCCACAATCATTCTCGGAGCCATCTTCGGAAACGCCCTCGTCATAATCTCAGTCCACCGTCATCGGAAGCTACGTGTCCTCACCAACTACTACGTTGTGAGCCTCGCCGTCGCCGACATGCTCGTCGCTCTCTGCGCGATGACCTTCAACGCCAGCTCTGAACTCACTGACGACTGGCTCTTCGGACCTCTCGTCTGCGATATCTACAACTCCTTAGATGTATACTTCTCAAGCGCATCCATTCTTCACCTTTGCTGTATCTCCGTCGACAGATACTATGCCATCGTCAGGCCGCTAGAATACCCCGTCACTATGACTCACAGAACCGTCTGCTTTCATGCTAGCAAACGTCTGGCTCTGGCCAGCCTTCATCAGCTTCCTCCCAATCCTCATGGACTGGTACACAACCGAACAACACAGACAATATCGAAAGGCCCACCCAGATGTTTGTACCTTCAAAGTGAATATGGTGTATGCCATAGTATCTTCGAGTGTATCGTTTTGGATACCAAGTTTAGTCATGATATCCATGTATTGCAGAATATTTAGAGAAGCAATCAGACAAAGAGAAGCGTTAACGCGAACGTCTTCTAACATTCTTCTTAACTCAGTTCATATGAAGCATACGTCACACTCAGCTCATCATTCCCACTATCTCCACCCTGATAGAAGACCGTCGGACATAAGTCCAAACTACAGCACCTTTCACAGAAGTAGGTCCAGAAGAAACAGAGTTTGGAGGTGAAGTGGTAATGTCTATAGGAGACATCTGTCCAAGTAAAGAGGCCAGTCCTAGAAAGTCTGTGAACGTGAGCTGTGATACTGCTAGTTCTGGGTACTGTTCTGGAGGCAGTAATAAGAGGTCGTCGAGTGGTCAGCCTCCTCCTGGTTGGAGGCCGAGTTGTTCTTCCGCCGTGGCTGGGAGGGACCTGGCTAAGGCTGCGACGGAGCTGAACGCACAAGGTATGTTCGTTATGGCTTATTCTCACCGTCCACCCACTGCTTTCACCAAGGCAAGCAGAAAGTGGACAGTGATGAAGTGCCTTCGTCTTCTAAAGGTTCTAATATGCAAGTTCGTTCCCCCTAAAAGGGTCACCTCAAACATTACATTATATGGATACATCTGCGGGATTTCAAAATTTCGTAAAATACTTTATTGGAAATCAAAAAATAAAACACATAGTATGATTCACTTGCTACGAATATGTAATACATGTGTAACCGCCGTCGGCATATCCATGTTAAAATAAATGAAAGTTGAAAATTTGTGAATAAATGCACTGGTTATAACCGTCAAAAAATATTTTATGACAAAAATGTTTTTGAAGATTTGTTTTTTGCATCAGACTAATGTCTAATAATAATTTAAAATAATAGATATAGATAACAAATAAAACCTTATTCTACAGGGTGCTTTAAGCAAGAGGACATACTAAGATAACAGACTCAGTAGGTACATTATTTGTTCTTTTGTGCCTGTCAACCTCATATTTGGATTTCACGACCACTCACTATTCAGGTGGAGTGATGTCACCTTGATTGTCTTCCATTGCATAAAAAAGAAGATCTTGATTATTATAGATTGATACTATGAAAGTTTGATATATCTTACTAACTGCCGCATTCAGTCACATACGAGTAAATTAATATGCATAGTCTTTATGCGTATTTAAAGAAGGGTCAATATTTTTTCTTAAGTGACAATTAAAGTAAATTGACATCAATGTGCCTAACCTACTGCATGTATTCTGTGCTACTGCTTAATATGTTACCAATAAAGACTAACTTTTGCTCCAAGGACAACTTATTCAACTCCTTACCCTATCTAAAAATGTTATTTTCTTTCGGTACCTATTTATCTTAAGAAAAGTATACCATTTTACTATATCCATTACAAATTTTAATCAGCCTAGAGCAGTGGCTGTTTCAAAAAGATTAAACAAATGAACTAGTCTAGTTGTGTTTATAAACACGAAGTTTACAAATTGAAATTGTGGCTCCCCGTAGTCTCAGGATTCCAGTTTAAATTCTCCATTGTGGATTGCAGCTAGACTATCCTTATTTACACAAAAGTGAGTAATAAAGTTAAGGCAGTAAGGTTTGTTTTTGAAAGCGACGTTGTAAATTCTCTTTTCATTATGATGGAAGCTAGCGTTTTTGAGCTAAGAAGTAAATCGGCCATTTTGTTAATGCAATTTAACTTAGGATTGTAACATTTATGGAATATGAGATTAATCTCTTTATAAATAGTATAGGAGATATAGATATCCTAACTAATATTATAAATGCGAAAGTAACTCTGTCTGTCTGTTACTCTTTTACGCCAAAACTACTGAACGGATTTAAATGAAATTTGGTATACAGATGATCTAGACCCTGAGAAAGAACATAGGCTACTTTTTAGAGCGAAAAGGGGTTGTAAGAGGTTAAAAGGTGGATAAAAAGTTACTTTTCCACGCGGACGTAGTCGAAAGTCGTGGGCGGCCGTTAGTCTCTTTATAAATAGTATAGAAGATATAGATATAGAAGATAAACCGAAAAGACAAACCCTAAATTTTAAGGTCTGTCAATGTCTTTAAAATTAATCTCTTTATAGATAGTATCTATAGATACTCATCGTTCAATACTAATAATACCATTCACTGCACCACTAGATAGAATAAATTCCAGCGAATACCGGCCCGAGTGAACTTCACAAATAAATCGGTCCATTCGAAGTGGATTAGTCTCCTTTAAACGATCCCATTTAGATTCAACTCAATCTTATTAAAGTCAGAAACTTGAAACTGGATGACACAGTGCAGTGGGAAGCAATGAAGAAATCTTAAAGCCTTATAAGAATTGCCTATTTATAAATAATTGGCCCGCCCTCACTTCGTTTCGGGAAAGTAGTTTCCCTGCTCTAACAAAATTATGGCGCCTTGGTTGAGTGAAATAATGCGCAGTGTTTTTCGGTTTTCATTTATTATAACCGTTCGTAGTTTCTGAAGTAGACAGAAGACGTAGTTTTCGCTTTATAATATAGTATAAGATATCCTTACAAGATAATAAAAAAGTATAGACTAAAAAAATGTTTATTGTTAATTATTTACATTCTACTGGTTTTTACACAAATTAATATCATAATTAAAAAAAACGCCCCGTTGGTCTAGTGGTTTAAGTACCGGGCCGTGATCTCGGAATCCGGGTTCAGATCCCGGGTCGAGCAAAAAAATATGTTTCGAATTTTACGAAAATAGCTCGGGTTTGTGATCACCAATCCGCATTAGGCAAGCGTGGTGATTAAGCCTAATCCCATCATAGTAGCGATGACTTGATTTTTACGATGGAGGCTTTGCCCTGCTGTGGGATAGATAGATAGATAGGCTGATACTATACTTTTTAATATCATAAAATATCTATATGGCACATACATTACAAAGCTGGAAAAAGATAACAATCGTCGGAACGACTTCGTTTGTCACGAAATGGTTAATTTTGAAACAATCAATACATAATTATTACTAAGAATTGGAATAGGTGGGCTATACATACATGTTTACCGGTAAAATGTTGATGGGACACAATAAAGAGCTGTTAATATCACCAAATATAAAAAAGAAGATAAAAGAAGCAAGTGACTCATCATCACTTAATGAATGCAAGAAGAAAGCGGCCATCAGAGAAGAGTGGCGGCGTGTTGTAAAGCTTGCCACCAATGCCTGAAGTGATGACCACGACCACTCTGTCAAGAGTGATACCGACTTAGAAGGAGAATGCCACCAAACTTTAATTTAAGAAGTTCCGGTTTTTATATTCTAATCTGTCCCTCAAATTTGATCATTATATCAGCCAATAGACGTCCACAACTGGACATATTCTCAAATGTTCCCCAGACAGATTCGTCCTGTGCCGCCCGCATCTAAATTCAAAGTCTAAGTCAAAATATTATTTACTAGTGGCCCGCCCTCACTTCGCTTTCGGGAACCGGTATTCGAGAAATGAACCAATAGATGGCACTGTGTCCAATTACATCGCGGCAAGCTGTTTCGTGTTTCGGGTTTACCTATAGCCTTTGTTCCGTTGTCCATTGGAAGTTATCTCTTTTATAAATAGTAATAGATTTGCATAGGCTTGTACCCTACTAAACAAATCAGGCCTTCATTAAAAATAAATTATACCATTTATTTTTAGATAGGTAATGTATAATTTAAATGTAATTAAATATATATCTTGATCAGACAATTAATTGTTACATTAGAGTACGTACGTCCCGTACAACCATTTTTGGAACTGAAAAACCAATTTACTTTTGTACACCAACGACGTCACATCACCCCGAACCCTTATCATCACGTGTACGTTCATTAATAAATCATTCAGTAGGCTTAGCACAAACTTTTCAAGAAATCGTAACGTAAATGTATAAAGCACCGTCGATGACGTATCGTATCGTATATTTCCTTCAAAAACGTATTGGATTCGTTGCGTTACTATCGTTTCTTACGTTTGTGCGATCAATTTTAGTTCCACTTACGTACGATAGAAGTAGAACTTCAACTTTCATATAAATTGTGTACGATACGCATACGCTACGATACGCTACGATTTCGAGCCTACTGACGTTTTTGCGAGCAATTTAAGTTCTGTTTACGATAGAGGGATATCTTCATTTTTCATACAAATTGTTTACGATACAAACACGCTACGATTTCTGCGAAAAGTTAGTGCTATTTCCTACTAGCATTTTACGATAAATTTTAGTGCTGCTTCCGATACAATAGAGGGAGCTCCTCAATTTTCATACAAATTATTTACGATATTACGAAAAAGTTTGTAATATCGTAAATAATTTGTACGAATGTTTCGAATTTTTCGAACATAGCTCGGGTTTGTGATTACCAATCCGCATTAGACCAAGCGTGGTGATTAAGCCCAATCTCATCATAATAGCGATGACTTGATTTCCATGATGAAGGCCTTTGCCCTGCAGTGGGACAGATATAACTGATTACTACTATACTACTTGGGTACG
This sequence comes from Cnaphalocrocis medinalis, assembly GCA_014851415.1. Classification (NCBI taxonomy): domain Eukaryota; kingdom Metazoa; phylum Arthropoda; class Insecta; order Lepidoptera; family Crambidae; genus Cnaphalocrocis; species Cnaphalocrocis medinalis. The sequence goes on along the minus strand of CM026298.1, from coordinate 6,945,975 downwards.
ATAGAGGATTTTCATTTGTAGACAAATTGTTTACGATACGCATTAGCTACGATTTCAGTGAAAAGTTTGTGCAAGGCCTATTGATACTGTTATACAAATATACGTGTGCATATACCATTCCCATACTCAACCAGGTAACAGATAATGGATCAATCGACTCGGTTACAGTTTTAACCGAGCTCTAATTGGGTTCGGTATGGATGGCCTAAATGGGTCACCCACATACATAGAGGTACATTACGAGTATATTTGGAATAGGGTTGCTCGTTTTATCGAATCAATAATTTTATAAATGTACTAGTGGCCCGCCCTCACTTTGCTTCGGGACCGGAATTCCGAAATGAACCAATAGATGGCGCTGTGTATAATTACATCGCGCAAGCGTTTCGTGTTTTCGGTTTACCTATAAGCCTTGTCGTTTTCTATTGAAGTTATCTCTTTATAAATAGTATAGATATTTTAGCAGGATAGAGCATCTATTTTAATGTCATGTACTGTACCCATTTTATGCTAATAAATGTTTTGAATCTTTATTTTTATGTATGCAGACGAGCAGATGGATCACCTAATGATAAGCGATTGCCGCCACTCATAGACACCAGCAACAACAGTAAAGTCACAAGTGCGCTGCCAACCCTTAACCCCTTTTCCCCCCAATTGGGCCTCGGGTAACCTCACTCACTCGACGAAACACAGCGCAGGAGCTGCTTCACGCCAGGTCTTCTGTGAGGCCTTTAATAAGCACCAGTGGAGGCAAATAACACAAGCGAGGTTCAATGCATCCACATTTGATGATGACCACGATCCTCAGTCATGACGGAGCGACTGAAGAGAGAGAGAGAGATCCAACTTTAAGTATGACTGAGCTACCATGGCTCTTAATATGATGTTTACGAAATAAATAAAATAAAAACAGCCAAGTTCAAAATACTTTTTCTAACAAGATCATTAGCTAATGACCTAGACCTTCGACTCTGCTCGCTAACAGCTCTGCCCTCCATGCATTTTACATGCAGTTTCTAAATAAACAGCCTTGGCTGCAATGTCGCTTTTCCAATGACAACGAAATAATCAATGGTTTTATATTAGTGGAAGTTAAAGTAAGAGGCTCAGTAGCGCGAATAGCCAAGAACTGCTGTGATAGCGTCGTTTAAACGTATTCTGAATAATACTAACCATTGTGATTCTTTTGTTTTGTACCACTCATGGCTGCAATCTACCTATCATCATTATCGAAGAAACATTTCCTTACTTTTGAACGAGTAGCGATTGAAATTCTAGCCCAAAAATTTACATTATAATAAAATTAATTAAAATGATTCTTAGTAAGCGATGAATGTGTTATGTTTTTTTTTTTGTTCTGCTATTAACGTTATAAAAATGTCAAATCCAAAATCATACTTAAATAAATAAAATTGGTTGTTAAATTGTTATTATGTCTAGCAATCCAGTTGATAAAAGTACAAAACTTTTTCTTGGTCACACTGTTAATTACAATTGTCCCATGTCATGTTTTTAAAAATTTAATTGATAACAAACTCAATATTAAAATCGATCTTGGTGCATTTTTACTAACCTAAGTAAAAGTACGCCAAGTTCGATATACTTACAAATGTTTTACGTAATCGATGGCCGCGGTAATGGAGGAAGTTGTAAGTGCATTTTTAATGTCAAACCATAAGTTACTTGGTAACTATTACTAAGTTCGTAAAAGGATCTTTTTAAAATTGAAACTTTTCACTTAATTCAAAAGTTGAGTTGTATGAATAACGTTCGCAACTTTTCGATGCTGGTATGAATAAAATAAAAAGTGCTGAAATAGTTTTGAAGCAATTTATTAGTGGATTAGGGTATTTCCATTTATTCGTGGCGACAATAAGCTAGCGTACGTGAAATTAGTTATTGACACTTGCCGTCTATTTTGGAATTTTGGACAATCCACACAATATAATTGTATAAATTGTAGCCTTTGTGTTATTCTGATGTATAAGCTATATTATTGTAAAGCTTCATTAAACTCCATTCGGCAGTTTTTGCGTGAAAGAGGAGCAAACATCCAACCATACATACAAACTTTCACGTTTATAATATTAGTGATATAAAAATAATCGTTGGCGGCCATAGCAGAAATATGGGTTAGAAGATATAAGTAATTTAAGTAATAATAATATCTCTCTCATTACATTAGCCTATATACTGACCCACTGCAGGGCAAAAGCCTCCATCACAAAAATCAAGTCATCGCTACTATGATGGGATTAGGCTTAACCACCACGCTTGCCTAATAAGGATTGGTGATTACAAACCCGAGCCAGAGCTTTGTTCGAAAAATTTGAAACATACTTCTGCTCGATCTGGGCATATTATAAAAAAAGTTTATTAGCAAATATGAGTTTGGACCTAACGCTTAAACAGGTCACCAATATATCGATAAAGCCGAACTTCTGTACAATGGGCAATTAAAATTACAAAGTACCAATATTGGACCAACCCTTTGGGTAGATAACATCTATTTATTGCTATCCGATAACCAGCATGGACCGCATTAAATTTAAGTGTGTGTTGTGAATTTATCGATATCGATAAAATACATAAAAATAAGTTTAATGACTAACCCGACTGCAAAAAATATGCTCTAAAAAGTGCAAATCCAGGAAATAAGTGTCCTGAAATTATATGTAATTTTAACATATTTTTATACGTCATACTGATAGAGATGTGTCTAAAGGTACGGCTATTGTTCCTATGCAACTTTTTAACCGTTTTAACCGTTGCTTTAGTGTGGTTTAAGTACTGGGCCGTGATCTCAGGGTACTGAGTTCGATTCCCGGATCGAACAAAAATTATGTTTGGAATTTTCCGAACAAAGCTCGGGTTTGTGATCACTAATCCGCATTAGGCAAACGAGGTGATTAAGCCTAATCCCATCACAGCAGCGATGACAAGATTTTTATAATGGAGGCCTTTGTAGTGGGATATTATAAAAGCTGATACTTTACTTTACCTTTACTTTTTATTAATATTTTTAACATAAGTTTAGTAATTTTTACACAGTATAAGATATTTGTATGATTCTATCGATATCGGAAATTGTCTAACGATGAACAACACTATTGTGTTTTCAAACTTGGACAAAAGGAGAGAATTTGAAATGGGGGTCGCAAGGACAAAGTATTTATTGGTAGCCCGAGTTGAAACTTTTCTGCTAAGCGGACATTCTATAGAATTAGGTCGACTTGGAAGGCTAACAAATTTTGTTCAAAGGTTATAGGGAATAAGCATTAACTATAGGTGGCAGCACTTTGTATTGACTAACAGGACTAATTAAATCCATCATCATCGTCATCATTACAGCCAACAGATAGATAGATCCAGCCCAGATAGGTCTGGATGAAAGTGGCCGAAAATCGGGAGCGGTGGCGTGCATTAGGGGAGACCTATGTCCAGCAGTGGACGAGTGTGAGTTGCTGAAGAGATAGATAGATAGATATTCTTTATTGCACAGAAATAGAATACATGAGTGAAACAACAGCTATAGACAAAACAATAAGGCGGTCTTATCATACATACGTCCACTGCTTGTCATAAGCCTCCCCCAATGTTCTCCACACAGATCGGTGTTGTGCCACCCGCATCTAAGGAGCTCTCCGCGATTTTCACTAGATCGTCGGTCCACCTTGTTGAGAGCCGGCCACGGCTGCGATATCCTGTATGCAACTTCCACTCAAGGACCTTTCCGCCCCAACGGCCGTCTGTTCTCCTAGCAATATGGCCTGTCTATTTGTCACTTGAGCCACACAATTGTTTGGACTATGTCTGCGACCTTAGATTTTCTGCGGATCGGATTAATTAGTTTTTTAGATTTTCGCTTTCATTATAGGTAACTATAAAATATTAAAACATAATGTACTTAACAATAAACGTCGCGTGAAATCCCATTTAAATATTTTATAGGACTAATTAAGTTCAAATGGTTGGCACCAGATGGCAGCACCGTCTATGTGGCAGCAGTTGGTATTGACTAACAGGGCTAATTAAGTACAAATTGATGGCAATAGTTGGCAGCACAATCAATATGCATATTCCCTAGTATCCATCAAGTAGCTAAACCACCATCTCCTTAGAATTTCGAATATACTGTCGAGATCAAAAACAAAGTGTAGTGATCCAGATATTTATTTTAAACTCTAAAAATGCCAAATAGCGCTCTTTTGGAAAAAAAAACTTCATTGGCAGCGATATTTTTAACGCGTTCACGCGTTTTTATGATCCAAATATAAAACCCATAAGCTATAGGGTGTATCTGTGAACATTTACATCCTTATAACCACGTGCTCTATCAACCATTCTGAACAACATTTGTTCAACAACTTTTCGAAATTCATCGAAAAAATTATTGACTCCCCATACAAAATGACCAAGTCACGTGACCGAGTTTATGAGAAGATGAAATTTTTTTATGTGAATTCTCAAAATTCATAGAACAAAATATATTGTTGAGAATGGTTGGTACCTAGAACACCTGGTTAAAGGGATGTAAATGTTTACAGATACACCTTGTTTAAATAATAATCCGATCACAGGGATAGGGGCCTCACAGAAGATAGGCATGAGGCATCACTGTGTTTTTCCGAATGAGTAAGGGTACCGGACGTCCAATCGGGTGAAAAAGGGGTCAAAACAGTGGTAGCGCACTTGAGGCTCCATCAGGTGTTGCAAGTGGTCTACGGCGGTAATCGCTTACCATCAGGTGATCCGTTTGCTCGTCTACCGAAAGTTTGAAATGTCGATTTCTATTCTATTATAACCATAACAAACGCTCTCCATATCATTTCTTCTCGAACTTGGCTCGACTTTTACACGCAAAACCCTTCATTAGTTATTTACTAAACGAATGCCTAAATACCTTAAGTAGTTTCAAAATATTCATCTTACCACTTTACTTGTCTTAATAACAAATTAAACCAATCTTTCCCAACTCAGCACTTAAAGCGAAAACATCACTCTTCATTAATTACCTCAAATTTAAGTAATTATTGTAATGAAGAGTTTTAAGTTCGGCTAATTTAAAACTAAGCCTGTATCGACTGGAACTTGTAACTATTTAAAGTTAATTTAAAGCAGGGATGTTAGAAAGCTACGTAACCGTAACCAGTTTCGGTTGCGGTTATACCCGTAACCGTAACCGAATCTATTGAATATCCGATATAAAAAAATATCCGTATTAAAAAGTTTTTAGTTTCGTATAATATAGCAAGCTTAATAGAAACACATTTTTACCCGACTACGGCAAAGCAAAAGGAGGGTTATGATTTTGACAGGCTATGTGAACGCGTAGTCACACGTTCATATACCTACCGTAGCACTTTGACAACGTGTGACTGCGGATTTCCAAACATGAAAATTTATCTCTACATAGTGAATATTGCATACTTCAGAATAGTATTGTACCTATGACATTATTGTAAATTGACAACGAAGGCTTGTTATATACTTTTTCAGCGTCGTTTTTTGTCGTAGTTGGGTTTTTAACCAGTAATAGTTGACTTACTGTACATCAACATGGCTCCGCCAATTTCAAAAGTAAAGTTGGTTAAGTTTTTTTATTTATTATAACAATCTTTAAAAAAAATATCCGTAACAAATATAGTCCAAAACTAATGGATAATCCGAAATAATTTTCATACCTATCTGTAACATATCCGTTGTAAACATTCGTATAAAATAGATAGCGCTTCATCGCCAGAGTGGGAAGAGGACATGCGTTCGGGTTGAAGAACCTTACTTCACGTCTCTCCCCAGGCGAAAAACCCACTTACACTGTTGGTCTGATACTGCCTCCAGTTATCCTGGCTAACCCTGAGAGTTAAACAGCAATATGTTTACAGGCGCGTCGCTGAGGGCGGCCGGCAAGTCGTGGCGCGCAGAGCACAAGGCTGCGCGTACGCTGGGCATCATAGTCGGTGCATTCTTGCTGTGCTGGCTGCCATTTTTTCTTTGGTAAGTATTTTTATGTCTTTCCAGCGATACCTAGGTCGGCGTACTGGGCGTCAGCCTATCGGTCGGCTCTGGTGCCTTCTTCACGAAACGATCCTCGCGAGTGATCTGCGAGCACTTCAGGCTAAGGACTGGCAACAAGTATTGCAGGATCGGCTGAAGTGGCGTTCTCTTGTTTCGGAGGCCAAGACTCGTTTCGGGTCGCTGAGCCAGTGGAGTAGTAGTAAAGTATTTTTATGTGGCAGACCACGCTTGAATCAAATCAAATCAAAATGTTATTACCAATTACATGTGACTGCGGGGACATTTTGGCTCCTTCCCGTATCCACGCCACATTACAAAGTGGGGGCAGCAGCTTCGGCTTAATCCCGTAAACGGACCAAAAGGCAGTCTTAGCCTCTGCTTTAGACTGCTTTTCCACCATAGCTGAGCGAGGTAGATAAGCAGTGTGCGAGAAAAAATCCATCAATAGAATCACTTCTAGAGAGGAATGAAGTGATTCCATTGGTGGATTTTTTTTTGGTGGAAAGACAGCTTTTACCGTTTCACCCTTTTTGGTGTTGTCTTGACATTGGCAGTTAGGATAGTATTACTTGTTAATCAAGTGAATTCTGCACACACAATAGCCCCCATACACCTATCTTATCACTCAAGGTCTCTCAGTAAACCACACCTTTATTCCACAGGTACGTCACAACAAACGTGTGCGGCGAACCCTGCGAGACCCCGTCCGTGGTCGTTGGCGTCCTCTTCTGGATCGGGTACTTCAACTCGGCCCTCAACCCTTTAATCTACGCGTACTTCAATCGGGACTTCAGAGACGCCTTCAAGAACACGCTGATGTGCGCCCTGCCCTGCTGCTTCAGCTGTTGGAAGGACACAGGCACGGCTCAGTTCGTGTAGTGATGACAGATTTGCGATCAGTCGCAAAGGATTGGTGAGTTTTGAGTTTGTCGTAAGTGTGCGGTTTGGGTTTTGGCGCGGGTTTTTGAGATTATTTGCAATGGATGGAATGAAATTTTAAAAGAAACTTTTCGTAAAGAAACCGTTTTAGAAAGCAATATTTTTGTTTCATTTTCAAAGAAACAATGCAATCCAAACGAAGATGTATGTTTCCCTATTTTAAATCTTTCAAATCAAGAGATGCAAAGTCAAATGATTGAAAAATGATGTTCTTGACGGCACCATGGACAAAAATGATCTGTGAAAATATAGATTTAGTTAGAAATCAAAAATTTAACTGGATAAATTACTTCAAATAAAAATGTTGTCTTTTTCTTATTGCAAATAATTCCAAAAATATTAATTTCGCGCAGATATTGCAAATCTTTGTGACTTGTCGTAAATGTTTGACTTGTATTAACTGTGAATAATAAAAATATGTTTGTTAAAAATATCTATGATTAAAAAAAACGAATATATTAATATTACAATAGGATGTGGGCGGTTCCATATAAAATTGTAAGGTTGGTGTGTTAATGATTATGAATGTGCGATTAGTCGCTGTGTTGGATGTTGCTTGCGACTTGTCGTCAGTGTGTATTATACCTAATGTAATACATTTTGTAAGTATGTTAATGTCAAGTAATGAACAGTACGATTAATCGCATAGGGTCGTGCGTCCTTACGATTTGTCGTAAGTGTGTGTTGTTTATAAATTATTTTTCACGTGATTTTGTATTTATAAAATTGAAATACTTTTGACTTGGATTCCAAATTTGTGAATTGAGTTTAAAGTAAATTAATAATAGTCAAATAGTATTGTTTAAGTCGTGAATAGATTTATTTATAATTATTACGTCATGAGTTTTGATGAGAAAATGAAGCTCGGAAAAAGTTAAGAGTAAATTGAAACTATATTTTATAAAAATTGACAGCGGGATGATTATAATAAAAAATCTTTTTAGATTAGCAATTATGAAAAAAAATCGTCACTTAGTTGCTAATTGTGGTTAGTGTAAATAATACTTAACACTTTAGTAATAGGATAGATGATAATAAGTTGGCAATAATTAATTTACTTATTTGAATAGAATTTCATGTTTGATTGATGCTTTAACAGACTGCCAATGATAAAGTTAGTACATAATAGTTTGTTTAGTAGTTATAGTTCATGTATAGTTACATAGTTCTATAGATAGAGTCCGAAGGATACTCAAGGACAGTACTTTGGACAATTTTTGTTTACCATTTATTTATTTTTTCGATTGAAGTAAAGAAAAAAAAATTTGAAGAACATTTATTAATTTGGACTTTAACAATCTGCCACGCTTAACTGGTGCCCAATGACCTCGGCGCGTTTCAGCATGAGAAAGAGACACACTATAAGGAACGTGTATAGAAGCGAAACGATACGATGTAGGTACCGATTTTGATTTTGTTTTTTTTTTGTTTGAAAGATGAATAAAGGGGGAGTGTTTTAAGTTATGTTGGATAAAAAACGATCCAAGTTGGCCGCCGTCACAAATATATGAATTATATGTTATAACACAACTCCCACTATATGGCTATCATATAAAAGGGCTTGCGTAGTAGAATATTATTACTTATTGTGAGAAATTTCAAATCCAAGTTGGCCGCCTTCAGAAAATGAATGTCAGGATTTTTTTAAATTTTCATATTATTCAAATTAAAATGGACGGATTTTAAAAAACTTCCGCTTAACTGTCCCAATCTTTATACACGTGCCGCACTGCAATGCCGCAGTTTGGCGGACTGTCGACAAACCGCAGTAAACGGATACGCAGTGAAGAAAAGTGGAATAAGTTTGACTGAGGGAGAGCCATGCTTTGGAATTAAGTAGTCAGCTTGTTCGGAGTGCTACTGTTGCTACTACGGCCTCAAAGAAAAGTGTCTTGAAGTGGCGCTTGCGATATTATCACCGAGGAAGTAAGGGTCTAATTTAAAGGAAAAATAATGTGTGCGTTTACACATTTGTTGACTCAACTGGAGTTACAATTGCAATGGGGATCCACCGGCAAAGCAAGAATGGCCGGTAGACAAGGTGGTTTGAAGGATGCCGGTGTTTAAAAAATAACCCTGTATACGACCAACCAAAATGGTACATTGGGCTATGGTCCCCAAGCCAATACCTTCCTTTTTCATGGAGAACATTCCATCTCATTTTATAATATCAGAGATGCTTCACTGACATTTATTCGAACGAAACTAGCTACGTGCCGTGCCGCTTAATGGCCCACAGTCCGCCATTGCCGCGTGTTTCTAAGAGAAATAGACTTGGTATTACAGTCGCAACTGCAAAATGAGCTAAATTACTGTATAGCTTAAAGGTGTGCACATTATATCGGGCCGCAACGGGGCGGAACGGGCCGCAACGGGGCGGAGCGGGCCGCAACCCAGAGCATGGTGGTTACGTTTACTAAATTGACGAACGATGTCATAATATGTCATTCATTATTTATAAATGACATATAAAACCGACTGCTATGTTATTCATGAGTCTTTAAATTTAATTTGCACAAGATTTCATACATTGACCTGAATCCGTACGAAGCAGCTTAAAACTACTTCTGTTACAGATATGAGACAACAGAGGAATCACAAATATATTACTTAAATACAAATAAAACACTTCGATCAAAGATCGAACCCACGACCTTTGGTGTATGAGGCTGGGTCACTACCAAATGCGCCATCGAGACATCGAAAGTCTTTAGCTCGAGTATAACGGTTACAGTCTAATGTTTGTCATTCGAAGGACTTTCCTGTAATGATGATTATGAACAAAAGTTAAGTGAAACGGTGCGTTAGGGTTAGTTAATTATGTCGGGACGCAGAGGAAAGAAGCGGGCCGAAGCGTAAAGGAGCGGGCCGCATCTCAGGTCCTAAAATCCAACACGCAATGTGTGAAGGGCCGCAGCCACCTTAGTATACAATAGTGCATGTAATATACTTATACGTACAAGCGATATTAGCGAATTTTGCTCTCCGCCTCGACGGGCTGCGGCCCCACATAGTGTGACCGTACCTTTACTTTTTAAATAACACGTTTTCTGTGTTATGCCATTTTACAAATAGCGGTAGTTTTTACGTTTGTATTGAAACACGAACATTGTAAACGATAGAAATATTGATAATGGAGCTAGTCCATCAAATCAAAGTCACAAAGGGACAAAGTATTTTATGATAGATAGATGGCAGACGAGTAGATCCTACTACCTGGGTAGAGCCCTTCCCACCTCGGGATCTCGGGGGTTCGATTCCCGAGTCAAGGAAAATGTAAGTTTCTATTTTTTCGAACATGGCACGGGTGTGTGATCACCAATCCGCATTAGGCAAGTGTGGTGATTAAGCCTAATCCCAACATAGTAGTGATGACTTAACTTCTATGATGGAGACCCTGCAGTGATACAGTATATAGGCTGATACTTTACTTTGGCACTAAAACTGGCTTAAATTATTATCAAGTCTGAAAGCACCAGTCGACACGTTCCATTCCACAGAAACCAAACAACAAGTCCTGCCACTTGTCATGTCACTTAATTCACCACAAGCAATCACCTCACGCATGCAAACGTGGATTTATAGCGCGTGAAACGGAACGGAATCGCTTTATGCGGGAGGGAGCCATTTGTCGGCGGCCATGCTGAAAATCAATTTGCGCGCTCAGTAGTTTTGCACGAGGGTGATTTTGAGGAGTAGCTTAGTAGATAAGAATGCCTTCCATAAGGGAGATCGTGACAAGACAAACTTTTGCCCTTGATCACACCTGTGGCCTTCCATGAGTTTGAAATACTTGGGAGAGCCACGCTTCGGCATGAATGGGCCGGCTCAACCGGAGTGATATCACTGCCTCACAGAAAACCGGCGTGAAGCAGCCCCTGTGCTGTGTTTCACCGAGTGAGTGGTACCGGAGGCCCACCCAAGGGGGAAGGGGATAAAAGGTTGGCAGGGCACTTGTAACTCCACTTGCAAGTGTCCATGGGCGGCGGCATTTGCTTACCATCAGGTGATACCGCCTGCTCGTCTGCTAGATATCACATAACAAAAAAAATACTATCCTCGCTATCCAAAACGATTGCTCTGTCTCTTCAAAATGCATCACACACAATGAAAGAGACAAAGCGATAGTTTTCGATAGCGAGGGTAGTATTTCAAACTTATGGTAAGACCACTGGTCTCTTGGTGTCTTGGTAAACGTAGTGTAGCACGGCCTCAGGCCAGTTGGAGTGACGATCTGCTCAAGAAGGCTAGCTGGAGCTGGATGCGAGTAGCCGATGATCGATCAAAGTGGCGAGCATTTGGAAAGGCCTATGTCCAGCAGTGGACTGCAACAGGCTAATGATGATGATGATGATGACATCAGGATGTAAGGTGAAGAAAAGTCAGCCTTGTTTGAAGCCAATGAAAATCAATTTTCGCACTCACTTTGGAGTCAGGGAGATTTTGAGGAAGGTAGCTTAGTGGATAAGAATGCCTTCTATACGGGAGGTCGTGACAAGACAAGTTTTTGCCTTTGATCATACCTGATGTTAAGTGAAGATGAAGTGGTGGGCCTTATTTGAATGCAATGAAAATCTTTTTGCGCGCTCTTAAGTTTTGGCACGAGGAAGATTTTATGTAAGGTAGCCAGAAACATTCTGCTTCGTACCACAAAACCATGGAATAAAGTCATTTGCAGTATTTCCGGACCAATACGACCTGTAACCTACCTGTTAGCGACCTGTGTGTAGTCCTTGAGTGGAGACCGCGACTCGGCAAACGTAGTGTTGGACGCCCTGCTACAAGATGGGATGACGACATTCGAAGGCTGGCTGGAGTGAGCTGGATGAGAGTGGCCGAAAATCGGGAGCGGTGGCGTGCATTGGGGGAGACCTATGTCCAGCAGTGGACGAGCGTAGGTTGCTGATGATGAGGATGACGACCTGTAAACCTTTAAGGTCGGCAGCGCACTTACTTCCCTAGTATTGCGGTATGTGCGGTGGCAATGGTTTAATGACATATTGACGTCTCACATCAAAGATCACCAATCCAAACCAATCACAGTATAGATGGACCTCAGTTCACAGGTACGCCATCTAGCGATTTTTTTACACGCGATAGCCCCCTTTGAACTCTGTTATATACATAAAAAACTCATCCAACATAGTAACTAAATGTTGGATGGATCTTTTACGCATAACAGGGTCCAATTTCTACTGAACATTTTCAATACGGAAATTAATGAAAAAAAAATGTAAAGCTCTCTGGTTTCTCATACATACAATAGTATATCAATCCAATGAGCATCAGAAAAAGATCAATTCGAATATGTATGAGCAAAAAACGTGAGCCAGGATTGTATAGAATGGATTCTTTACAATATACAGGGAAAAAATATGATTATTTGAAAACATGAATGTAGCAAGAGTACCTAGTATTGAAAGCTTCAAAGATCCGAATTTAGGTAAGGTTTAATGATTTACATCAAACGATGGAAGACTTTTTGTAAGTACCTAATATGTACATATATTAGGTATATTGAAATAACAATATTTGGAAATTGAGAATCAAAAGAAAACGTGACAAATAAGTAGTAGGTAATCCATACCTACTTATAATAAATCTGTAAACAGGTCAATTGTGTACATGAACTATATTTTCAAAATAACTATCAGGAGTTAAGTGATCAATACTGATGCCAAAATGTACGTACTATACGTACGTACAGCGCCATCTACTGGTTTGGTTTAAAACTAATCTCGAAACGAAACGAAGTGAGGGCAGGCCACTAGTAGTAAATCAATTCACACATCTCATACATTGACCTGACTCTGTACTAAGTAGTGTGTGTGTGTGTGTTCTGATGGTCTGTGGCCTTACCATGAGTTTAAAATACTATCCTCGCTATCCAAAACTATTGCTCTGTCTCTTTCAAATGCATCACAATGAAAGAGACAAAGCGATAGTTTTCGATAGCGAGGGTAGTATTTCAAACTCATGGTAAGGCCACTGGTCTCTTGGCGTCTTGGTAAACGTAGTGTAGCACGGCCTCAGGCCAGATGGAGTGACGATCTGCTCAAGAAGGCTAGCTGGAGCTGGATGCGAGTAGCCGAAGATCGATCAAAGTGGCGAGCATTTGGATGTTCAGCAGTGGACTGCAACAGGCTGATGATGATGATGATGATGACATCAGCATGTTAGGTGAAGAAAAGTGAGCCTTGTTTGAAGCCAATGAAAATCAATTTTCGCACTCACTTTGGAGTCAGGGAGATTTTGAGGAAGGTAGGCTTGTCCGATAAGAATGCCTTCATTACGGAGACTCGTGACAAGATAAGTTTTTGCCCTTGATCATAGGTACCTAATGTTAAGTGAAGATGAAGTGGTTGGCCTTATTTTGAATGCAATGAAGATTCTTTTGCGCGCTCTTAAGTTTGGCACGAGGAAGATTTTAAATAAGGTAGCCAGAAACATTCTGCTGTCGTTACCACAAAATCCATGAATAAAGTCCATTTCAGTATTTCCGGACCAATACGACCTGTAAACCTTCAAGGTCGGCAGGTCACTTATGACTTCCCTAGTGTTGCGGTATGCGCGGTGGCAATGGTTTAATGACATATTGACTTCTCACATCAAAAATAACCAATCACCGTATAGATGGACCTCAGTTCTCAGGTACGCCATCTAGCGAATTTTTTACACGCGATAGCCCCCATTGAACTCTGTTATACATAAAAAACTCATCCAACATAGTAACTAAATGTTGGATGGATCTTTTATGCATAACAGGGTCCAATTTCTACTGAACATTTTCAATACGGAAATTAATGAAAAAAAAATGTAAAGCTCTCTGGTCTCTCATACATACAATAGTATATCAATCCAATGAGCATCAGAAAAAGATCAATTCGAATATGTATGAGCAAAAAACGTGTGCCAGGATTGTATAGAATGGATTCTTTACAATATACAGGGAAAAAATATGATTATTTGAAAACATGAATGTAGCAAGAGTACCTAGTATTGAAAGTTGCTTCAAAGATCCGAATTTAGGTAAGGTTTAATAATTTACATCAAACGATGTGAGACTTTTTGTAAGTACCTAATATGTATATTAGGTATATTGAAATAACAATATGTGGAAATTGAGATCAAAAGAAAACGTGACAAATAACTAGTACCTAATCCATACCTACTTATAATAAATCTGTAGAGAAGTCAATTCTGTACATGAAATATATTTTCAAAATAACTATCAGGGGGTAGTGATCAATACTGATGCCAAAATGTACGTACAGCGCCATCTATTGGCTTAGTTTAAAACTAATTTCCCGAAACGAAGTGAGGGCAGGCCACCAGTAAGTAGTAACTAAATCCACACAACATCTCATACATTGACCTGACTCTGTACTAAGTAGTGTGTGTGTGTGTGTTGCCTGATGCCCTGGAGACCAATTTTTGAATTGTCCGGTCTCAACTAAAAAATGTGGTACAGGATTTTTGACATCTGCATTTGAATCGTTTCGACAAACGAGCGATTTGCAACGAGTGGTGAAAACCACTGGTTCCGCTAGGCGGAGTGGGACGCATTTACGTCAAATTAATTTTTCTTTTTCCGTTTTTCTGGCAAAATTATTTACGTTCCGTTATATATCACACCGTGTGCCATACCAAGTTTTCTGCGTGAAAACGAGTTAACACTATACTTTGACAAGTTTTGGCAATATCCTAAGCGAGTGATTTCAAAAACTAGGGAAAAAGTTATTGAATCATGAGACTCACGAGACAGGCGTGACCTTGCAAAACGAGTAATTTTGATTGGACGAAGCGAAAATTCAAAAATAGGTCTCCGAATTAGAGTCTACGATCTGTTTAAAAATAGCTTGTCACTACTGAGCTAACATCGGTAATTAATTGACTCACAAACGGAATTATTGCGGATCCCCGCTACATCAGCACTAAATTGTTCACGCAAACATCACACCGTGTAGGCGTGTTCACATAGTGTAGATTTTAACAAATTTGTAGCGTGTAAGTCTGAAACAAGCCAGCCGAGTAAATCAGAGCGAGTACAGTTAAATTTACATTACTGTTACCACAGTTCGAAAACCTAACCATTATTCAGATTCAAAGGTGCTAGTCAGAAGTTTTTTACCTAAATTTAAGCTGCCTGGGTGACTTTGAGGCCATGTTTTGGTTATAGGTGTTAGTTGGTGATAGGTAGGATCATCATCATAATCATCATCATTTCAGCCAATAGACGTCCACTGCTGGACATAGGCCTCCCCCAAAGTTCTCCAAACAGATCGGTCCTGTGCTACCCGCATCCAATGGACTCCCGCGACCTTCACTAGATCGTCGGTCCACCTGGTGGGAGGCCTGCCACGGCTGCGGCCTCCTGAGCGTGGCCTCCACACAAGGACCTGTCCACCCCAACGGCCGTCTGTTCTCCTCGCAATGTGCCCTGCCCATTGCCACTTCAGCCACGCAATTCTTTGGGCTATGTACCGTGACCTTAGATCTCCTGCGGATCTCATCATTTCTGACACGATAGGTAGTATAGGTAGAATACGCAGACCGATTCACCTGATGGTTAGCTATTGACACCGCCTATATAGGTACACCTGCAACACCAGTAGAGTTACAAGTGCGCCGCCAACCTTTATCTCCTGTACCCTCACTCATTCGACGAATACGCCGGTCTTCTGTGAGGCCGTGGTATCATACCAAAGCATGGCTCTCCTCCGGTTCTGTATGGAGTCAATGACAACACACACGCATGAAGACTTTCGGCTTAAGACCCTGTAGTAGATGCATGTAGCTTCCCGAACGCTGCCCAGCAGAGTTGGATCCGTCGATCTGGTGGACACTTTCGACATTTTTCTACTAAAGCATTAGACATAACAAATCTTTATGCTCAATGCCCATCACAATGTGCGGCTCTATCAGGTGGTGGTTTTTAAGGATGTGGTATCACTTCGCTCAAGCCAGCTCATTCATGATGATTTGTCATGAAGATCATCAGGTATTAGCTTGAATTTTTTTTATTATTAAACTATAGGCCAACTCTTGACCACAATCGCACCTGATTGAAAATGACGATGAGGTCTAGGATGGTACGCGTTTGCCTAGAAGATCATCATCATCATCATTAGCCTATCTCAGTCCACTGCTGGACATAGGCCTCCCCCAATGTTTGCCATTTCACCCTGTCTTTGGCTAGACACATCCACTCTACACGCAGCCTTTCGCAGATCGTCACTTCATCTAGCCGGAGGCCGTCCTAGACTACGCTTTCCGAGTCGCGGTCTCCACTCAAGAACTTTTCTACCCCAACGGTGAGAAGATGCCTGTAATAAATAGATTTTATCTTCACTGTCGTTCAGTGTACTGCACATCTACCCCAGCGTTCCTGCCGAAGCGTGAAACGGAACGGGATGCCCAAACGCGTCGTTGCGTGGTTTGGAACGTGCTCACATCACATTCTATAGTAGACTATAGGGTGACTCGCTGACTACGCCAAAATACGTTTCGGCTGATACGGATTCCGTTAATTAATAACCCTTATAGAGAAATATCGGGTGTTCTAATTACCAGCTTCATTAAATCTGTTAACTACTACTAGACTTGCGAAGTGACTCATAGTGAACCTTGGCCTTCAATAATAAGAGCCTCCTTCTTAGTCGGTCTTGCGCCACCTCCTGCCATTCATCAGCCTGAAGTCCACGCAAAGCTTTAATCAAATCTGTTAATATCTGTGGGAATGTCAGCTGTATGAAGAGGAGCGGTAACAGATGCTGAATGACTAGAACAGGAACGAGATAGGACCAGTATACCATCAAGAGATGGTCAACTCTGCAGAAGGTTTTCGACGGGTGCGTGCGTTTGCACACAAAAGACTTAACATTAGGAAGGAGTTTGATTGATGTGAAACTGCCTAGCAAGAGTCACTTGTGCTGTAGTGTTTCACGCCCCATTTGGGGAGAAGTGACATTAAGATGGGACATATACACAGACTTTGTAGGGAGTGAAGAAACTCACCGGGAAAAGAGCCCTTAGCAAGTACCTGGTGAGGGCCTCCCAAAATTCGGTCCGTATGCCGAGACGATAGGAAGGACCATGGGCTGGCGGAGGGACCTGTGGTTTTGAAATCTGTTAATATCGTCTTTATATCGTATCGTACTTACAACTTGATTTAGGTTAGCCCCGATTTTACAAATATTTGCATAATGGGAGTATGATGCCAAAAAAGGTGTTGTTTATGACCTGCCAGATATCATTATTTACTGGGATATGACGTCATTATAAATTGAGCCGACTCTGGAAAGCAAAAGTAAAAAGATTCGAAACTTAAAAACGCGAACGCCTAAATGGTTTCATCGGAAAAGTGTCAGCAGGAATATCTTTCACCGCTATTTATTAACCATTTTGGTGTCGTACGCAATATTTATCATGCCACGAAATTGCCTTAGATTGACAGACTGGGGATGGCGTTATGTCATCACATCATAAATATAGGCAGTGGACTTTGATTATTGGAACTAACGTGAACGCGTTAAAAGTATCGCTGCCGATTAAAGTTCCATTCGCAAAATCCAATCTTTTTATTTCATATTATTAGGTAAGTCATAACTTATCTGCAAACTGATTGTAAATGTTTCTACCAATTACTGAATAAACTATTTTTATTCTTTTATTTATGGTTGTAGCAATTCCATGCAATATATTATTTAGTAAATTAATGCACTTAAAAGCTCATGGCGAATTAAGCACTTACGAAATTCGTCGGCTTAATAAGGGGCTTCTTTAACCCCCTTTCCCCCTAATTGGGCCTTCGGTACCCTCACTCACTCGACGACACAGCGCTGGCGATGCTTCACGCCGGTTTTCTGTGAGGCCTTTGACTTAAATCTATGAGAATACACATAGATAGATAAATTATCTGTATTGCACAAAGTTTAAAAATGTTAGTTTACACATATCAAACTACTGGCTGAATAAATACTGTTTCTATTGAGAAATAATTTTTTCTTCCTCTTAGGCAAGAATCACGTCAACAATTTTTTGTGTTAATATTTCACATTTCATGTTTTTTGTCAATTAATATTATACAGATTGGATGTCTAAGCGGGGAAGTAAGTGTGAATTGGAGCAGAAATACTTAAGTAATAAATACTTACCGATTTCTTTGAAACCACGGCCAGCATTTTTCATACTATACCTAGATACTAGACGCAAAGACTCGTGGCAGCCAGTGGAGTACTTCATTCATTAATTGTGAATAAAATACCTACCGTCTTAATACTATGTCAAAGGCGCTATGTATGCCCGTAATGTCTCACTGCGGGGCAAAGGCCTCCCTACCCTTTTTTTTTTGGTAACCCAGGGGAAAAGCGTTACGCATACCCGTCCGCCGGGGGGCGGACGGGTTATGTCGGACTCCCCCCCGCATAACGGCGGGGGGCTTACCGTATAAAACCCCTGGGACTCTCCCTCATCCATACTAATATTATAAATGTGAAAATAACTCTGTCTATCTGTCTGCTACTCTTTCACGCCAAAACTACTCAACGGATTTAAATTAAATTTGGTATACAGATAATCTAGACCCTGAGAAAGGACATAGGCTACTTTTATTGCGAAAAGGGGGTTGTAAGGGGTTGAAAGGGGGGTAAAAAGTTACTTTTCCTCGCGGACGGAGTCGCGGGCGGCCGCTAGTCGTCAATATTTGGAAGATGTCATAGGTCCAAGCACGGAGCCTAGCACCACAACATCTTCCGGGGGCTTCCCTACCCTTTTTTCACCTACTCCAGCCCTGGGCTGTACGGTAGACCAGTCTTTTTGACACGCGTCGAGCTCATTACGTCATAGGCGATTTACTTCTTTTTTTTGTGTTCACGGATTTATTTAAAACCAACGCAGTCTTTAGGTTACTTAGGTATGTACATTAGATTTTCATTGTGATATTAAGTAGAATTAAGCAAATAGATTAGTGTTCTTACAATGACAGATCCTGTAAATTTAGATAATGCTTCATATTTTTTATTAAGGTATAATTTTATTTTTTATTCCGTTACATTTTATTATTATTTATAAAAATCTTCATCGTAAATCGTCGTATTTTTCTATCCCCTTTTTTATTTTTCAAAACTTTGTTAATTATTACATCAGTTTAGAAAAATATGTTAAGTACTTAATTAATAGGGTCTGTCATTTATTTTAAAATTACGTTAGTAAGTATTAGATTTAATCATACTTTTGAATGATTTTCGAGATTTTCACAATTTAAAATTTTTGACAAAAATATTTTTTTTTAGTAGTCAATCAATATTTAAGTCAAAACTGTAAACAGTTTCAATTATAATGGATATAAAACCTTGATTATTTTGTATGTCTTAAACTAAACTTTTAACACCAGAGCTCACATTTTCGTAAATCAAAAGTTATTTGTAAAATCTCGAGAATTTTTCAAAAGTATTTTGTTTATAGAAGTTTTTTTGCAAAAAGGGGAAAACAAATACGTAACAACTAAGTGTTATTATTGCATAAAACATATTATATGTCTGTGAAGATAGAATAAATTGATTGGTTGTAAACGAAACTAGTAAAATTTAGAATAAGGTTAAAATGCTTATAGTCTTTACTTGTACATACAAGCCTTAAGCAATATCACTTAATGTGATTTATTTTTTGTCTAAAAATGTTAAAAGTTTCTAATCCCTTAGACATAAAACATAGGTAATGTAAATCTTTGGAATTGATATAAGTTATTGAACATCTTGTAAAATATCGTCTTGTAGATTCACAATCTAAAAAATAGATATTATTTTTAGGGATACCTTTAGTGTTTTTTTTTTCAAATATCTTATAATTAAGTAAAAAAATGCGACATGACCTTTTGATATATTTTTATAGCAATTCTTTGCAACTTATTCATAAGTACGAAAACTACTCAAGAAATTTTTCGCGGATTCAGGCGGGACTCCAATCGTGGTATGGAAGGTGGCGAGTTCGAGTCCCACCTGTACCCGTGATATTTTTTTAAGTATATTTTTTTATTTACCGTTTGATTTTACTAACTTTTTCGGTGATCAAACTATAGACAGTCGCACATCAGCTTACATCAAACTCTTCATAAAAATAAGATGATGGAACCAGCTCGGTGATTTAAATACCTCTCAAAGCTCTTCAGACTTCCTTCAATTAATAAACATAGACGTAATTACTTTGCTTTCAGACCTTTCGCATAGTATTGTTCTATTTTTAACCCTTAACCTTTCTAAAACGCCCTTTGAATTTGCCTATAAAGGCACCTGGCCCTTTAAGGGCCCTACAAGCTTTCGGTCCTATTGGGATGAAAAGTGTATCAATATTTAAGACTTGAGATTGGTCCCATTTCACTGATTGAAAATTTGTTTGAATTCCTTTCTAGATCTCTAAAACTTTTGCACTTGGGATTTAGGATTTAAAAAGTCTGATAAATCTTATTTCTATGTAGTACAGTCAACAGCAAAAGTAGATGATCGAAATCAAAAACTCTATACTCACTATTGTACACTCGCGTCATTACTGTATGAATCACTTTGAGGCTATACGGAGTTTGCGTCAGAACTGTATGAATTTGATACCATACATGTCTGACGCGAACTCCGTTCAATAGTGAGTTAATAGTTTATGTTTTTGATTGTCTACTTTTGCTGTTGACTGTGCCTACGACTACGTCGCACAAATTCAGTCAAGTGACTGGTTTATTGAAGTATGGGGGTAGACCTGGTAAAGAGATGATATCACAGATGCAACCTGTGTATTAGTTCATGATCACACGTTCAAAATATTTTTTTGTTCACTAAAGTATGTGCTTGTTCCGTATACAATCCTTTAGTATAGAAAGTCTGAAGATAAATGTGAAAACCGATAAGTTGGAAGCTGTTCACTTGATGGCCCTCGACATCAACACTCGTTCTGACTCCAGAATGGTCCTCAATCTCAAGTGATTTTCATTCGTAGCCATTTGTTCTAATGCGCTTTTTCTATCAGTCATCTTTAGTGCCCTTTCGAATTTTCGCGTTCTTTTGTTTTAGCTAATGACATGATTGAAACTCCATGGAAGTTACGGCCATTTGTACTAAGCGCTACGCAAACTCCTTTTTGATGAAAAATAGCCAAGGGATGGAACTCTTTACCCGCCGATGTATTTCCTGAACAATACAACCTGGACCTCTCTAAGGCAAGAGTGAATTGGTTTTTCAGGGGCTAGCATGGACCACCTTGGACCTCATCTTCACTTAACGTCAGGTGTGATCGAGGTCAAATGCTTATCTGTCGTAAAATAAAAAAAAACGTGCCATAAATTGTATAAATCGACTTTAGTCGATTTTTAAATCCAAATGAATAAATCGTTGAGACTTTTAAAATAAAACTTTAAAATGTGAAAATTAACTGAGTTGTGACATTTAGAGTTGTAACAAAACAGATATTTGGAAAATGACTTAATCCTACCGCGAAATCAGTTTGAAAGTAACTAGCAATGCTTTGATCTAACTCAAACTTCTGTTACGATCGCGACTTGACTCGCACCCAAATCCAACTCTTATCAATCAATCTTCAACCCTACCGAACGGAAAGAAAGTTTTTTATCTTTTGTAAGGACAGTTTACGCGGATAACTTATTGGAAAAACAAGAAAGTTACATTTTGGTGCGAAGATAAGTATGTAATACTTAAAAACAGTCAAGAAAAATGCTAAGGGTCTAGACTAGCAACTTCTTTTCTTTTTTTTTTTTGACAAAACTTTTTTTATACTATTATTTTTTAATATTATTATTAACTTTTTTTATTATACTTATTCCTTTCAATAATTCACTGATACTTCATGTTTTGAATAAATTTGTTTTGTAAAAGTATTCGTGAAAATATTGGGTAAATTGATGTCCACAAATAACTTTGAAAATCCATGTTATCTTGTATAATTAAGTAAACTTAATACTTCACGTAAGCGTAAAACGCTTCCTTAGGTTGTAATAATTAGTATTAATGTTAAATTATCTATACATATAACTGTGGGAGAGCCATGCTTTGGCATGAATGGGCCGGCTCGACCGGAGTGATACCACTGCCTCACAGAAAACCGGCGTGAAGCAGCTCCTGTGCTGTGTTTCGCCGAGTGAGTGAGGGTACCGGAGGCCCATCGGGGGGGAAGGGGATAAAAGGTTAGCAGCGCACTTGTGATTCCACTGGTGTTGCATGTGTCCATGGGCGGCGGCAATTGCTTACCTTCAGGTGATCCGCCTGCTCGTCTGCTACCTATCACATAAAAAAAAAAAAAAAAAAAAAAAATGTAAAAAAGCTGTGTCTGTACATTGAAGATATTTATCTCAAAATAACTTAGGACGACTAAAAAACAGTAACAGAACATGAATCAATGATTTTTAAAATTTTTGTCTGTCTGTTTGTCTGTTTATCTGTTTGTCTGTTTATCTGTTTGTCTGTTTGTTCGCGCTAATCTCGGAAACTATTGAACCAATTCGAATGAAAACTTTTTTTATTGTATAGCTGTAATATCAGGGCAACTTATAGGATATATTATATTTTGAAGACCAGGCTCCTTAATGTAGAACAACAACAGCCCAGCTAAACTATAAGAGGTAGGTCAATGGCACTTTAACAAAAGTTGTTCAGATTGATGAGCATTTTATGATGCCATAAAAAAATAAAGGATCATGGAACATCTGGTCTGGAACTCTAAGAGCCCAGCTCCACTATAACAAATATGAAATGAAATGGAATGGAAAATTGTCAAATGTGATGAGCATTTTTGGATGAGATCCTATAAGGAAGGATATTCTAAACTTAAACCACTAACGGAGCGAAAAGGGGGTTCCAAGTTTGTTCATCTTTAAGCCAAGAGTCATAAAGTTCACGCAAACGAAGTTGCGGGCGGCCACTAGTTAAAAATATTGGAATGTTTCTAAATATTTTTCTCTTCAGTTTCTGCATAACAACTAAATTACCAGAAAAATAATTATTTATATTCAAACAGTTCATACGCTTTTAAAGTATGCCATATTTGACATTTTGGACTCAAAATAATTTGTTGAAGTTACAAGTTGAAAACCAATATTATCCTGTTTTTCAGTTCAATTTACTTATAAATGCATTTTTGTTGATAAGCTCTTTATGTACTTATAGGGGAGGGTAAATTGAGTTGTGAAATAGATGAGTTGTAACAAAAATGATGTTTAAATTTCTGCTTACATACATATACAATGACATCGTAAATCATGTTCCAAAATAATAACTTTTCGATAGCAGAAACAGCATAATTTTTGCATAAATAAAAAGCATATATTTTTGGTAATAAATCGGATTTGTTACAACTCAACTGTTACAACTCAAGTCGACGTTGCTGATCACAAATATGTTATTGTTTGTTTGTAGTTTTTATGTGATGGGTGGCAGATGAGTAGATTATTTTCTGATGTTAAACGCTATATAAGCAACGTACCTTCTGCGTATTATTATTTTGTGCTTTCAGTATGGAATTGTGTATCTAGATTAAGTATATCATTGTAAATAATGTACAATAAATAGCATTAAAAATACAGCAATAACTAGCGGGCTATAAGATTGATGTATACTTAGCCGTTGTTAGAATAAGTGATATTTTTACGTTGGTACATTTGATTCTTGTTGCGATATGTTAATTGTCTCATACTTTACTATTAGATCATCGTACAAAAGTAAATAAACGGTTAAAATGTGAGTGCGTTTTTATTCTAAATTAATTCTTAAATCTAAATTAATTCTGTTTTCTTTTTTTCCAATGTTATGTCTCAACATAGTACTAACAACCCTAGTTTTAAGTTGACTAACACTTTAAATATGGATCGAGACATCTGAAATAAAATCTTTTTTTTTATTTCTTATTTTTTTTTATTGCTCTGTTTCACACCTTTGGCTAAGGCTGCTTACCATCAGGCGGAGTGAGGTCATCTTTATTGTCTTCATTAGGTACAGGATGTATCTATGAACATTTACATCCCTGTAACGACCTGTTCTATTTTTTTTTTAGGATAGGGGGCAGACGAGCAGACGGATCACCTGATTTTATGCGATTACCATGAACACCTGCAACACCAGGGGCTTCACAGGTGCGCTGCCGGCCTTTTAGAGAAAGATATGCGCTTTTCTTGAAGTTTTGTAGGTAGGTCTATCAACCATTCTGCACAACATTTGTTCAAGAAATTTTCGAAATTCATCGAATTTTTTTTTTGACTCTCCATACAGAATGACCAAGTCACGTAACAGACTTTGTATGGAAAGATAAATTATTTTTAATTTCAAAGTCATTGAACAAACGTTGTTTAGAATGGTTGGTTAAACACCTGGTTAAAGGGATGCAAATGTTCACAGATACACCCTGTATAAAAAAAAACGCATCTTTGCATCTCTGGTGAAAACACAGCCTTCAAACGACTGCCATCAGTAGCACTACCATGAGTTTGAAATACTATCCTCGCTATCGAAAACTATCGCTTTGTCTCTTTCATTGTGATGCATTTGAAAGAGACAGAGCAATAGTTTACGTTATGTCAGTTTTAGATGTCAACTCATGGTAGCGCTACTGTACTTTGCAATGTCACAAAAGTTAAATCTCAAAGGGTAACCCTTCTGATATTTTTTATTAAAATTGTTATTAAAACCCCACCTTCTACTTCGCTCAGTATATACGATGACCTTACATTCACATCCGGCGAACCCTCTTCAACAGCCGCGCCTTGTGAGCTCTTAAGCCTCACACTTGATCACACCCTGTATAGCCTGGTATCTCAGATCGATGTTAAGATAAAGCGGGTATGATGGAGCGAGAGTTTTTATCAGAAATCTAAAGAATCAGTCAAGTGTAAGTTTTTGCAGAGGAAGGGTTCCAGTCTTCAGGGATCCGTAGGTAAGGAACAATAAAAGTTTCTTTTATCTTTCTCATTTTACAGCTATACAATAAAAAAGTTTCATTCAAATCGGTTCAGTAGTTTCCGAGATTAGCGCGAACAAACAGACAAACAGACAAACAGACAGACAAAAATTTTAAAAATCATTGATTTATGTTCTGTTACTGTTCTTTAGTCGTCCTAAGTTATTTTGAGTAAATATCTTCAATGTACAGACACAGCTTTTTTACATTTTATTATTGTATAGAATAGATGTATAGATGAGCAGGGATATGTTGTGATGGATGTGTTAGAAAAAACCAATAAAAAAAAGTAGCGCGTAGTTTTATTTACTTAACTTTGCTCAGAGAAGTGACACTATTGACTTAGCAAACACATTTCTCGAAATGCCTCGAAGGTTTAAGTCTCACGGCCACTTACCATCAGTCGGAGTGAGGTCATATTTATTGTCTTCATTAGGTACAGGATGTATCTATGAACATTTACATCCCTGTAACGACCTGTTCTATATTTTTTTTAGAATAGGGGGCAGACGAGCAGACGGATCACCTGATTTAAGCGAATTACCATGAACACCTGCAACTCCCAGGGGCCTTCACAGGTGCGCTGCCGGCCTTTTAGAGAAGATATGCGCTTTTCTTGAGTTTTTGGTAGGTTAGGGTCTATCAACCATTCTGGACAACATTTGTTCAAGAACTTTCGAAATTCATCGAATTTTTTTGACTCTCCATACCAGAATGACCAGACTTTGTATTGGAAAGATGAAGATTATTATGCGAATTTTCAAAAGTCATAAAAACAAAACAGTTGTTTAGACTGGTTGGTTAAACAACTGATTAAAGGGTACAAATGTTAACAGATACACCCTGTATAAAAAAAAACGCATCTTCTCAATCTCTGGTGAAAACATAGCCTTCCAAAACGACTGCAATCAGTGCACTCCATTGTTTGAAATACATCCTCGCCTATCGAAAACTATCGCTTTGTCTCTTTCATTGTGATGGCATTGAAGAGCAGAGCAATAGTTTACGTTATGCAGTTTTAGATGTCAACTCATTGTAGCGCTACTGTACTTTGCAAGGTCACAACAGTTACAATCTCAAAGGGTAACCCTTCTGATATTTTTTATTAAAATTGGTATTAAAACCCCACCCTTCTACTTTCGCTCAGTATATACGATGACCTTACATTCACATCCGGCGAACCCTCTTCAACAGCCGCGCCTTGTGAGCTCTTAAGCCTCACACTTGATCACACCCTGTATAGCCCTGTATCTATCTCACTCTGTATAGCCTGGTATCTCAGATCAATGTTAAGATAAAGCGGGTATGATGGAGCGAGAGTTTTTATCAGAAATCTAAAGAATCAGTCAAGTGTAAGTTTTTGCAGAGGAAGGGTTCCAGTCTTCAGGGATCCGTAGGTAAGGAACAATAAAAGTTTCTATTATCTTTCTCATTTCTTTTTTTTGTGATAGGTAGCAGGCGAGCAGGCGGATCACCTGATGGTAAGCAATTGCCGCCGCACATGGACACTTGCAACACCAGTGGAGGTTACAAGTGCGCTGCCAACCTTTTATCCCCTTTCTATATTACTATTTCGACGAGTGAGGGTACCGGAGGCCCAATCGGAGGAAAGGGGGTCAAAGGTTGGCAGCGCACTTGTGACTAGGTAGAGGACAGTGGCAATCGCTTACCACCAGGTGATCCGTCTGCTCATCTGCAACCTATAACTAAAAATAATTAAAAAAAAAGACAAAACTTTTTAAAATCTCCTAACTCCTACAGATCGTCTAATTAACCTGTGCAAGGGTTGGAGTTACGCAAGTTTAATCTTTGTAACTCGTCAAGTCAACCAGTCTCTAATGATAACTTTGCTTTCAAGACAGGTTATCTCTCCGTGGAGCCCGCTCTGTCTGAAAAAAGTGGCCGTTTTTAGCAATAATTAACATTATTGTTACTTGTCGCGTGTTAGAAATATTGTATTGCATCTTGAAAAATCCAATTTACTTAGATCTAAGTCTGTAATGTTTTATTTTCTTAAAAAATATCATATTTTCGCCACAATCAGTGTAAATAGCTTGGCGGCGCTAGTTTCATTCGTGTAGCCCCTTAAGTTTTCTTTTGCGTTTATTTCACCTTATTTGTTTTAAAAAAATCGTTTGATTTCCAAGCAACACAAGGAAAATTCATAAAAAAAACTTGAATGCAGTTTTATTTCTACAAAAAAAAATTTTGGTGTTGCAGATGTCTATGGGCGGCGGTAATCGCTTATCATCAGGTGATCAGTCTGCTCGTCTGCCACCTTCACATAAAATAAATTAAAAATGTTTCCTTTGAGTAAAAAGTGCTAAAGGACTTGAGGTGATTTCCCTCCAGTTTACAAAAAAAATAAATACAAAATGAAATTAAGTTTGTAAAAATTACCTAAAATGTATATGTCCTCTTAATAATGGTGTGGTATGATTAAAAATACCAGAGCCAACCGATGGGCCGACGCCCGGTAGGCTGACCTAGGTATCGCTGGAAAGACGTCGTCGAAAATGATCTGCGAACTTCAGGCCAAGGACTGTCAACAAGTAGTGCAGGATCGACGAAAGTAGCATTCTCTTGTTTCGGAGGCCGAAGACTCGTTTCGGGTCGCCGCCGAGTGGAGTAAGTAAGTATAAAAATCTCATGCCACACCGTGGCTTTTCTACCGTTAATTTCCTTTATCTTTCTAACATTATTCAACTCGTCACAATCTGAAAGACTAATCGGCTGATTAACCCGCGCAAGGGCGGAGTTACGCGAGTTAAATCTTCGCGATTTGTCAACTCGCGCCAACCGACTTCTAATGGGACTGAGATAACTTAGCCAGTGTTGGCAACTTGGCAGTTTTAGGGCTAGATTAGCACTATTTTTCATACGTACGTACATAAATATCATAATTATCTTTGTTGTTTCTGCTATCAAGCGGGATAGTAGGTATCTCATTATTCTATGTGATAGGTAGCAGACAGCCCAACAGTAGCGCTACCATGAGTTGTCATCTAAAATTGACATAACGTAAACTACTACTCTGTTTCTTTCAAATGCTGGCACCACAATGAAAGAAACAAAGCGATAGTTTTCGATAGCGAGGATAGTATTTGAAACTCATGGTAGTGCTACAGATCAACTAATCGGAAAGCGATTGCTACGGGACACGAGGTATATCAGTAAAGCCGCATGTGCTTTCAACTCTTCTTCCACTCAGATTGGGCCTCTGGCATTCGGCGAAACCTAACACAGGCGTCATTTCGGGTTACATATTCGCCTAGTGGTTGTCCGTAGAAGTTATATCTTTATAAACATCATCATCATCAACCCACACTCGTCCATGCTGGACATAGGTCTCCCTTTATGCACGCCACTGCTCCCGATGTTCGGCCACTCTCATCCAGCCCACTCCAGCCAGCCTTTGAATGTCATCTACCATCTTGTCGCAGGGCGTCCAACACTACGCTTACCGAGTCGCGGTCTCCACTCGAGGACTTTACGGCTCCGACGGTTGTGAGTCCTGCGGCTAATGTGACCAGCCCACTGCCACTTCAGTTTGCTTATTTGATGGGCTTTATAAACATTAAAGATACTTAAATATAGATTTTATTTCTAGAGCCGTAGTTTTAGACTCGTTTGTATAAAACATAATACCAACATCCCTTCTTACCTCTTATTGATGAGTCTCTATCGAACGAATATGTAACAAAATAGTGTTGTTTCGAAGCAGAAGTAATAACGTTTAATAGTTACATGATACACTCGTTAATAATGCCTGTGGGATGATGTACGGGTTTAATACTGTAATTAATATGGCAGTCGGGAAGTTGTAGGCTTCATGATTGCAAGGGAAGGGTCCCAGTGTCAGCGGTATATTGAATTAAACCATTATATTCGATGCCAGGGGACTGACATTCTACTCGGGGACTGATATGCTACCCAGGGACTGAGATGTTAAAGACTGATTTACAGATTGTCTATTCAGTAGACAGTTACTCGACACACAAATTTCTGAACAGAAAAACATACAAATTCTCTGTGTCAGCCCGAAGTCTGGTAGTTGGCAGTCTTGTAACCCAGTGCCTCGGAAAGCACGCTAAACCGCTGGTCGTGCGCCAAATCTCTCTTCAGTCCTGATCCCTCGAATTAAGAAGGTAAGGGAATAGAAAGTGTTTGCGCACACACTTGAGCACTTTAATATCCTGCGTACGCTGATCGTTAAGAACGGCCGTAGCTGAATCAGTTGGAGGATATTTTATTATTATTATTAAAACACATAGATAGATAGTCATCTTTATTGCACAAAATATTACAGAACTTAATGCTAATATGGTAATGCATGCAATGCGCATATCATTTTTTATGAAGAAACCGCTTGCATAGGAATTCACCCACTATACCGCTATCCATCCAAATGATGAGGATGGAATGGCAATCGTTTGCGAATGATAAAGACTGATGATCTAACGAAATTCACAGAAAGCACAGGACTGATCTGTGTGAAGAACATTGAGGAAGTCCTATTTCCAGCAGTGGGTGTATATTGAAATGAAATGAAAAACATTTATTCAGTGCTTCACAATCACTTAACTAACATTAAACTAAAACAGATGAAGGTTAACACCGAAAAGACACAGCTCAGCATGTGTCGGGATGTTAGAGACACCCTGTTGCTTGTATTCTGCACGTACCATAGAAAGAGTACTGTTATAAAAACTAACAGTTAAAATGATGATGATGGCGGCTACCAAAATTCATAAGCGTCTAAGTATGAGGGTGAGTGAGTCTGATGAGAAAAAAGGCAACATTAAGACCCCCCTAATAACTTACGAAGGAGTTAACCCTCGCGAAAAAAGACGGACGTTCCGTCCTCAGGGCCCGCTACAATATTGAAGACAAGGCCGTAATAAATCTAACCCTTGGATGTGTAGTTCTGGAATGATTAGTTCTTTTGTAGTAGTTCACTTTTATCTTATAACTCCAATGTGGTACAGCTGTGAAGCATACTAGACTTCACGCTACTGAATTAAGCCAACTCGATCAGGGGAGGGATTGAAGGGCCCAAGAGCTGACCACCGCCTAGGAAGAAATGTGTAGTCAAAGTTCATTAACGAGTATACATGTCTACTTCCTCTCTTCTACTTCTACTTGTCTTGCGTGGCTGAAGTGGCAATGGGCAGGGCACATTGCAAGGAGTTACAGACGGCCGTTTGGGGTGGTGCGGTCCTTGAGTGGAGGCCACGTGCAGGAGGCCGCAGCCGTGGCAGGCCTCCGACCAGGTGGACCGACGATCTGGTGAAGGTCGCGGGAGTCCTTGGAGCGGGTGGCACAGGGACCGATCTGTGTGGAGAAACTTGGGGGAGGGCCTATGTCCAGCAGTGGACGTCTATTGGCTTAAATGATGATGATGATGTCTACTTCCCATTCTGTCGAAGAAAGCAGCGTCGTTGGGGGTTTAGTCGGTAGACCTTCAGTCTCATCGGAGGAGAGCCCGACATAACTCGTTCGCCAGCCGGCATATGGGTATGACCCACTAAAGACGAATAAGTATGATGAAGAGATAAGACCGCCGAAATTGTAGGTACATAAAATTTCTAAAATTAGTTCTTAAGTTGTGATTTTTTATGCAATAAAGTATCTATCTATGCATAAGGTGTCGCCAAAAGGTGTCGACGTCGGACCATTGCACATCGAGTCGGCGGCATTCCCCGACGCAGAAAAAAAAACGTACCTACATGGAGCTTAGTTGGATGGCAGTAGCGAACTTCTTTCTTCTAATGGCGATGGTCAGATGTCGCCACATTTCCATAGCCCCAAAAGTTCACTCAAAATTAGTTTTGAGTGAACTGTTTCGCTCACATCTAACCCTGAAACTGCCGTCTTGTCAAGGCACGTCCTGAGGGATACGTGGAATATTAGATACAGCCTGATTAATGTACTGATTTGGGCGAGTAAATAAATGAGTATGTTTTCGGTAACAATTCACACGCAATAACAAAAAGTGGTTGCGGGTTCCATATGATTAAGTATGTCGCATCCGGTCACAGATCATAAACGACGAGAAGCAAGCGCGCCAAGTGGTGACAGCGGGAACTACGATTCCGCGCGTTTTCGGTCGTTTCGCGCGCTTCGACAGAGTCGTGACGTTATCGGCGAGGAGCGATTGGAGAGAGTTTGATTCTGACCGTCGCCGAGTAAACATCGCGGAACTGTCCCGCTACTCGTTCAGTGTTTTAGTGTTCAAATTAAGACCTAGATACCTAGTATTGAGATTGTAATAGTTTCAGTGGTGTAATTAAATCAGTTAAGTGTGTAACCCGGTGATTTTCATTGCACGATTCCCAATTTCTGCCCACACTATGCCTGAGCGCTCTGGACCTAACCCCTGACGTTCCGACATCAGAAGTGGGACCAAATCGTGCCAATGAAACCACTCGGAGTGAAAATAACAATGAGACTCGGTGGCGGTTACTCTTTGAGATTCTGAGACTCAAGTGTGCGGTTACTTTGTGAAATTTAAAATCAGCAAATGCGTGATGTTTTCCAAACTTTAAAAGACTGCTACTGTGATTCCGATGCTCGTTCTTTGTGTGCCGTTGCACCCGGACTTACCTGAATTTGTGCGTGAGTGGAAATGCACCGGAAGGCAGAGAGCTCATAATGACCATCAGTAAGGCGCTGAAAGGCTCTGCTATCTCAAATTACTTATCCAGTGGATGAA
Organism: Cnaphalocrocis medinalis; assembly: GCA_014851415.1. Classification (NCBI taxonomy): domain Eukaryota; kingdom Metazoa; phylum Arthropoda; class Insecta; order Lepidoptera; family Crambidae; genus Cnaphalocrocis; species Cnaphalocrocis medinalis. The sequence goes on along the minus strand of CM026298.1, from coordinate 6,914,354 downwards.
TCCGATGAATGTTCGAGCGGAAGCTAGCGACTATACACGGTCGAGATTTTCGTCGCTATCACAAATCAATTGTTATGCCTGTGGGAAGCTAGGGCAATCCACTTGCATTGCCGAACAAGGAAACGTGAAGCGAAGAAACCTTTTCCTGCACCAACTACATCGAGCGCGGGTCAACGCCAGCAGGCTAGTGGCAGCCTTGCGGTCTGCTACAGGTGCGGAGCAGCGAGCCACATTGCCAGCCGCTATCCAGCCGGCGCCGAGTCCAGCGCTGCGGCTTCGGTCGGGAGGCGTGTCGACCTGTGTGTGGTCCAATCCCCATCCGGAACCTTGAACGATCTGGTACGTGTTACAAATTTGATTTTGATTCTTGTGCTGAGGGTTCGTTGATGAGAGAAAGCGTTGCGAGTAAATTTAGAAGTAAACATTCGAGTAATTGGCTATCTAATTAATTGTTTTTTTTCGTAGCAAATGTTGTCAAGTTGAAATTAATGATTTTACAATAAGAAACCTTATTTCTCGTATGACCAGATGCGTTTTTACGTAGTTACGTTTTAATAAGTCGCGAGATTGTAAAAAACGGGTTTTGTGTTAGCATTTATCTGCGATTGATTTTATTTTGATGATGAGTGGTCTCCCACCACTGTCTCCTTGTGGTAGTATATGCAATCTCACGGAAATATGTTTCCCACCGACATACAGTTTTGAGTCGATAGACGGACGGATATTTCACAAGCTCAATGTATCCTGGGCTTGTTAATATTTTAAAACAATATTGGACGTCCCTATGAGCTAACTTAGGATGCATTAAACTTAAACCAGAGACTAGTGGTTTAATTGGTCTAAATTGCACTATGTAACGCGGTTAGTTACAAAAAGTAATCGTTAGAATTGAAAATAGGATTGGGAAGGTAGGCAGCTGCTGAATCTGATGTTTGCTGACTACTCAAAACCGGAAGTAGGTTTAGATGAAGCTAGTGCTTTAGCCGTAGAGAATATTAGGAAAAATGCATCTACGATAAACCTAGGTTTGATTGTAACAAAGTAAAGCCTAAAAAATCTGTTTGTGATTTTTTTATTCCTGAAAAATGAGGAACGCAATCAGGTCAAATTAGACCCGAAGTATAAAGGACCGTTTAAGGTGATGGAAGCCCTAGATGGTGACCGTTACACGCTAAAAGCGCTAAATTCTAATCGAACCTACAAATATGCACACGATAGGTTGCGTAGGATGCCAGTAGGTCATGTACCAGTCGAGATTAAAGTAGAGATACATAGTGAGTCTAGTGTTGAGAAATAGCGCCATAGTGTGTGATATGGTGGTAGCTTGAGTGGGTTCTCTAACGGCCGTAGAAGAGTCGACCGTACCAGTAGTCATTACGTAGTCGTAGCCCGGTAGAAATCGGCGTCTCTTGGGGAAACCTAAAGAGTCCGTGGGTAGCGCGATGCGCGTTTGGCTCTGGCGGAGGTCGTGGTCTAAGGAGACCGTAGTGTGTAGTCGGAGGGCGATGCACACGTGAGCGTGTGGATGCTCGTATGAGGAAAACCAGGAGTGTTTTCAGTTCGGCCGTGGGCCGTGGCGTTAGAGGGGTCACTCGAGGTTTTTGCTAGTGTACATAGTTGATGTTGATGAGAATAAATGAAGAGATCGAAGGGCACATGACTCTGGTTATTGTTTTTCGTTTGTTAAGTGTGCGATTCAATGTTGTGTTCCCTAGAATCAATGTAAAGTAATGGAGATAGAAAGCTAGGTTTTCAGTAGCTTTATAATTTGTAGAGTTCCTTAAGATGCTAAATGAAGTTCTAAGTTGCTTTATTTTAAAATCATTTGGTAGATTTGAATGAGGTTAGACAGTTAACTTCCGATAATGTTGCAAAATTCGCGAGTTACAATAAGTCTCGATTTGATGGTACGATGTTTTGATTGAAAATGAAGAAAGGGATCAGACTAAGCTAGATGCTAAGTTTAGAGGGTCGTTTGAAATAGTTGAGATCTTGGATGGAGATCGTTATGTTCTAAAATCGTTGAGTTCTAGGCGTACTTACAAATACGCGCGTGATAGGCCAAGAAAGTTCTCTAATAATGACGAAATCATTGAAGAAATCGATCATGATGATGTAGAGTCCGAGAGTTCGTAAAAGTTGTTTCGGTGTAGAGATTCAGATTGCATTAAGTTTTGTGCTGGTATGTGTTGATGGCACCAGAGGTTATTCGTAGCCGTAGCTCGAGAGAAATCGGTGTCTGCCCTGTGTAGTCCGTGAGTACGCGGTACGCGGATAACTCTGGTGGGTGTTGGGTTTCCTTGGGAAGCCGTGGAACCTGGAGGGTTCGGTGACGTGGCATAGAGAGATGCACGTAAATGAAGTGGGTGAAAGAGACCACATGTGTTGTATTGACCATTCTGGACAAAGTTGAAATGCAATCTCATTAGTTGAATGTTTGTAAAATTGCAATTTTATGTGCAACAGAACTCTATGTAGAACGTGATGATTCCTTCTCTGAGTTGTACATGGGAGTACCATGTAGTCATTGTTTATTCTCGTAAAATAATCATTTTGACTACTAATTTGTTGTTATGAGACGAACGCCTTATCTTGTGTTATTTTAATTAAAAGAGCAATGTAACCTCTTGCTGTCTTGAACGTCGTTACATTACATTGAATCAAATGAGGTTGATGACGATTAATACAGTTACGTTTTCCAATGTAGAGTGTCTCTATTATTTGAGAAATCCCTAGTAAACGAGCGTAGGTGTAATACTAGGTACAGGGAAAGCCGAGCAACACGATACTGTGTGAATGTATCTCTTGATCTCGTTTCTTAAAATTATAATCTGTAGTGGTAAACCCTTAAATTGTAACAAACCTGTTTGGTTAGCTATTTTGATAGCTTGTTAGTAATTACCGTTGATGGTGTTAGAATAAAGGAAACAATCATGAGAAACTTTCTAGATTTCTTTATTTTTGGAGACAGATTAGGTCCAATAGAGTAAGGACTGGCCGAGCGGATACTGTGCTGTCTTTGTATTGTTACAGATTTACACACGAGGACGTGTGTCATCGCAGGATGGCCGTGTCGCATCCGGTCACAGATCATAAACGACGAGAAGCAAGCGCGCCAAGCGGTGACAGCGGGAACTACGATTCCGCGCGTTTTCGGTCGTTTCGCGCGCTTCGACAGAGTCGTGACGTTATCGGCGAGGAGCGATTGGAGAGAGTTTGATTCTGACCGTCGCCGAGTAAACATCGCGGAACTGTCCCGCTACTCGTTCAGTGTTTTAGTGTTCAAATTAAGACCTAGATACCTAGTATTGAGATTGTAATAGTTTCAGTGGTGTAATTAAATCAGTTAAGTGTGTAACCCGGTGATTTTCATTGCACGATTCCCAATTTCTGCCCACACTATGCCTGAGCGCTCTGGACCTAACCCCTGACGTTCCGACAAGTAAATAAAATGTGCCTAGACAATGACTGGTCCAATGGCGCATTTGATAGTTATCCTGCCTCATACGCCAAAGGTCGTGGGTTCGATTGGGATTCGTCCCTGAACATTCGGGCAATGAGCGTGTGTTTGTTCAGTTATGTATTTAAATGTGAATATTCTAATTCCTTTGTGATGTCAATATCTGAGATGTTGTGTGAATTTGTTTTTATTAATAGGCGTGATTGGTGCTAAGGTAATTTAAACTGTTTGATTTTATGATACATTAGGGTTGGAAAATGGCTGACGTGTTAATAAGAATCTAGTATATTCTTACTTTTTGTATGACATGTTTTAACTTACAACTTAAGTATTGATTCCTGCAAAAAAAGACAATATGTTTTATTGCCAAAAGCGAACTTTATGATTCACTGTTTGTTTTTGATAAGGATCACTAAAAACCGAAGTTCTGTATTTTATCATAATGTAGTATGTACATAGTTATGAGAATTAATCTAGCATCCTATTTGGGATTAGCTCGACCAGTTTGTTGATTGCTTTTTTTTTGTTTGTTTTTAGTGTTTGATCATAAAAGAGATGGATTCGGCGATCAACAACATCTTTCTGGAAGTGTCTACTAAGTAGCCGTACTAAGTAGCTTAAGCACTTGTGGGACAGATATCAGGCAACAGAGAAAACACAAATGTAATACATACTTAAATGCACATACACCGAAAAAAATACTTAAATACACATACAAAGAGCTATGCTCGGCGTTTCTCTGCGTGATTGAATCCGAAACAAGGTGTTCTGGCAGATAACCAAAGTTATCGACATAGCTCACCGGCAAAGTAAGCTGAAATGGTAGTGGACTGGCCATGTCTGCCGCAGAACTGACAATCGCGCCATCTGGCCCGTCAAAAGCCAGATTGGCTACGACGACGCTGAGCGGTCTGATATCTATTAGATATTATAAACAGTCCATTACTGTAATCTGATTTGATACTTCGATTAGATCCCTCATTTCCGCGGCAACATCCTTAACCGAATTACGGAATTAGTTAATAATTGTTTGATGACATAACATGATCAGATCAAAGCTTGTGATGCCGCAATTGGCTTAAGCTTGAACTACTATTAATATGTATGTACCTAGTGTACCTACTACCGCACTGCGCTGCAATTCAAAACTATACAAATACAAATTAAAGCCTAAAAACCCACTACTTCATTCTGCAGTTATCTTTTTTTTTTTAAATTAATCTTATTATGAATGTTGAGAAGGAATTCAATCGCTTAGCGTCGTAAAGCGCAGGCACTAGACACAATCGAAAATCAATTGTTTTATGCGTTTTTAAAGGCTTTTGGGTCTTACGCCGATAGCTATAGGTTGCCAAATTAAAAATAATTCCCGTTTTAAAAAAAAGTGATAAAAAGAATTAAAGAAAATGGTTGCGAGCTCTCAGTCCGCCGACACACTAAAGGTTATCACGTTCATTCATTTTCAAAATTGTGCCTAAACTACATGTTGAATTTAGGAAAATTTGGACCTATTTAAGGATGAATTGTATTGAAATCCTCAAAGTCTTTAGAAAGCATTGCTGCCCAAAATAACTATTTGATCGATTATTGAGGTACTTTGAATTAAAATTCAAAAGCTGTCACACTCGAGCATTCCCTTGAGAATCAGAACTTCAATTTTCGACATCCGTAAATTCAAGTCCATGTAGATAGACAATATAGTAGGTACCTTAAAAGAAAAATGTCCTCTTTTCCGAAGGAAAATAACTTTCCAAACGTGGCACGTACTTCTTAAGTGACTATAAGATAAATGCTCGAAGCACGTGAGAAATTTATTGGCAGATTTACGTAATCCTCGCAGAACTGGTTGGGGTAAGACCTGGGAATGAATTTGGAACTCAATTTAGTTTTATTTTTATACTAGAGTTGACAAACGAGCAAGGTCCCTGTTGGTAAGTAAATCGGAAAATTTGCGAGATCTGTAGCCTTACCATGAGTTTGAAATACTATCCTCGCTATCGAGAACTATCGCTTTGTCTCTTTCCTTGTGATGCATTTGAAAGAGACAGAGCAATAGTTTACGTTATGTCAGTTCTAGATGTCAACTCATGGTAGCACTACAGAGAGGTCGCTGGTGCGTTCCCGGCCTTTTAGAAAGGAATACGCTCTTCTCTTGAACATTGCTACCATTGATCAAACACCACTGTACTGTACCCTGAGGTGCAAATAATTCGGATCCAGACGGTAGTCTCTGATTTACAAAACTAGTAACCAATATATTAAAGTAGTTATAAAATACCATTTAGCGCCATCTCTCGACCTCCACATACAGTTAAGTGGTAGCCGTTGAAAATACTGTAGCAGCCAAACCGTTCTACAACACTCCACCGGAGTGACACCATGCACGGTCTCACAGAAGACCGGCGTAAAGCAGCGCTTGTGCTGTGTTTCGTCGAGTGAGTGAAGGTGCCAGAGTTGACAGCACACTGGTGACTCTAGTAGGCGGCAGCAATCGCTTACCATCAGGTGATCCGTCTGCCACCTATTGAGATACGTGGCAGAAAATTTCGCGAAAACGCACAGGATTGGCAATCATCAAGATTATGAGGACGGAATGACAACCGCTTGCGTGTGATTCGAATTCATCTTCAAGAAGAAGATTGAACAGTTCCTCAGAGCAGATAAGTATGAAGATAGATATTATGGTCACAACTTATTGTTTATTATTTCCTCTTTTCACGTATCGATTACTATATAAGTAGGAAATTATTTTCTGAGGCGTCGAAGCGTGTACACAGACCCTATCGCTGTTGGGCTCTCCCGCATAATGCAGGGGAATTAGTGATGTGTCTACAGAAATAGGTTTACCTTACTCGAGTGAGATTATTTTTGACTAGTCTTGAGTCAATTAGTGTTAGCAAAAGAATCGAATGACCGTTCAATAAGGGCTTTGAACTATGGTAAAATGGACATCTCATACCTGACTTCGCTAGTGCGAAGTCAGGTAAGGTAAGCAAGCACTTACAGATAACAACAGCACTTACGAAATCACAAATTTACACCATATTACACCCAGACACTGAACAAACACAAGTGTTCATGATAAAAAGGTTTGTCTACCGGTATTCAACCTAAGTCCTTTGGCGAATACGAATCCTGATTTTGAGGCGGCTTTACACGTAAGAGGAATAACACGCCGAGATTAACTGCTGCATTCAGAGTCGTTAATTAAAGCTTAATTGTAATTTAAGTAAACATGTTGACCCTTACCTTATAGTTAATTATAGTCACCTGGTACTCATAGTACAGAGTTGCCCTAGTTTGAGACCAGGTTGATTAGTGCGATTGTCTGGCGCAATTATCTTTATTTATTTTTTTTATCTTATTTTAATAGACATAAAGACTATCGATATTTAAATAACGAGCACTAAAGTTAAATAAGGTATCTGAGTGCTGCAGTAAGATTCCAAAAACTGACTCGAGTCTTATTTTCCCCGGCTTTTCACATCTCTAACAGAAATCTCCACGAATAATGGATAGGCCTGTTCTATCCCAAGGGTTGGCCGTTATTTTTTATGAAATTAAGATTAGGGTACCAGGGTAGGGTTTATCGGGGTATTAGTTGGTTTAGTGCGCTTATTATTTTGGCTCTTTTGCTAATCTTTGAAAGAAAATACTAAAAGAAATCCTTGTTGGGATTTTTAGTACAATGAGGACGCCAAATCGAAATAATAATATGGACGGTCTACTATGTACAAGACCGACCAATCACGGACAGCCTTCAGACAGTTGTTAAATTGTCAATTGTAAGGTTGTGATTTCCGATGTATTCCGATCCAATACTATCATCTAATACCAATGGTATTTTTTTTTATACTTTTTATCTTCTATTTCGATCGGATTTATTTCGAACGGAATTAGTTTTTATACATATACGATCTATTCCGAAGTAATACCAAAACATGAATATTGGTACAGACATTATGATACGATTGTTGAAATACAAAGACCATACATCACTTATTAGTAGGTACTAGACTGTGCCAAAACTCTATATTACTCGTGATATTTTATTTTTGAATCAAACATAGACTTTTTGTTTGGTTAAACTGATTTTGTTAAATAAACAGAACCAATTTTCACAACCAAAATGACGCGAGATGTATTATAACCTAACGTTATTTACAATTTCCCGGTGACATATACCTGATTCTACGAAGATCTAGTGAAGATCACGGGAGTTGCTTCGATGCGGGTGGCCATGATTGATCTCTGTGGAGAATGTTGGAGGCCTATGTCCAGCAGTGGACGTCTACCTATATGATGATATACTTAATTGCTTTATTGGTTGTCATAGTAATAAAATAACACAAGTGGTAACGTTTAAGTGCTTATTACTCCAACATAATTTATTCCTTTGTCTGTAAAACAACAGATCTTTACATAAAGCGTTCGTTGCTCGATATGAATCACTCTACATTTGTGTAAGCACCCACGCTTTGTGCCTATTGTTTTTTGTAAAAAATAAGAACAATTTTCGTGTCAAACTTCGAATTGTTTCAATTAATTTAATAGGGGTTGTATTTAAATGTAGCTATTTCGAGTTTTACTGTTCGTTTTTCGTTCTGAGTGATGAACGATTGACAAATGAGTGTATGATTAAGGGGCTATACGAATGAAACTAGCGCCGCCAACCTATTTACACTGATTGTGGCGAAAATACGATAATTTTTAAGAAAGCAAAACATTACAAACTTAGATAAAAGTAAATTGAATTTTTCAAGATGCAATACAATAAATAAAACACGCGACAAGTAACTATAAAGTCAATTATTGCTAAAAGTGGCCGTTTTTAGCAATAATTAACATTATTGTTACTTGTCGCGTGTTAGATTAGAAATATTGTATTGCATCTTGAAAAATCCAATTTACTTGGATCTAAGTCTGTAATGTTTTATTTTCTTCAAAAATATCATATTTTCGCCACAATCAGTGTAAATAGGTTGGCGGCGCTAGTTTCATTCGTAAAGCCCCTTGACGGAATGAATGAGTGAGCAGTTAGAGGAAACGAGCTGAAAGCGTATTATTCATTCTATGTGCATATTTCTACCATTAACTTAGCAGTAAGGGAAAACATTGAGAGGAAACTTGTATCTTTCGTATAGTTTCTGAAACATGTAACCATGATTATTATTAAACGGAGTAAAAACACTACATCGTCTTTACTACACAAAGTATCTATTCATCGAAAAACTACTTTTCCATTGAATCCTAACTAATATTATAAATGCAAAAGTAACTCTGTCTGTCTGTGTGTCTGTTACTCTTTCACGCCAAAACTACTCAACGGATTTAAATGAAATTGGGTATACAGATATCTAGACTCTGAGAAAGAACATAGGCTACTTTTTATTGCGAAAAGGGGGTTGTAAGGGGTTGAAAGGGGGGTAAAAAGGTACTTTTCCACGCGGACGAAATCGCGGGCGGCCGCTAGTACCTTATAAATACAAAATCTCGATTCTTCCAAAGTTTAAATAATAAAAATTAAAAACAATTGTAGGTATTTCAAAACATACAGCTCGAAAACTTTCGTAGCAGCTGTACCGTAGACCCAGCGCCGAAACTGTAGTCTGGAGCGGCAAACATTTTCTGGAATTACCGCTCTGGAACTTTCCAGGGCAGGTGTTGCCAACTGTTGTAGCGTTGAATTGAAATCGACCCAGAAGTTGGAGAACAAAATAGGAATTAGCTGTTTCAATGGACAAGTGAAATGGAACGTCAATATGGAGAAATTACCTTTAATATACGAACTACGTAAATCCGCAGTAGCAGACCGTTCTGTTTAGCGCAATGGTTTGAGCGCCGGTTGAGGCGCAAGGGTCGCGGGTTCGATTCCCGCGCTAAATGTTTGTTGATGAAACAGATATTTGTGTTGGGTCTGAGTGTTTGTGGTCTCCTTTGTTTCTGGTTTTCATAGCACAAGGGAAAACCTAGTTTAGGGACTAGGGGACCAGGACAATCTATGTGATGTTGTCTCAATTTATTTATTCAGCTCCCTGTCTTCGGGCGAACATGACGATTTTCTTAACAGTAAAACTCAGATTAAATTTTGGCCTGATCTGGGATTCGATCTCGGGACCCAAGCACAGCCACTATGGCACCGATGCAGTCAGAGCTAAACCTATCAATTTAATTTTAAAATCCTTTATTTTTTTTTCCAAATATAAACAATTTTATTCCATAGAAAACTGCAGCTGAACCAGGCTTAATACAAAAAAATCACCTACCATTTAGACACACAAACAAATAAATTGCACAAACGTGGTGGGCAGATAACTCCCCCCCCCCCCCCTTATCTCCCGTCACACAGACAAAGATGAATGGTAGAGAGAGAAGGGAGATAAATGCAGGTAAGTGAGAGTGGGATGGACTATGTTAGCTGTTAAGTCCAGAATGAATAAATACTAATTGAAACTTTTACATTGTTACTAGAAGTTAACTGCGAGTACAGTTAAGTGCAGTAATAAGTATACAACCTCATTCAAATATGAACCTTATAGTCCTGGCATAAGAGTCGTGGTGTTTACATTGCGGCGACTGTATTGTAACAATTGACTAGAAGAAAGCCATTATTTATTGTAAGTATTTCAATGCATTTCAAGTTGGTACTTGAAAAATGCGTTGAAATACAGGCAGACAAGCAGTTGGATCACCTGATGGCAAGCTTTTGCCGCTGTTTATAGTCATCTTTTTTTTATGTGATAGGTAGCAGACGAGCAGGTGGATCACCTGATGGTAAACAATTACCGCCGCCCATGGACACATGCAACACCAGTGGAGTCACAAGTGCGCTGCTAACCTTTTATCCCCTTCCCCCCGATGGGCCTCCGGTACCCTCACTCACTCGGCGAAACACAGCACAGGAGCTGCTTCACGCCGGTTTTCTGTTACAATTTGGATTCACAAAACTACAAATCGATGCCTGCGGGTAATAAGTCAGTTTTTTAGGCGCAGATTTTTTGCGGCACACTTATGTAATAATTTCTTCCTACAAATCACAATAAATTCAATAATTATTGTTACTTGGCGCGTGTAAAAAATATTGTTACGCATCTCAAAAATTTTTAATACTTTCCTTTATGTTTTCATAGCTGGATTTTTTTAAAAATACATATTATTCTTTCTCATAATCTTCATCTTCTATCTATACTATTTATAAAGAGATAACTTCTATAGACAACGACAAGGCTTATAGGTAAACCGAAAACACGAAACGATTGCGCGATGTAATTAAACACAGCGGCATCTATTGGTTCATTTCGGAATTACGGTCCCGAAGCGAAGTGAGGGCGGGCCACTAGTAATTAATATAATTCAATGGGCAGCGCTAGTATCGTCGCAGTGTCGCCTGAAATAAAGAAAAAATAAAAGCAGATTATACATCACACCTGTCAATGCGAAGAAAGGCTTGAAGAGTCCTTAGCAAAACATGCCGACTCATTACACCATCCTCTGTCATTGTAACGCAATTCCGTAGAATACATTTACTTTGTTCCGGCGTATTAATGGAGTAGGTTACGTACAGAGTTACAGGTCGGAACGATGCTTTGCGATAGGTACCGAAAGCCCCAATCGGGGAAAGTTCTGACGCGAACTCCGCTCAATAGTTAGTATAGAGTTCTTGATTTTGATCATCTGCTTTTGCTGTTGACAGTAAGGAATTACCGCCGCCCATAGACACCTGAAACACCAGTAGAGTCACAAGTGATCTGTCAAACCTTTGACCACCTTTCCCCAATTGGGCTTTCGGTACCCCCACTGGCTCGACGAAGCAAAGCGCAGGCGCTGCTTCACGCCGGTCTTTTGAGAGGTCGTGGTATCACTCCAGTTGAGCCTGCCAAAGCGTGTCTCTTCATCACTCCGTTCAAGCCAGCCCATTCATGCCGAAGCGTGGCTCTCTCACGGTTAATATATGTAAAACAATACTCAGAACCGGGCTGACCGTACAATGAGTAAGGCATAATACACACACTGCACTCTGTGTATGAATGCTCTCGTTAATTCAAGGCGTGACTAGCTGCAATGTGACGGGTCCCTGTGACGCCGGGTCGTTTGTTACATTGTCACACGTGCGCAATGCCACCAGTAATAAATGGCGGGATATAGCCACAATGTGTTGAGAGCTCTCTCTATGCTACAAGGTTTGTATCGTTGTTTTCCTTATTTAAACCTGGTTGCATTCATGTCATTTCGGGTCTTTGAAAAATTTCACCAATAGATTTTTTATGTGATAGGTGGCAGACGAGCAGATCACCTGATGGTAAGAAATTACCGCCGCGCGTAGACACCTGCAACATCAGAAGAGTCACAAGTGCTCTGTCAAACATTTAACCTCTTTTCCCCCAATTGGGCCTCCGGTACCCTCACACACTCGACGGTACCCCGCGGTCATAAAAATAGGTTTACAATTATCTAATGTAAATTGAAGTCCCGAAACGAAGAGAAACCAACAATATTTCTGTTATTATTATTATGTAATATAATATTGTTCAAAAATGTAATCGAGGAGGAGTGATCCAAATTACAAATGATTTGCATAATAAGGAACAAAATTTTCACAATTTCGCGATAGTAAATAAGCCAGTACAATTTATTACTTTAAAAATCAAATCTGCGGCGTCTGAACAGTAATTACGCGAATTATAATAAATCTTCAATGAATATTTCATTGAAAGTTTCTCGGATGTTCTATAAAATAGAAAATCTTCAGACGCTCGGAAAAATCTTATTCCATTGGAAACATACTGAAATATTTGTACCTCTAGTTAACGCCTCTGGGTCTAGTGTTTTAAGTACCGGGTCTTAATTCTGGGTCCTTCGATTAACGGATCGAGCAAAAGTAGGAGTAGGTATGCAATCGATTTTTTAGAACATAGCTCAGGTTTGTGATCGCCAATCCGCATTTGGCAAGTGTGGTGATTAGCCGAATCCCTTCATAGTTGCGATGACTTTAATTTCATGATGGAAGCCTTTGCAGGGCAAACCTGCAGTGGGTCAGTAAGGCTGATACTTTTATTTTTTGGGGCTTTAAACTTTCACGTTGCATTATAACTAATAATTAGAGTGATGATTTTATAAATGAACTGTGAGGGTTTTGGAAGATTCACAGCCAGTGCCGCCAGTCCGCTTGTGACCACGGCTGCTGTAACGCAGCCGAAATATCAAGCAGTAAGTAAATAATTACCTATTATGTGCTTAAAAATTAACGTCGCATTAATTACCATCTATTTTATCAATAGTTTTATTTTTTTGTTGTCCTATGCTTTACGCATACCCGTCGGGCCGGAGAGACGGATTATGTCGGTCTCCCCCCGCATGACGGCGAGGATCTACCGACTAAAACTCCTGTTGGCCAAACATGCGTACCGCGACAAAATCGTCTCTAGTTCGCGAGAGCGCATCCTTACCCGTTCATCGCTCAGTCAGATGAGCGAGAAGCAACTTGCGCCGACACAATACGAGTGTCGACAAAATTATCTCGTGTACCTGTATGGTCGATTCAGCACAAGCGCATTTCAAAAAACCAGACGCGCGTATATACAAACTTACTACATCAATTGAGTGCTTACCAGATTACCAAAGATCAATGGCGACTAAAACAATCCCAATTCCATTATCTCCAACTTTTTTAATCCGCAAAGAAATTAAGACAGATTCCCCTATCAAGACTTCGCAAGTTCCCAACGACTTAGAAGACACGTCGGGCAAAAATGAGCTTGTAGTTAATAAAGTTTAGATTCCAATGGAGGAATTAGATTTATTGTGTTCGGTTTTCTTTTTAGGGATCCGCGGTAAAAAAAAATATTATGTGAAGACACGCCAAGAACACATGAAACACATGCGCGATGTAATCAAACTCTCAATGCCATCTGTTGTTAGTTAAAGCTAAGCATCTGTAAGTACCTACTGATAAAAGCAGCAGTGAGTGACTCATCACCACTTCACATCAGGAAGGCGGCCATTTGAGAGGAGTGACGGCGTGTTGTGGAGCATGCCTCAAATACCTAGAGTGACTACCACCACTGACACCACAAATGTCGAGTGAGTGAAGGTACCGGAGGCCCACCCAAGGGAAGAGGATAATAGGTTGGCAGCGCACTTGTAACTCCATTGGTGTTGCAAGTGTCCATGAGCGGCGGCAATTGCTTACGATCACGCGATCTGTCTGTTCGTCTGCCATTTATCACATAAAAAAAACATGAAGTGATTTCGACCACTCTGTCAAGAGTAATACCAACGTAGAAGATGATTGTTGTTGATGTTGTGTGTGATTGTGGTTGAAGAATCTCACTCCCCTACAATTAAAAACTTATCTTTAAAAACTAGCAGTCGAAATTCAATAAAGTAAAGTTATGTGGTGGTGGCTCTGCACACTTGGCCGGGCCGACTCAACCGCAGTGGATATACCACGGCCCTACAAAAGACCGATGTAAAACAGCGCTTGTGCTGTATGAGTGAGTGACTGTGAGGGTACCGGAGGCCCAATTGTCGGGGGGAAATGGGATTGAAACATGTGACTCTAGTGGTGTTGTAGGTGTATATGCGCGACGGCAATTGCGTTACGATCACGCGATCTGTCTGTTCGTCTGCCATTTATCACATAAAAAAGTCATATCCGGAACCTTCCTCTAAAAAACCACTGACAGCCTCAGTTTGTGTCTCTCTCTGAGGCTTGGAGGTGAATTTTTATCGCCTCTCGGCATAATCCGGTTAGGAAGTTCACGTACAGGGTTACCAAAAGACAGGAATTTTCCTGACTAATCCGGAATTTCAATCTATACATTTCTCTCTCGCAGCTCTAAACTTCTCAGTCAACCTCTTAGTAGGACAAGTTTTCAGCCCCTTACCTAATGTGAATAGGCGCTAAATCATATTTTTCTGAGTAGGTTTGCCTCAAACTTGAGGGACAGGTTTCCTTGTAGCATCTAGCCAAAGCTTTTGGGACTTTGATACTTGAATATTTAGCACACGGGAGATCACAATAGAATTTCTGAAAATTGCGGCCGTGGCCGCGTGTATGGAGAAACGAATTCCAATTGTTATCAGGCATTTATCGTGTTGGACGCCCTGCTACAAGATGGGATGACGACATTCGAAGGCTGGCTGGAGTGAGCTGGATGAGAGTGGCCGAAAATTGGTAGCGGTGGCGTGCATTGGGGGAGACCTATGTCCAGCAGTGGACGATCGTGGGTTGCTGATGATGATGATGATTTATCGCGCATCTCCTTCGCACTTTACATAGATCGCCAATATCGACCGACTTTTTGCCTATACTTGTTGCCGACGCGGGGATTTCGCCAGGAAAATTTATATTATTTTAGATTTGCCAACCCTATCCGCATAAAACACGCCGAGTTGGTAAAGTCGTGATTTTAATTTTTCAATGGTTTTTTGGCTTATTTAGGGCTGCTACTAAAACCTGACTGAGATTTTAAATAATATATCGTAACATTTTCGTAAAGGATCATCTTCTTAAAAATAAAACAGAAGTACAAAGTTAATTTTATGTGATAGATGGCACTAATGGCAGAAGAGCAGAGGGATCTGATCAAAAATCTATCTTCTTCTTCTTCTATATTCTTCTATCTTACTATTTATTTATAAAGAGGTAAATTCAATAGACAACCACCAGGCTGTAGTCATTCCGAAAACACGAAACGCTTGCACTGATGCAATTTACACGTAGCGTCATCTATCGGTAATTTTTTAAACTAATAGCAATCCATAACGAAGTGTGAGCGGGCCACTAGTTTTTATTATACCTTCTATAATTAGTCGCAATTTGTCATTTTGGCCTTTTCCAGTCACTAACCCAATCTAATTGGAGCGAGCGAGACAAAGAGGGTGTATCTACGTTGTCAAAATAAAACGAAACATGTAAAATGGGATGCTTTTTTGTCCAGAAACATGTATACGTAAAGGAAAAAGGTATTTTTTCGTTGAATGCAAAAACGGAGCGTACTAGCGGATTCAATTTCGGATTAAGCTATTGAAATAAATAACTACGAACGTTAAACTATGCGAGGTAGAGTAACTGGTACTGTCAGCATGATATTCAGTTTAAAACAGCAGGTACTGTTAAAACTTATATACGAGTACAAACCTCAAAAGCGAAACTCTAGCGCGATGCAATTAGCTCCTAGCGCCATCTATTGGTATTCAGTGGAACTTCGTCCCGAAACGAAGAGAGGGCGGGCCACTAGTGTACTAATATTACATACATACATAAGTCCCGTTTATATAATGCAACGGGAAAGTTTAAAAACATAACTTACCTACTTATTGAGTTATCATCTTCGTGATATCGGTTTGAGAAGATGATTAAGGCTCACATCGGTACATTCTGGGGACCAATTTGTCCCCAGGAGGCCAATTTTCTGTTTTCGCCTTCTATGTCGAGTCTACTTCATGAAACGCATAGACCAATAGGAGAACAAGATAAGGAATGTCGACTGTAATCTGTGTTCTCCTATTGGTTGTGCGTTACATGAAGTCGACTCGACATAGAAGGCGAAAACCCAGAATTGGTCTCCAGAATGTACCGATGCGGCGCCGGACGAAGGTAACTGTACCGGAATGTTCCATTCAAAACAGATCCGAAACCGACGCGCGAGTTTGATTGGAACTCGACAAGGTACGTCCCATTTTAACTACTAGCGGACCGGGCAGACCTGCGACTTTATTTATTTACTAACTAGTGGCCCGCCCTCTCTTAGTTTCGGGGCACTCTATACCAATAGATGGCGCTGGGTATCAATTACATCGCGCTAGTATTTTGTTTTTTCTTTTGTATATAAGGTTTGTGGATGTTTATTGAATTTATCTCTTTATAAATAGTAGGTATAGAAGAAGAAGATATAGATAGACGCCCACTCGCGTGGAGAGCGGTTTGCCTCTAAAAGGTTTTACATAATAAATTAATGAAGTAGAAAAAGAAAGAAATACAGTCTAAGGTAGTGGAATAAATATAATGTTACCCAGGCCTTACTAAGGCCAGTCCAGCTGTCTAAGGAGAAATGTGAGGCAAGGTTCTTAAAACATACTTTTTGCTTGACCCAAGAATCGAACTTAGGATCCTGAATTATGGCCCGGTATTTAAACCACTAATTCAACGGGCTATTAAACTTAGTCAATCTAATTCGATCAACGTTAATAGATGCTCTTGATAAATGATCGATTGATTGATCTAATACCTACCATCCTTTAGCATCTCAAGTTATATTAACGTCGTAAGACCCAAGAGCCTTTTAAAGGACATAATAAAAAAAATTGTTCCATTGTGTCTGCTGTTTGGGACTTACGACGTACACTGAGATAAAGTATACTATAAATTTAAAACAAATGAATTATAATAATAACCTTTAAATCTAGAGTTGCAGGATTCAAAATCGCTCGTCTGCTTCGCCTACCAAAGGTAGTCATCCAGTTATGTAATCGTAGACCTAGAGATGAATCTATCACGTTTCCTACGTTAAATTATTCTCCACGTGCCATTCCAAAATATACCCAACTACTTTCAAATTAAAGTTCAAAGCTTTACACAAATTTTGTCAAAAGTGAAGTTGTAACTTCACAGCTTCGCAAAATAGTTATGTAATTAGTATTTACTTTACTTTGAAGTGGAATAGGCTGTATTATAATTAGATAGATTAAAGCAGAACTCCTACCAATAATTTTGAATAACGTTGGTTCTTACGACCTTTGAAGACTCTTCCACAACATTTTATATAAATAAATGATTCTCAGAACATCTCATACCTACATTGATCTGAGTCCGTAGTTAAGTAGCTTAAGCACTTGTGGTACAGATATCAGACAGCGAAGACTACGGTACTGCGTTTCCCTGGTCTGCAGTAAGGCCGTGGTATCACTCCGGTCGTGCCGACCCATTCATGCCCTAATCGTGGCTCTCCCGCGCATACTCTGGAGGAATTTTGCTCGTCTGCCACCAAATACATAAAAAACCATTGACAATATCTTTATGGTTCCGCAATCCGCCAAGCGATTACCATAACTTAACACCACAAATTATTATGTAGGTGCAAAAAAGTCATCCATTCACGCTTTTTATTATAACATACTACGCTTTTCGCTTGAAACGATTCTGCCTAGGATTACATATATTATTTTTTCCCATATCTTTCTATTCACTTTCACCAAAATGTACGCTAAATTCGAAGTGTTTAGGCTCAGAGTTGAGTGGTGAATAAAATCTCTCGAGAAATTCTCGTTTGTACGTGTACCTTTGACTTTTGGTAAATACGCTGATTCTTTTATTTGTGTATCTGGAGATGTTATCGGCACGTCGGTACTACGTTTCTTTACATTTTTATCCCGAAATTATGGAAAAGAGGTGAAAATACGGTATTTAAAATGGGCCTTTTTTGCAGCTTTCGGTAGACAATATTGACATTTAGAGGTTAGAAGGAATACATACGCTCTTGTAGATCGGGAAATATAGTAAGTAAATATAATATTCTCCAACCGATTTCGGCTACGTAGGATATTTATAGTGATCAAGTGTAATAAAGTCAACACGCTAATGTTTAGATTTTTCGGTTTGTATTATAAGGTTTGTTGATGTCTATGAAGTTTTTCTCTTTATTAAATAGTATAGAAAATGTGGATACCAAAAAAAAAGCTATTAAAAATATAAATAGATCGAAATATCTTTTCCAAAAAATGCCTTACCGAAATATCACCGTGGATCAGCTGTAGTTTGGTAATTTAACAGTGGGAGAGCCACGCTTTGGCATGAATGGGTCGGCTCAACCGGAGTAAATACCACGTCCTCACAGAAAACTGGCGTGAAGCAGTGCATGCGCTGTGTTTCGCTGCTCCTCGCTGGCTACTCTGGAGGAATTTTGCTCGTCTGCCACCAAATACATAAAAAACCATTGACAATATCTTTATGGTTCCGCAATCCGCCAAGCGATTACCATAACTTTAACACACCACAAAATATGTAGGTGCAAAAAAGTCATCCATTCACGCTTTTTATTATAACATACTACGCTTTTCGCTTGAAACGATTCTGCCTAGGATTACATATATTATTTTTTCCCATATCTTCGTTTTCACTTTCACCAAAATGTACGCTAAATTCGAAGTGTTTAGGCTCAGAGTTGAGTGGTGAATAAAATCTCTCGAGAAATTCTCGTTTGTACGTGTACCTTTGACTTTTGGTAAATACGCTGATTCTTTTATTTGTGTATCTGGAGATGTTATCGGCACGTCGGTACTACGTTTCTTTACATTTTTATCCCGAAATTATGGAAAAGAGGTGAAAATACGGTATTTAAAATGGGCCTTTTTTGCAGCTTTCGGTAGACAATATTGACATTTAGAGGCGTTGCCGGCCTTTTAGGAAGGAATACCTACGCTCTTGTAGATCGGGAAATATAGTAAGTAAATATAAAATTCTCCAACCGATTTCGGCTACGTAGGATATTTATAGTGATCAAGTGTAATAAAGTCAACACGCTAATGTTTAGATTTTTCGGTTTGTATTATAAGGTTTGTTGATGTCTATGGAGTTTGTCTCTTTATAAATAGTATAGAAGATGTGATACCAAAAAAAAGCTATTAAAAATATCAATAGATAGAAATATCTTTTCCAAAAAATGCCCCACCGAAATATCACCGTGGATCAGCTGTAGTTTGGTAATTTAACAGTGGGAGAGCCACGCTTTGGCATGAATGGGTCGGCTCAACCGGAGTAAATACCACGTCCTCACAGAAAACTGGCGTTAAGCAGTGCATGCGCTGTGTTTCGCTGCGTGAGTGAGGGTACCGGCAGCTCACTTGTGACACCACTGATATTGCAGGTGTCCATGGGCGGCGGTAATCGCTTACCGATTTGTCGGCTCGTCTGCCACCTATATCGTTAAAAAAATATCCATTCTTTGACTTGGCGCAGTCGGGTAAAACAATTTACCAAAGGAGTCTCTGACGTCATAGGCCCCCCACTCCCAAACCTCGCGTGTACGGAACCCATCGAATTGCTCTCTAATGTCATTCTGACCTCGACATTATGTAGTTAAACGAATATATCGATAATTTTCTTATCGATATGTCAAGCTGCCCTTGAAGTTAAATATGGGGGCGTGATCATGCGATGGAATATATTGTACCTCATTTTTTTAAAGTCAATCTTATACAAGGTATTGAAATAAACTTTCATGGCGACTAACATTACAATAGTTTGTAACGAAATTGCTTTTTTTTGGCTGCTACCGTGTCCTGTTGCATCTTAATTATGAACAGCCTTAATGTTAATTAAAACAAAGGTTAACATTTTTGGCTTAAGTGACAATTAAGGTTTAATTGACTGGCCGGATGGCGCATTTGGTAGTGACCCTGCCCTCATACACCAAAGGTCGTGGGTTCAATCCCCACCCTGGACAAACATTCGTGTGATGAACACTTGTGTTTGTCGAGTGTCAGTGTTATATATGTATTTAAGTATTATGATGATCCTCTGTTGTCTGATATCTGTAACACAAGTGTTTAAGCTACTTAGTACGGAGTCAGGTCGTGAATGAGATGTTGTGTGAATTTATTTATTTATAATTAACGTCTCTAAGTGCAAAAGTTAAAACATCGATAGAATTAATATTAGCTTCCTTCTCTAGTATTTTTATTTCGATTATCCTTCAAATGCTTAGCATTGAAGAACTGATGATATAATTTAGTCGGAAAAGCAATTATGAGGAAGTATACAAAGAAAAATAGAATGCCAAGTAAATTGGACCACTTCGCTTCTTTAATTTGGACATACCATTTTATTACCAAATTCATAATGTTTATGAATGTTCATTTGGAATGGAATAAGCGAAAGAAGTTAATTATTTTCCTTTTAATTTAAAAACGTTAAGTATCAGCCTATATACTGTCCCACTGCAGGGAAAAGGCCTTTATCATAGAAATCAAGTTATCGCTACATGATGTGATTAGGCTTAATCATCGCGCTTGCCTTAAATGCTAATTTAATTACCTAAGTATAAAATTCATTAACCACCACTAGATAAAGCATAAGTAATCTTTCGATGCTATTGATTTTTCCTTTACTATCGTTAGTCCATTATAGATAGTCCACACTATACTGTGATTCGTAATCATGTAAAGTAAACTGACAGCTGTCAATGTGTCATTCCCATACATTATCACTCAATTTGACACATGCAAAATGTCAAAATGCATAGAAACTTGTCATTTTCATCTGTCAGTTTACTTTACATGATTATGAATCAGAGTATACTTTGTGCTACTAGTGTGGTTTTGGGATGGAATTTGCTTATCTTGGCAGACATCTGCCTGTTCCCTTCTTTTAAAGATATCCAAATATAAACTGAACTCGGAATTACATCTTCAATGAAGGAGCAATACAGCCTAAATCCAATTTTCCGCCGTTCTGAATGAATCACATATTTAATTCGTGACAAAATAGAGTTCTATTAAATTACTTATTAAGCATTTAACCCTTTTCTGAACTGAAAGGCCATAATTTAAATCATTTAAGTTGTAAGATTTAGCGATTTTAGAAATATTTATGAAGGGTTTTCTTTATTTTTTATTGTATAGGTTGTTTGTTAATGGTAATTAAAAGGGGGTTTTCACCCCTTTGGCTTTAGCTGCCTACCTTTTGGGTGAACTTATGATCACAAGTCCCCCCGTTGTTGCGGTTGTCTATGGCCACCGCCCATAGTCACTTACCATCAGGTGATCTGTCTGCTTGTCTGCCTATCTATCACATGAACAAAAAATTGTCTTATATTCCCGCTGTCCCTGCTCATCCCTACCAAATCTTCAGCTTCCAGTCTGCCCTAAATCTAGCCCGAGCAAGCAATTCTGATGGATGCAAGCTCGTTTGCTAGAAACACTCAGGCATAAATTTTATGGCCTGACCCGGGGATCGAACCCGGGACACCAAGCGCAGCCGTCGCTTTAAAGTGCGACAGAGCCACCGAGACAGCCAGTACATAAGTACCTGTAACATAAAGAAACTCATAACTTAACCCCTTACATGCTTAAGTCGTTTAAAATTAACCCTACAGGGTCTCCGCAAACGAATTTGTATGTATTAAGTGCGGATACGGATTATGGTAATGCGACCGTATTATGCGGCCACATAAATACGCAGCCCGGGTCACTCGGCCGTGGAGGGTTCGGGTGTCACTCCACCTGCTTGTGTGACCACGGTGGGCAATTTAGGGTTGCTTAATTTAAAAGGGACATACCGATGCCCAGAGGGCAATAGCAAAGATTTAAATCGTTAAGCAAAAGTAGATTTTAACGTGGAAGGCCCACGTTTTGGCATGAATTGACCACACAAATACGCAGCCCGGAGGTCACGCGGCTGTGTAGGGTTTGGGCGTTACTCCACCTGCTTGTGTGACTACGGTGGGAAATTTAGGGTTCATCATCAGCAACCCACATTCGTCCACAGCTGGACATAGGTATCCCCTGACGAACATGCTCCCGATTTTGCCACTCTCATCCAGCCCACACCAGCCAGCTATTGAATGTCATCATCCCATCTTGTCGCAGGCGCCCAACACTACAACTACGCTTATCGAGTCGCGGCTTCAAATCAAGGACTTAACGGCTCCAACGGATATCAGTTCTGCGGCTAATGTGACCAGCCCACTGCTTCGCAAACTTTGCAGGGTCTTCCAAATCTTTCTCATGTGTTTCCCAGTTGTGTCCAAACTTATTGCTTTGAAGCCCTAGATGTTCTAGCGACTTTAGACGCAATAGCTTCCATTGGGTTTTAGCAATAAAACCTCTGAAATCACTAAACCCGAATACCAAAAATATCTACTTCTTAAGTTATAACCGTACATATAAATGTATGCAGGGACAGTTTGGAAGTTATAAACGAAATTGGGACAGACCTCGTCTCAGCCACGGAATAAATATCTTTATCCGAGGCATTGACTGATTCAAAATAGGTTTTATTCTCAACTACATAACTGGAACAAAGTTTATAGAAGTCTGGGTAACAAGTTTCATAGTAATTAAGATGTAGGGACTCAGGAGGCCAATTCTCAGTTTTCGCCTTCTATGTCGAGTCCACTTCATGGAACGCACAACCAATAGGAGAACACAGATTACAATCAACATTCCTTATCTTGTTCTCCTATTGTGGTCTATGCGTTCCATGAAGTCGACTCAACATAGAAGGCGAAAACCGAGAATCGGCATTCAGGTTATCACGAAATGGCAGCCTATAGACGGTCGCCGTCAAAGAGTAAACCCAGAAAGAGATGGCGTGACGAAACCTGGACCAGCACTCCGATAACTGCCAAAAGCTGGCAAAGAATAGAGAGCAGTGGAGGCTATTAGGGGAGGCCTTTGCCCAGCAGTGGGACGATTCGAGCTAACAAAATAAATACTGCGTTTAAACTAACTACATAACTAAACTAATACTAAACGTCCCGTTAGTCTAGTTTCGAATCCGCGTTAATCCGAATTAGGCAAGCGTGGTGATTAAGCCTAATCCTGTTATGACAGGAAATACTATGGTATTTGATGACTTGATTTCCATGATATTTGCCCTGCAGTGGGATATGCTTTACTAAACACTAATCTAAACAACTCCTGGCAGATGATAGAGTATATAACATTAATTACTAAATAAGTGGAGGCTCAATTGCAGGGAAAAGGGGTAAAAGCTTGGCAGCGCACTTGTGACTCTACTAGGTGTCTATAGACGACGCAATCGCTTACCATCAGGTAATCCGACTGCTCGTCTGCGACATTATCAAATATTAAAAAAGAGATGATAGAGAGAGCTTTTGATACGTCACATTAGAAACTCATTTACGCATGCAAACATTTCAAGATAACGCCAAAGCTGAGTTGCTCTTTTATGTGCAAAAATTTAATAATGTGTACACATTTACCTAACTGATGGAGCAAATTGCTTCGAAAAACGAAAGGGGATGGAAACATCTCTTATGTTTTGTAAATTGATGGTGTAGGCGAGGTATGGGAATTCTTTGAAGATTGTTTTTATGTGATAGATAGTCACCTAATGGTAAACATTGCCGCCGCCCATGGAGATCCACAATTCCAGTAAGTCTCAATTTGAGTTACTGAACTATAGATAGTTTTACAAATATCACTATCCAATGTTCACCTCGAAACGATCGTCCACTATCGCTGGACTATTGATATAAGACGGGATGATTTGCGGGAACTAAACGACTCCCAGCGCCATCTATCTAGGAAGGAGACGCGCATATTTTTGGCGTCTGCTAACCCTCCTTGCATTTCGCAGCGATTTCTACCAGGTATCTTTGCCACTGCCACAGGGGAAAGATATCTGGCTGGCTGCCTTACGTCAAAATATTATCTATCTATACTATTTATAAAGAGATAACTTCTATAGACAACGACAAGGCTTACTTATAGGTAAACCGAAAACATGAAACGCTTGCGCGATGTAATTGGACACAGCGCCATCTATTGGTTCATTTCCGAATTACGGTCCCGAAGCGAAGTGAGGGCGGGCCACTAGTTAGCGTATAAAGGCGGGATTGGAACGCATCCCGTATCGCCGATGATATTATCATCATCATAATTTCAGCCAATAGACGTCCACTGCTGGACATAGGCCTCCCCCAATGTTCTGCACACAGATCGTTCCTGTGTCATCTGCATCCAAGGAGCTCCCGCGACCTTCTCTAGATCGTCGGTCCACCTTGTTGGGGACCGACACGGCTGCGACTTCCAGTAAGTACGCCGTCTGCACTCAAGGACCTGTCCGCCCCAACGGCCGTCTGTTCTCCTCACAATGTGCCCTGCCCATTGCATCTTAAGCCACGCAATTCTTTAGGCTATGTTGCAGTAAAAGTGGTACTTACTACTAATGAAGAAATAGCATGAGCATTGGCCACCTAGACCCGTGGTCGTCAAACTGCGGCCCGCGGGAGGCATGCGGCCCGCAGACGTTATTTGTGCGGCCCGCGATATAGTAGATTTATTTAATTACTAGTCAACTACATATTCATACTTATCAGAAACCAGTTTAGTGTGGATAAGTACCTACGCAAAAGCTCTTGAAACGCCTATACTGCGGCCCGGGCTCTGATGTTCATATTGATATGTGGCCCTTGAAGAGTAAAGTGTGCGACCGCTGACCTAGACTATTCCTACCAGATATCTTTCTCCTGTGGCAGTGCCTTACGTCAAAATAAGTCCCCATTAGCGTACAAAGGCGGGATTGGAGCGGATCCCGTATCGCCGATGATATTAAACAGGACATTATTATCTATTTCGTTCGTAACGACGCTTATCCTGGGTTAGGGTGGCTAATTGTCTGCATATTTTTGGGATTTTTTTTTCTTTCGATCTTTCGCCAAGTGAATGAGGTATAGACCCGATCGGATGAAAAGGTTACGAAACAATTTAAAAAATAATTTAAATCATTAAGACAGGCAATGTTACATAATTAGTTGTTTGAGACTCCTTTTAAGGTAAAAGATGCCTATGCCCTCCTCTCTTCGATTTTGTCGTCAATATTATACCAAATCTGCAAGCAAAATGTTACAAATTTGAAAAGCGTAACTACTGAGTTTCTTGCTGATTCTTCTCAGGTAGAATCTACTTTCCGAATCAGCGGTAGCTTACATAATATTTCACATTCATAAATGTTCTATAAGGACTTAAATTGAATAAAGAAGATGCGAAGAGATTTTGGCTCTCTTTGCATCTTCTACAGACTTTTCCATGGAGAGTGCTCTGAGGAGCTGTTCAATATCATACCAGGGTCACCATTCTACAATCGCACTACTAGACGCCGCGGCAAGCTGCACCCATTCTACCTGGAACCTTTCTTTTCCAGAACGCTACGTTTCCAGCGCTCATTTTTCCCGCGCACGTGCAAATTGTGGAATGACCTTCCAGTTGCGGTGTTCCCTGATCGCTATGACATGTCCTTTTTTTAAACGAGGTTTGAAAAGAGTACTTCTTTCACGGTAGGCAGCGGCATGACTGTGCCTCGGCATTGTTGTTGTCTATGAGCGGCGGTTACCATTTACCATCAGATGGGCCGCATGCTCGTCTGCCTATTTCAGCAATAAAAAAAAAAAAAAAAGAATATTTCTAATTCTATTTCAACATTTTATTATGTTATTTTAAAACAGTTTTTTTTGTATATGTGTATGTTGTTTGTGTATGCGTGTGTGTGCGTTTGTATGTGTGTGCACTTGTGAATCCATTGGTGTTTTGGGTGCCTATGGGTAGCAATAGCTTACCATCAGATGATCCATGTGCTAGTCTGCCATAACTATAAAATCAAAACCAAAAATAGGCGGTGTTCAACACGTGTTTTGTTTTCATACTCGAAAAGTTTTGATAAAATAACAAGTAACTGGATATAATCAACAAGAACATCTTTTATCTACTACTAGCTGTATTTTTCTATTTATATTTTTTATAATATTTCACTACATCACATACATTGATCTAACCCTGAGATAGGTAGCTCAAGCACCTGTGTTACAGATATCAGAACCAACAGTGGGATTACAAATATATACATATTATAATACTTTTACTTTTTTTTTTTACTTTTACTTTACATATATAATAATTTAACCTAGATATACCATCCGCTGCTTGAAAATGCTATGACTATGAAATTTGTTTTTTACATAGTATTCTCTTCTCATGAAAAAAGGGTTATACTTATTTGCTTCATCCTATTATATTTAGAACCTATGTGTTAAACGATGTGTATGTACAATTGATCACTTACACCAGGTAATTTTTATCCGATATATAATTTCACTATAGTCACCCTACCCGGCTTAGTCCTGAAATTGAAATGGCATCGGAAATCCCCTGGAAGCAGCCGGAAGTCACCTATAGGGTCTCTGTAGTGACAGATATATTAACTGTAATGGATATTTTATGTAAAGCAAACAGTTTAAGTATTCTCTATTCTTGCGATACAGGTCTGATGTGGGTACCTGTGTTTGTGCGGTACGAATACCTTTTTCTGTATTTGAGAAAGGTAAATCAAAATGCGTATTTGTACAGATATATCTGGAGGGACGTGGGATACGTTAGATGGCTTGACAGTGTCGAAATTGTTATGTAATAAGTTTGTTTCTACATGAAACATCAACATCTTATAAGTAGATTGACCTGATTCCATACTAAGTACTACAAAACAATGGATTACACTGTTGCTTGTTTACGGGCCGATACGACCTGCAAACCTTCAAAAAAGCCCATAGTCCTATAACCCAAAGAAGAGGGTCATCAGCAACTCTCACTCGTCCACTACTGGACATAGGTATCTCCTAATGCACGCCACCGTTTAGACCAATCTCATCCAGCCCACACCAGCCAGCCTTAGAATGTCATGTTCCCATCTTGTCGCAAGGCGTCCAACACTACGCTTACCGAGTCGCTCTCACACTTTTTTTTATAGGATAGGTTGCAGACGAGCAGACGTATCACCTGATGTTAAGCGATTACCGTCACCCATGAACACCTGCAACACCAGGGGCTTCACAGGTGCGCTGCCGACCTTACCTCAATCTACCTTACCTCATTCTTAGCTTTTAACAATTTTCTTCATCTGAAGTATTGGACTGTGGGAAGTGGTATGAGGAAAACATTGTAATAAACATTTTAGCGATTCAAAAGAGTAACTGGCGAGTTTCTTGCCGGATCTTCTCGTCAGAATCAACTTTTCGATACCGGTGATAGAATCGCATTGTGTCTATTTATTTTTTAGTATCTTATGTATCAGGATATATATTTAATTTCATTTAAATTATATACATTATCTTTAAATAGTTTTAAATTTTTCTTTGTGTATGACGATTTGTAAGTGCTGTGTACATACAAGCCTATGCAAATAAAGAATATTTGACTTTGACTTTGAATAAAGGCCGATACTTTACCTTACTTTTTTACATACCTAAGTTAAGACTTACGTTAAAAACGTTACCATCTGTAGACAAACAAATTTATTTCGCTTCACTTACCTAATGGCCAATAAAAACACAGACGTATTTTACTGAGCCGTTCTACCGGCAAATGCTATCTGTAATTGGGTCTCAAAACCTTTTTTAAAAGGTATACGTGTACAGAACCTGCAATAAAATGTAAGCACCTCGACTCTTATGCCAAGACCATAAGGTTTAAATTTGAATGAAGTTGTGTACTTATTAGTGAACGTGACTGTACATAGGTACGTGGAATTGATAAAAAATAGCCATAGTTCGATATTTTCATGCTTAAAGTAGGTAAATTATTAGGGCTTGATTATAGGTAGTAGTTTACACGCTACACTTTAACTGTGGGAGAGCCACGCTTCGGCATGAATACACTGAAATACCACTACCTCACAGAAAACCGGCGTGAAGCAGCCCCTGTGCTGTGTTTCGCCGAGTGAGTGAGGGAGGCCCACCCGGGGGGGAACGGGATAAAAGGTTGACAGCGCACTTGTAACTCCACTGGTGTTGCATGTATCCATTGCTTGCCATCAGGTGATCCGCCTGCTCGTCTTCTACCTATCTCATATTAAAAAAAACACTCACAGGTATCTGTGAACATTTACATCCCTTGAACCACGTGTTCAAACAACCATTTAAAAAAACAATTGTTCAACCACTTTCCGAAATTCATCGAAAATTTTTTCGACTCCCTATACAAAATTACCAAGTCACGTGACAGACTTTGTATGGAAAGGTGAAATTTTTTTATGGGAATTTTCAAAAGTCATAGAAGAATGGTTGGTAGAACACGTAGTTAAAGGGATGTAAATGTTCACAGACACATCCTGTATGGAGCAGCAGTTCTGACTCCTGGTGTTGATTAAGGACTCCTATTTAGTCACTGAATTTAATTAGTCAAAAAGTATCTAATTGCTTACCAATACAATTGTTTCGAAATTGACTCATTTTTCATGAAAATTTATCGGTCAGTCTAATTGAAAAGCTCCGGCAACTTTTAATTAAAGCTTGTTTCCAAGCAACCTAAAACAAGAACATAAATTGTAACTTCTGAGTTCTGACTTTGCCTCGCCTATTTTGAGTTATGCATTAACTTTAACAGTGGCTTTTGAAATCTTTACATAACATTTTCGTATTTCTAAAGTCTTGTTTAGGAGTTTCGCTGCTTGGCTTGCCTAGTATTTGTTAAGAGTTGTTTCTGGTTCCGAAGAATATAGGGTGACTTTTACCACCAAACTTTCAGCTCTTAATTGTTTAACCACTCAGATCTTCAAGAAAAGAGCCTATACTTTCCTAAAAGGACGGTAACGCATCCGCACTCCTTCTGGTGTAGCTGATGTCCATGGCCGGCAGTGATCACTTACCATCAGGTGACCTTCTTGCTCGTTTGCCTTCCTATTATATTATTATAAAAAAAAAGATCCGGAGATTTATTGGGAAAATAAATCTACCTATTATTATATCGCTTAGTTCTATAAATTATAGTTGCTAGAAAAAGAATGAAGAAAAGCAGCAGATTTTTTGCTTTTCCAGACTATTCTTGGGGCTCCGTAGCCAAATATTAATGAATAAGGTTTTTAAGATGATATTGACGTATCTACTAACATTTCTTTCCTAACTGAATAGTAATAACTGGAAAATACTTCCAAAGTGGAAATAAGACGTATATAAGGTACATACCTTAAAAACTTATACTACTTTTTTTCACACGTGAAAAATCGTAAATCAGAATATTTCCATCCTTTTTCTTTTTCCAGAATCTTCCTGCTACGGAACCCTTCATGGACGAGACCGAATCGCACTTCGCCATTTACCATAGGAAAACGTTTTTTTTGTTAGTTTAATATAATGGTATTGGTTATGTTAACATAGCTTTAACTGATTCCGATATTTAATGGCCGATTCTGTAACTGGTAAAACAATACAGTTTCATTACACAATATGTCATTTCAATAACCAGCCGTGACAGAGCACTAATTATTTCGACATACTTATCCCAATGATACTGAAACACTAGAAGCACGATTGTAAAAGTTTAGTTGCCCAGGTATGCATATTAATGCATTTCCTCTTAGGAAGGTAATGTCGAGCCCACCGTGTAGGTGGGCATTCTGCCTGGGAGGTTATGGAGCTAAGGCTACGCTGGATTCCCACGATATGATATTTGATATGATGGAATGTATACTTATAATATTTTATGTGTGAAGAAATAAATTAATTGAACTAGATTATTAATATGATTATAATGTTAAGACCGAGTTTGCATGCTAGATTCTGGTGAAATGTGAGATCAAAATCATATTGTATCATCTTTTTATGTACCACTTTCACGCAAATGAATGATATTCTATTCTATTCTATTATCCCTTAATAATAACGATGTGGATGCGTCGCTGTAGTTTTAGTTGGTATTCCTCTAGATTCTCGGAAGAGATCCCAACATAATCCTGCTGACCCCCGTCTATGCTAAAAGTATGCTTAAAGATGCCCCTGAATTGCGTTTCGCAGGGGCTGCATTTCAACATCGATAACAAAAACAAAAGGTAATTATGCATTTGAAGTATGCAATATCGCCCCTATTCGCTTCCAATGTCAGCTAGAGCCGGCCTTTTGTGTCTATTATATTTAGTATTTTAATGACACATCCAGCTTTTAAATCCAGGTTAATTAATCTCCATTTCCAAATAGTTGTATGTAACCTATGCCCGCGTGGGACCGCGGGCTTTATTCGAATTAATTTCCGAGTAATTGGCTTTGACGTGTCTGTTAGCTTAAATTGTGTATCTGCTCAGCGGCCGATTATTTCACTTGACAAAACGCTGTGTGCCTGAGAGTATTATAAATGAGCGTACAAGGGTTCTAGACACAAGGTAATACGTAATACCTATCTACCTATTGTTGTGTGTGCCCTAAGGATATGCTAATATCCCTACGCTAGTACTTAACCTACTTAGGGATTACTTATCCTATAACAGACACAATAGATTTATAATGAATTGTTTTTGGTATAACAAAGCGGCTTAGTAGAAAGTTCTGGTCCACGACTTATGAAATATGAAAAAAAAACTACTTACCTTACTAGATTTCGTTCATTCCGATATTCGTTGATAGCTTTCTGGTAATATAAGTCATCTTTTTAATGTGACTCTACTGGTATTGCGGGTGTCTAAGGGCGGAGGTTAACATTATTTATTGGTTAAGAATTTTCGAATGACATGGCTGAACAGGGGATGGATGATAGAATGACGAATGACAAGGACGAAAGAAAAGATACTGCGCCAACCTTAGATAACCTGGGAGTAGGGCAGGGAGATGATGATGATTGGATAAGAATTATCCTAGAGTTCCTAAAGTGGGAACAATGGCCTAAGCGTACCCCGGGCTCCGAAGCAACAGCTCTGGATGAATTTGGAAACAACACGATAAGAGATGAAAATCAAACCACATGTTGAATTACTAAAAACTGTTACGAAACTAATAAATATACAAAGTAGAGCTTTTTAACACAAAACACCTCTTAAAAAACTAAAAAGACACTGTATAATCCAGCTATTACCCAGTTAAGCCGTTAAGTCCAGTGTAATTCCAGGGCAGGACTCATAAAATTTATTGCGGACATTCCCGAAAGTGTCCGTTTACATGCTGTTTTAACGGCACGCAAAGACGGGACAGTATAGAAGGTTTTACAGGATTTTATATTGGTTATTTTATACTCCAATAAAAGGCACCTTTATCTAATTTCTGATTTGTTAGTACTAATGATCAAATGTAAAAGAATAACGTTGCCCGTGCGCGCGCGCATGTATTGTGTATGTGTGTGTGTGTGTGTGTGTGTGTTATTGTGTATGTGTGTTTGTGTGTGTGAGTGTGTGTAGGTGTGAGTATATGTGTGTTATTGTGTATTTGAGTCGGCATATCTGTGTCTTTCTGAGTGATTGTGTGTGATGGTGTGTCGGCTGTGAGTTTGCAAACATTCAAGTGTGTATATTGTATTGTAAGTAAAAAAAAGTAACCATAGTTTAAGATTGTATGTTTGGGGTGTGTGTGCTTGCTTTTTATAATTATAGTGTGTATTAAGTATTTGTGTGCATGAGTTTTTTCTTTTTTTATGTGAAAGTTGGCCTTCGAACAGACGGATCACCTGATGGTAAACGGATTGCGCGCTTATACGAATAGTACATAGGTAATATATACGCTAACACAGAAGCGGTACTTAGAAAACATTGACAAACCTAATTTAAATATGTATACTCTGGTTTTTAATCATGTGTAGTAAACTGACAGATGAAAATGACAAGTTTCTATGCATTTTGACATTTTGCATCTGTAAAATTTAGTGATAATGTATGGGGATGACACATGGACATGTGTCAGTTTATTACACATGATTATAAAATAAAAAGAAAATAAAATAAAACTTTATTAAGTATAATAGAACTTGTTTAACAATAGAAACTTTATACATAGACTTTATACATATATTATGAACCAGAGTTTAGTGTACTACCTATACTGTTATTTCCTCCACTTTGTCATGGGAAGGTTGATATACTACTTCATTCTCAGAGCCCAATGTCCCGTTAATACTATTTGGAGATTACCTCTACGACACATGGGCTGATCTAGGTCTTAGGTTCGGAATAAAATACGCAATTTAAGTATTAAAGTTCTTATATAAAGCTTAGATAGGTTAGATACCTCGATAGTTAAGGCAATATCACGATGATGAAAAGTCTCGAATTATTTACTGTCAAGATATTTATTACTGGCTTTAACAAATTAACAAAATATAAATTCCTTAGCTTTTTTTTTGTATATACATTTTTTTTGTATATACAATATTGTAGCATACATGGTAAAAATCGAGGGGTGTTTTTATGTGATCGCATACGAGCAGACAGCATACCTGATATACAAGCAGAATTGAGCAGTGAGTTCGTAGGCTATAAGGAAACGAAAGAAACAGTCGTGAAAGCTCAGTCAGGAAAGCTGCGTGAGTGAGGGCACTGAAGGCCCAATCAAGGGGAAGGGGGGTTAAGAGGTAAGCAGCGCACTTGTGACACTACTGGTGTTGCAGGAGTCCACTTATATCATAAAAAAGTCATGATCATAAAAAATATCCTCATCGTACGTACAAAATGAAAAGTTAAAAGAGATTCCATAGTTTTTAAAATTATATAATATCAATATATTCCATCCAATATTTAATCAACCATATCCCGAAGAACAGCAAATATTGAGTATCCATTGTATAAAGCCTGGAAACAAACAAAGATAGGTATTTTATTATCATTCAATAATGATTATTTTAAACTAACTACGTACTTTTTCATTGCAAAGGTCATTTGTAAATGGGTGACTATTTCATTATATATTTATTCAAATGTATATTTTACTATTAACTCCGATCTTTTTTTAAAATGATAGATACCAGACGAGCAGACGGATCACCTGATGGTAAGCGATTGC
This sequence comes from Cnaphalocrocis medinalis, assembly GCA_014851415.1. NCBI lineage: Eukaryota > Metazoa > Arthropoda > Insecta > Lepidoptera > Crambidae > Cnaphalocrocis > Cnaphalocrocis medinalis. Next base: position 6,881,408 of record CM026298.1, on the reverse strand, counting down.
CGCCACCCATAGACACCTGCAACACCAGTAGAGTCAATTGGTAGTGACCTTGCCCTAAAATATCCTAAAGGGCGTGGGTTCGATCCCCACACTAGACAAACATTCGTGTGACAAACACGTCTTGTTCAGTGTCACGTCTTGGGTGTTACCTATAATATGTATTTAAGTATTATATTTGTGATCATCATGTTGTCTGATATCTGTAACACAAGTGCTCAAGCTACTTAGTAACGGAGTCAGGTCAATGTATGAGATGTTGTGAGAATTAATTTAATATTAACACCCCTATACCGAACAAACAACTATTTATCGTAGGAATTTAGGTCTAGAATGGGAATTGAACACACACCCCAAGTATGATGACTACTAAATGTCCATTAGCCACTCTTAAGAGGGTGCTAGTGTGTAGAATGGGCAATGGACACGATTGTTACTTCTCCAAGATATTGTACGCATAAACGAGAATAATAATATACAGGGTGTATCAGTGAACATTTACATCTATCTAAACACAAACTATATTAGGAGTAGGTATATCGTCCTAAACAGATAGGAACTAGAATAAAAGTTTCGGTGCGATTCTTTAGTTAGGTAGTTGCGAATAATTTATTTCTTGTTTTCCATCTGATTGTTAGTTTTTTTTTATGTGATAGGTAGGAGACGAGCAGGCGAATCACCTGATGGTAAGCAATTGCCGCCGCTCATGGACACTGATAGTTAATACGCCGTTAAATTGAAATTAAGAATAAAATTTACACAACATCTTATACATAATAGGTAACACGATAAAGCCCCTTTAGCATCATCAAAATAAAAATCAGCTGTTCTATACAAAAAACGATATTCACCAGGCAATAAATGTATGGAATAGTCAATATATGTTTTTCTTATTTTTATGAACTAATGTGCTTAAGGGTCTTTATTGGTGTAATTAAAAGGGCTTCTATGATAAAGGCCTTTGCTTTGAAGTGGGATACTTGAAAGTGCTGTAGGCTTATTAACCTTTTTGCGACCTCTGTACAAACGACGTCAGATCGAGTTACACGAATAATCTAAAATGGCACTAGTACCTCAAACCTAATTCCTAAAAGTGTAATTCTACATGAAGCCGTGTACAAGTTCCTAGCCGAGGCCCCATACATTTTGGGACGTCACCTTAAGAAAGTTTCTAACTACGCCACACCATGCGGCTCGTACAATATTACTTCGACTTGCACAAGTCATTGCTACTTGCCATAACTATCGGTTATCCGCCCGCCATTTTGGCTTAAGAGCGTTTATCCGTAAGAGCCACACTTAAGTCAAAATCATTGATTTCCGATGGAGAATAAAATGATAATCTTTACAGTTTGTAAATAAGATATTGATGTCAAATTATTGCAGATTTCATAATCTAATGCATAATTACAAAATATTTTCAAATGATCATTTAGTTTTCTCGTTAGAACAGTTTTAATACAATCCCTTTTTGAAACTTGTGGTCGAAGGTCTACGCAAATGCTCGATAATAGTAAAACTATAAACGACAAACTTATGACAATATTTCTATTAAAAGAACAATAACATATATTAGGGCATGGCTACAAAACTATAGTGATTACTGTAAGTTTTCATACAAGAAAAGTGTACTCAAAAGTATCATTGTTAGTAATTTTTCGAGTTATTACACGTATTAGTTTAGGATGAAATAAAAGGTATTCTTGATTTTTTTTAAACCTAATAAATGAAGAAATTTACGCTTTAAAACGTGGTATTTTTTTAACTTTAATAACTTGTTTTTTTATTTTATTATGAATCATTTAGTACTACTATATAATCGGCGCAGAATCGCACCAGCGCTCAGTGCCGGCCGAGGCCTTTCCGAGGTAGGACCTATGTCGCTCCCGGTCACCGCGTGCTACGTAAAATTTTATTTGAAATTGGAGATTTTTTGACGCGACTGAGATGGATTGATACTTTTTGTTTTAAGAATATTAATTTGTTTTAACCAAACAAAATTTTGGTGAGTACGAAGGTAAAGAAATGCAATTCTAGTAACTTCCATAGATTAATATATTATATTCTTTACATTTTACATAATAATATAAAATGTGATATAAAAGGCGCTATTCGGGGAAGAAAAGGAAAAGTTATGGTACTTAATTTGGCCAAAGCTAATGAAGCTAAAACGTAAGTTACCGCGAATCCACTTTTAATGACATAGCTGGTCATAATCTATTCACATTTTTCTTTTACGATGATTTCATTACGTTTATTGCTAAAGGCAGAAAAGAGAAGGTCAAATACATGAGAATACCACCGAAGAATTGAAAATAGTTGAATCGCAAACTACAGAAACATGACTATGATTTTAAAGTAGAATTTCATCATCATCATCATCAGCAACCCACACTCGTCCACTGCTGTATTGGGTTTTGGGAGTCAATGACAAACTTATTTGTTGGTACTAAACGATATCTTTATTAAATCGTTTTATAGGAGAGTACGCATGTTTACAAATGTACAGTTAGCAGAGTAACAAGACTCACAGACAGAGCAAGACTAACTATCTGAGTCAACAGACTCCACAAGACGAACCGGCCGAGTCGACAAGACTCGCTGGCATCTCAAGACTTACTAACATCTCAAGACTTACTAACAGAGTGATCCCTCAGGATTCAAGGTCGAAATATGTATTCGTAAAATGAACCTTATTAACAAGTGCAACAAGAGGAACTCTATTACTATGCAATTAAGTGCAGATTAGCATGGGACGAGTTTGAGTTATTTTTGATGTATTCCAACATGCTGGACATAGGTCTCCTCTAATGCACGCCACTGCTCCCGATTTTCAGCCACTCTCATCCAGCCCACACCAGCCAGCCTTCGAATGTCATCATCCCATCTTGTCGCAGGGCGTCCAACACTTAACCGAGTCGCGGTCTCCACTCAAGGACTTTACGGCTCCAACGGTTGTCAGTTCTGCGGCTAATGTGACCAACCCACTGCCGCTTCAGTTTGCTAATTCGGTGGGCTATGTCGGTGACTCAGGTTCTCTGTCGGATTACATCATTTCTGATGCGGTTCTTCAGAGATACTCCGAGCATAGCCCTTTCCATAGCTTTTTGAGCGACTTTGAACCGGGTGGATTAGTCCAGCCACGTCCACGTCTCGGCACCGTAAGTCATGACCGCGAGGACGCACTGGTCGAAGACTTTCGACTTAAGACTTTGAGGGATGGGTGACGAGAAGACTTGACGAAGCCTACCAAATGCTGCCCAGCCTAGCTGAAATCTTCTATTGGCTTCTCTCTCGAAGTTGTTTCTGCCTAATTGGAGCGTTTATCTTAGATAGACATATTCCTGGACAATTTCGAGAGGTACTCCATTAACAGCGACCGGTCCCGGATCAACGAGCTCGTTGAAAATGACCTTGGTTTTATCCAAGTTCATCCGAAGATCGAAGTGATTGGAAGATTCAGCCAGGCTGCTCGCCTGTAGGCCATGTAAGGTTTCCGTCAAGATGACGATGTCGTCTGCGAATCGTAGGTGTGACATGTACCCGCCATTAATATTGATTCCGCGCTCTTTCCAGTTTAGCGTTTTGAACAAGTCCTGCAGCGCAGCGGAGACGAGTTTCGAAGATATAACATCTCTTTGTCTCACACCACGTCGTAGCAGGACAGGCTCGGTTTGGCCATTTTGGATTACTACGGACATATTAGCGACGTTATACAGACACCTCAACACCTCGTGCCAAGTCGATATCGCCAATCGACTTGGCACCTCTGCAAGGCCTCGAGAACAGACCAGGTCTCGACGGAGTTAAAAGCTTTTTCATAGTCCACAAATGCCATGCACAGGGGCTGGTTATATTCTTTGGTCTTCTGTATAACCTGTCTCACTGTGTGAATATGGTCTATGGTGCTAAAACCGTCGGAACCCGGCTTGCTCTGCAGGTTGAGCTTCGTCAAGTCTTCGTGTAAGGCGATTCGAAATGACTCTTGAGAACAACTTATAGACGTGACTTTGGTCGATAGTTCTTCAGTAAGGTTTTGTCGCCTTTCTTGAAGAACAATACGAACAAGCTCCGCGGCCACGCCCTAGGAGTTCTCCCGAAGAAAATAACCGAGTTAAATATACGTCAAAGTTCCTTCAACACCGGCTTGCCGGCAACTTTCAGAAGCTCGGTGTGACTCCGTCTTTTCCCGGGGCTTTTCCATTTTTAAGTTGTCCAAGAGCTGCCTCGATCTCCTCCAAGCTGATGTCGGGTAGGTCCTCCGTCGCATGGCGGGTTAATGTGGCTCTTGAATCCTTCTCATCCGGCGTAGGGTGGGGTGAGTGCGACGCGTATAACTGGCTATAGAAGGTGTAAACTTCTGAAAGAATTTCTGGCTTTGATGTGACGACTCCTCGATTTGTTTTGGTCAACTTCGACAGGTGGCTCCTGTCAAGCTGTTGTACGAAGACTTTGGACCCCCCTGGTTCTGCTCAATTGCTCTCTGTATTGAGAGTGAATTGGAGCTTCGGAGGTCACGTCTTAACAGCTTGGAGATGGACTTATTTAGAGCCCGTTGTTCTGCCGAAGTGACTGATGGATCTTTCCGCCTCTTGTCCATTAAATCCAGAGTATAGACCGCTTGCTACTCACAGAACTTTGTGCCCTCGTCCCGAAGGATTTCCACCACTTGGTCGAATTCTTCGTCGATATATACGTCAATTGTGGTTTCCAAGGCAGTGAATCGATTTTCCAATTTCAGTTGGAAGGCATCGGAACCAGCGAGTGATTGGAGCAGATTTGGCCGGAGCGTGGACTTCATCAACCGAGAACGTTCAAGCTTAAAATTGATATTCAAAGTGCCTCTGAGAAGTCGGTGATCACTTCCGGTTTTAAACCTATTGATCACTGAGACATCTCTGAATATTCGCTTAATGTCCGATATATATTATGAAGTCGATCTCATTTTTAGTCATAGTATCTGGGCTCTGCCACGTCCATTTCCTCTGGGGCTGTTTCTTAAAGAATTGATCCCAGAAAGGGATCAAATTGAGGGTTTGCAACTGTTTTATAATGTATAAATACAACTGTTTTATAATGTATAATGTTCTTTTATATTAAATGATTTATTAAACAAAACATGATATCTTTAAGTATTTAATTGCTTACCTGTCCTGAGTAAAAAAGGTAGGTAGGTATCTAAATGATATACCTATTTTTTTTAAAAATCAAAAGAATAACAATAAATCAACGTTGGATTATTTTATTTTATTTAACTTGCAATTTAATTTTACAACAATACAGTAATTTACTTTGCTATAAAGCGAAAGGATCAAAATTTGTCAGTCTAACTATAAAGAAAACGTACGCGGCAACTCTATGCAAACAGTAACACATGCTTATGTGTGAGTGAAATTTTGCAAATCAAAACCGAAACATGACATTCCGCACTAGCCGAGAACGCTCTTAACCCCTAAACCCTGGTATCTTGCACTAGGGGGGCTGCCAGTAACCGATAAAGTAAAGTATCAGTCTATTAAACCATTGAATGCCAAATATATGTTCAGGTCATCATTGGTTCCCACCATACAAATAGTTTTCTACGTAATGCTACGTACTCTGCACCCTGTTAAAAAATGGGATGTGTGGTGCCGTCTACTACGCAGAATTACGATACGCAATACTGCATAGATTGGCATCACACTTTTTGATTTTAAAAGATGTGCCGAATACGTAGTATTACCGTGCTACGTTGTATTACGTAGTTGGCCCTTAGCATCACTTGCCTACGCAATATTATGTATATTTATTATGTATTTAAGTACCTATTATATTTATGTTTCCTCTGTTACCTGATATCTGTAATACAAGTGCTTAAACTACTTAGATGGAGTCAAGTCAATGTATGAAATGTTGTTGTGAATTTATTATCATTTATTTATTTTCATTTATGACACTAAGAATTGATCTTATTTGTATGAAAAAAAACGCTATGGACGGTTAAATGTGCCTCTGAGTGTGTATTAACTCATAATCTTCATCATTTCAGCCAATAGACGCCCACTGCTGGACATAGACGTCCCCCAACGTTGTCCACACAGATTGGTGCTGCGCCACACGCATCCAAGGGACTATCGCGACCTTCTATTTCTATCTTTATTTCAATTTCTATTTCTTCACCAGGAGGCCAATTCTCGATTTTCGCCTTCTATGTCGAGTCGACTTCATGGAAGGCACAACCAATAGGAGAACACAGATTGCAGTCGACATTCCTTATCTTGTTCCCCTATTGGTCTATGCGTTCGATGAAGTCGACTCGTCATAGAAGGCGTAAACCGAGAATTGGCATCCAGCCGGGCTAAGATGCGCACCACGAGATAATTTTGTCGACACTCGTATTGCGTCAGCGCTAGTTGCTTCTCGCTCACCTGACAGGGCGAGGAGCGGGATAGAAAGATACGCTCTCGCGAACGAGTGTCGACAAAATTTGGTCGCGGTGCGCATCTTAGCCCGGCAGGTCATCGGTCCACCTGATGGGGTAAGTATTAACTACGCGATTTTATTAAGTTGGTGACCCTACCCCAGGCTGTTGAGGAAGTTTGATTGCGCAGCGGTGTCGGGACAACTTCGCAACCAATACTTAGGTTATGTCAGAGTAAGCGTAAAACTTCCTGGAAAACTAACGCGGGCTCATTTTAAAAGTATTTACTTCAGACTAGACCGGATAAGCGACGAATACATTTAGAAAGCCGCGAGTGAAAAATCCAATAGATGGCGTACTGTAGAACTGAGATCATCTACACAGTGATTGGTTAATTTTGTAGTAAGATTTTTGCTGTTTTTATTGTGGGAGAGCCACGCTTCGGCATGAACGGGCCGGCTCTACCGGAGTGATATTACGGTCTCACAGGAGACCGGCGTGAAGCAGCGCTGTGTTTTGCCGAGTGAGTGAGGGAACCGAGGGTTAGGTAAAGGTTTAGCGCACTTGTGACTCCACTGGTATTGCGGGCGTCTATGGGAGGGCGACAATTGCTTACCATCAGGCGTACCATCTGCTCGTCTGCCGTCTATCACATAAGAAAAAGATGAAAATAAGGCAAATCGGAGCAAACCAGTTATCATCAGTCTACGCTGCAAAAGTTCATTCCTCAGATATGTCGTGCAAGGCAAAAAGCTTCTTGAAAAACTATTAGCATTGACAATGTCATAAAGCTAAGGTATGGAAGACCCTTCCTGCTCTATTTAATGAGTACAACCTCAATTTTTTAAGCTAAAGTGAATAGCCTACTTCTGTGTGAGCCCGCTTAATCGTAGGATTCTTGTCAACTCGAGCGTTCAGTATGAAGACAAGGTAAATAAAGTTTACTAACCAAGCAAATGTCTCCATGGACATCTGGCCATACCCCCAGCGCTCAAAGAGAAGTTCTTCTGCGCAGCCGTGATGACCAGGAGCAGATCCTTCTGCATGTCCAGCGGCCAGAAGTCCACGACGACTCGTAGGCTGGAGAGCTATACCTGCACTCTTAAAAGCATAAGCGTTTAAAAAAAGTATCAGCATAAACACCGGGCTTTTTAACCGTCGTTCAGAAAGGGATCAAATTGAGGGTTTGCAACTGTTTTATAATGTATAAATACAACTGTTTTATAATGTATAATGTTCTTTTATATTAAATGATTTATTAAAAAACATGATATCTTTAAGTATTTAATTGCTTACCTGTCCTGAGTAAAAAAGGTAGGTAGGTATCTAAATGATATACCTATTTTTTTATTTTTCTTAAATCAAAAATCAAAAGAATAACAATAAATCAACGTTGGATTTATTTATTTTTATTTAACTTGCAATTTAATTTTACAACAATACAGTAATTTACTTTGCTATAAAGCGAAAGGATCAAAATTTGTCAGTCTAACTATAAAGAAAACGTACGCGGCAACTCTATGCAAACAGTAACACATGCTTATGTGTGAGTGAAATTTTGCAAATCAAAACCGAAACATGACATTCCGCACGAGCCGAGGAACGCTCTTAACCCCTAAACCCTGGTATCTTGCACTAGGGTTGCCAGTAAGTGTTAAACTAAAGTATCAGTCTATTAAACCATTGAATGCCAAATATATGTTCAGGTCATCATTGGTTCCCACCATACAAATAGTTTTCTACGTAATGCTACGTACTCTGCACCCTGTTAAAAAAATGGGATGTGTGGTGCCGTCTACTACGCAGAATTACGATACGCATACTGCATAGATTGGCATCACACTTTTGATTTTAAAGATGTGCCGAATACGTAGTATTACCGTGCTACGTTGTATTACGTAGTTGGCCCTTAGCATCACTGCCTACGCAATATTATGTATATTTATTTGTATTTAAGTATTATATTTGTGTTTCCTCAGATATCAATCTGTAACACAAGTGCTTAAAACTACCTAGTATGCAGTCAGGTCAATTCCTAAAAATGTTGTGTGAATTTATTTTTATTTATGAAACCAAGAATTTATCTCATTTGTATGACAAAAAACGCTATAGGCGGCTAAATGTGGCTCTGAGTGTAAGTATCCATCATTTCAGGCAATAGACGCCCACTGCTGGACATAGGCGTCCCCCAACGTTGTCCACACAGATTGGTCCTGCGCCACACGCATCCAAGGGACTATCGCGACCTTCTATTTCTATCTCTATTTCAATTTCTATTTCTTCACCAGGAGGCCAATTCTCGATTTTCGCCTTATATGTCGAGTCGACTTCATGGAAGGCACAACCAATAGGAGAACACAGATTACAGTCGACATTCCTTATCTTGTTCTCCTATTGGTCTATGCGTTCGATGAAGTTGACTCGTCATAGAAGGCGTAAACCGAGAATTGGCATCCAGCCGGGCTAAGATGCGCACCACGAGATAATTTTGTCGACACTCGATTGCGTCAGCGCTAGTTGCTTCTCGCTCACCTGACAGGGCGAGGAGCGGGATAGAAAGATACGCTCTCGCGAACGAGAGTCGACAAATTTTGTCGCGGGCGCATCTTAGCCCGGCAGGTCATCGGTCCACCTGATGGGGTAAGTATAACTACGCGATTTTTATTAAGTTGGTGACCCTACCCCAGGCTGTTGAGGAAGTTTGATTGCGCCAGCCGCAGCGGTCTGTCGGGACAAACTTCGCAACCTCTACTTAGGTATGTCAGAGAGTAAGCGTAAAACTTCCTGGGAAAACTAACGCGGGTTCATTTTAAAAGTATTTACTTCAGACTAGACCGGATAAGCAACGAATACATTTAGAAAGCCGCGAGTGAAAAATCCAATAGATGGCGTACTGTAGAACTGAGATCATCTACACAGTGATTGGTTAATTTTGTAGTAAGATTTTTGCTGTTTTTATTGTGGGAGAGCCACGCTTCGGCATGAACGGGCCGGCTCTACCGGAGTGATACTACGGTCTCACAGGAGACCGGCGTGAAGCAGCGCTGTGTTTTGCCGAGTGAGTGAGGGAACCGAGGGTTAGGTAAAGGTTTAGCGCACTTGTGACTCCACTGGTATTGCGGGTGTCTATGGGAGGGCGACAATTGCTTACCATCAGGCGTACCATCTGCTCGTCTGCCGTCTATCACATAAGAAAAAGATGAAAATAAGGCAAATCGGAGCAAACCAGTTATCATCAGTCTACCGCTGGCAAAAGTTCATTCCTCAGATATGTCGTGCAAGGCAAAAAGCTTCTTGAAAAACTATTAGCATTGACAATGTCATAAAGCTAAGGTATGGAAGACCCTTCCTGCTCTATTTAATGAGTACAACCTCAATTTTTTAAGCTAAAGTGAATAGCCTACTTCTGTGTGAGCCCGCTTAATCGTAGGATTCTTCTCAACTCGAGCGTTCAGTATGAAGACAAGGTAAATCCATTATCAATTAAACAAAAGTAGTTTACTAACCAAAGCAAATGTCTCCATGGACATCTTGGCCATACCCCCAGCGCTCAAAGAGAAGTTCTTCTGCGCAGCCGTGATGACCAGGAGCAGATCCTTCTGCATGTCCAGCGGCCATGACGTCCACGACGACTCGTAGGCTGCGAGAGCTATACCTGCACTCTTAAAAGAAATAAGCGTTTTAAAAAAAGTATCAACATATACACCGTGCTTTTTTTAACCGTTTCGAGACACACTTTTCGAGGGCGTTATACTGATGAAAAATGTTTGTTTCCAACAGTATAACGCCGAGAAGAAGAGCTCGAGAAGTGTGCACGACGGTTAAAAAAGCACGGTGTATACTGTTCCACTGCAGGACAAAGGCCTCCATCATAGAAAAAAAATATATATTTCACTACACCACATACATTGATCTGACTCTGAGATAGGTAGCTCAAGCACCTGTGTTACAGATATCAGAACCAACAGTGGAATTACAAATATGTACATACAATACTTTTCTTTTGTAAATACATACTTATAATACATAGAAAACACCCAGACCAATACAAACAAACATGTTCATGCACACAAAATATGTTTGTACTGTGCGGGGATCGAACCCGCAACCCTTGGCCAGACGCAGCATTCACTACCACTGAACCAGACGGGTCAAGAAATCAAGTACGTATAAGTGAAATGTAGAATTGTAGACAGCTCAAGATCTGGTTAATTGTTTTTTTTTTTTATATGATAGGTGGCAGACAAGCACATAGACACCTGCAACACTAGTAGAGTCACAAGGGCGCTACCAACCTGACCACCATTCCCCCCAATTGATCCTCCAGTTACCTACCGTGACTCACTCAACGAAACACAGCACAGGCGCTGCTTCACACCGGTCTTATGTGAGGCCGTGGTATCATTCCGGTTGAGCTGGCCCATTCATGCCAAAGCGTGGCTTTCCAAGAGTAAGAACCGGTCTTTGAGGGAGGTCTACGTCCAGCAGTGAACGGCGACAGGCTGATGATTTGATCAATCAGCCTATCGCCGTCGTATCGTTATAATGATGTCAAACTTACCTGATCCATTAGCTCTTGTCCTAGATAGCAAAAAATGTAAGCTACAATGAGCGCCACTATCAAAAAGGCCATAAATGTTACAAGATGTTTTTTCTGCTCCATGCCTACCTGAAAATAAAGATGAAACCTAAATTATTTATCCATACATATTCACATAATAATCTTCCGAGACAATACACAACATAATTATGTACTAGGTATTTCAGACCCTTACAGTAAAGTAAACTAAAAAAATATCCGGGTGAAAAATTCGCTAGATGGCGTACTGTTAGATCCAATTTCACGTCAATGGTTGTTTAGTGACATTTTCATATTTCATCACTCGACGTTGGCAGAGTTAAATGTGCCCGTTTTAGCACGATAGCAGCCATTATTAAAAAAAAAATATCCGGGTGAAAAACTCGCTAGATGCGTACTGTTAGATCCAATTTCACGTCAATGGTTGTTTAGTGACATTTTCATATTTCATCACTCGACGTTGGCAGAGTTAAATGTGCCCGTTTTAGCACGATAGCAGCCATTATTAAAAAAAAAATATCCGGGTGAAAAATTCGCTAGATGGCGTACTGTTAGATCCAATTTCACCGTGCAATAATTTTGATATTTCAGCTACTCGACGTTGGACAGAGTTAAATGTGCTTGTTTTATTCACGATATCACCAGTATTAAAAAAAAATATTTCTCATCAAAAATAACCAATCATAGTGTTCTGTATGGGCCTAACTTGAAGGAAGATTTTTGTTTATTTTCTCAATTTCTAATAACAATATTCAAACTCAAAATCAACGGACAGTTAACGCACCTTTAAATATAACACGGCAGCGCCATTCTCGCGGATATTTTTCACGGCAACGCTACATTAAAATATAATGATTTATACTCACAATGGAAACCATAAGAGCATTCAAAACACGGTACATCCGGTTGTATCGCCAAGTTCTGTATCAAGAAATATTCTTTGAACACCGACTTCAACGAGCGCGAGTATCTGCAAGTACATAATTATACACAAATGGAGGACTACATTGATATACCTACAGAATTACACACGAGGCCCATTTAAGTGGAAACGGTCTGTCAGCGTGTCGGAAATGATGAGATCCGCAAGAGATATAATGTCGCAAGGTTTTACCGTGGGAGAGCCACGCTACGGCATGACTGGACCGGAGTGATACCACGGCCTCACAAAAAAGAGGCGTGTAGCGGCGCCTGCGGTGCATTTCGTCGAGCTAGTGAGTACTGGAGGCCTAACTGAGGAGAAAGGGGGTTTCAGGTCGGGGGGTCAGGCGCACTTGTGACTCTAATGGTGTTGCAGGTGTCTATGGGCGGCAATCGCTTACCATCTGATAATCCGTCTGCTCGTTTGCCACCTAACACTTGAAAAAAGTAAGAATCTGCAAGTATTTTAACTACGTACAGTCACACATCAAAGTATACAAAACTGTCAAATTTCTTCCATTGACTTTCATGTTACTGTCATACACATAAGATTGAATATAAATTGAGGAAAGACAGGTTATGGTAACCTGCTGACTGTACAATAATGTAAACAATTATTCTTGGGATCGCTGTAGATTTCTTAAATATAAATAAAAAATAAAGAGCAAAGCCTTTTTAGTGCTTCTTTGAAGACTGATACCTCGAGGAAAACTTATTTAACAACATTAACTTTGAGATCGTAGTAAGGCGTACCTCGTAGTTGAAGTAACTAGAATAACTTTGTACAGAGGATCAAAATTAAAGATAGTACTTTATTTATGTTCAAAGACAAAATGTAATGATACCTAGTGAAAAAGTATTTGTTTATATTCCTGCAAATATGACTACTATCCGTATCAGTTTGTTTATTATTTTTAGGTATGTTACTCCTATAAAATCTTCTTCTATACTAATTTTATAAAGATATTACTTTTATGAACAATGAATTATAGGTAAATCGTAAATACGAAACACTAGAGTAATATAATCGACACTACTGATCCAAAACTAATTAGAAATACATTATATTATTTATCATTTACATTATCTGAAACTGGTTCCGTGTATTTGAGCTAGTAATTTGTACGCATAACAACTTTTTATGAATATTATGCAGGTCCGATTATTTTGTCCGCCAGTGGAGTAACTAATGCTTTGCGAAGACAAATGTGACAAATATTGATTTACGAAATATCATGGCAAGTAATTTTGCTGAGTGTCTGCACATGTTACAATGACGACGTCGCGAGTAGTTTTCGATGAGGCTTAATGAAGCTAGGGCAGTGTTTCTCAAACTGAAGGACTAGGGTGCGTTGACCTCCTGCGTGTGGCCCCGCTGGAAATCAGTTCTGCTCTGATTTCAGCTGTGGCTTACTTCAGGCAGAAACGTTTTCCGCAGGAATCCGGTGTTCCCCGGACAACGCCGGATAGTAAAAACGCCGGGTGGGTTGAAGCTTAGGTCTTTATGACTCCAAGAGTCATTCCCTTCGAGGCGCTTGCGCTGCAAGCCCAGCAGTAGTGGACTACGCTTGGGAGGGATGTGTTGGAGAACCGTGGGAGAGGTTGTTGGCCAATTTAGGGCAGTAGAGTTGGAGTGGGGCCGTACTGGCGTGCCCCCGTGGCGTGGCATGGGTGGGTCTGCGGCGATGAGATTCGTCCTATTTCCCACTTTCCCACCCCGAGTGTAGACGTGGGAAAGTCGCAGAATGTTTGGTGGGTATGCCCTTGGACAGCCTCTAATTAGCAGAGGCCCAATCCAGGGGAGAACCCCATACTACCCGGTCGTCTCCCAGCGGTCGGGTCGAGCGAGCGTCGAATAACCAAGATCATTACTCATCGATATTTATTTATTTATGCTAGTCACATGGTTATACAGTTGGTACAAACAATTTATATCAGAACATTGAACACGTGACACCCTGCAAGGGCACCGCATTTTATTTATATGGTTTTATCAAGTGGACCTTGAATTTCAGGGGTCTGTAGACTAAAAATAGTTTGGGAAACGCTAAGTTATTATTTGAGTCATTAGTTCTGTTTATTGTATTTGTCTCTGGTAGATGGAATTGTTAATTTACCTATAGGGTGTATCTTTAAACACCTCTTCTACCAACCTATTCTAAACAGCATTTGTTTTAGTGGCCATTAGGACCCGCTAGCTCGTTGGCCTTCCTTTTTTATGTGATAGGGGGCAGACGAGCAGACGAATCACCTAATGGCAAGCGATTGCTGCCACCCAGACACCTGCAACATCAGTGGAGTCATGAATGTGCTTCCTATCTTATAAAATAATACTGTAACATAATTATGGACAGACATACCAACAGACAGACAGACATAAACTATTCGTCATTCCATAAGGGGGGTTCCTCCAGAAAAAGGCCCAGTAATTTAACGGGAGATTTTTTAATTTGTACAAAAAGTTGGGAGAATCTCGTCAATTCCCGACCATCTAGCAACCCTATAAGAGGCCTATACCTAGTATTGAACTGCTACAGACTGATAACTAATGATGATGATGATGAAATATACTAACCCCATCAACCGAATATGTTTCTTAATAATCTCCTTCAGCTCTTTTCTTGTAGGGATGTCATTTGTCACAGTGTAGTTTAATGCCTTGAACCGGCTCTGCAGTTCCACCAGCTGGTCGCACATGTACATTATGATGCTGCATACTATGCCTTGTATAGCAATCGCTCTGTTAAACAATAAAAATACTCAAAATCAAGCGCAAGCAAAATGGCGGTCTATTGGTATTGTCATCATGAAAATCAACCAATTTAGGGGGAAGTCAGGAAATTGTAAGTCTATTGGGTGTCCATGGACGGTGGTAATTCCTCAACTATTACCTCCATCAAATGTATTAAGAGGGGGGGGGGGAGGCGGAGGTGAGCAGATTGATCACCTGGCGATTGCCGCTGAACCAAGGTATTCTTGTTCAGCGGCAATCGCTTACTATCAGGAATACCAGTGGAATAAAATACCAAATGTGCAGCACAGGTCCTACCTCACACTGTATTAGTGGTTTAAGTACCGGGCCATGATCTTGGGGTCCCGGGTTCGATTCCCGGGTTCAATTCCCGGGTCGAGCAGAGAGTATGTTTCGAATTTTCCGTACAAATCTCGGGCTTGGGATCACCAATCCGCATTACACGTGGTGAATAAATCTAATCCCGTCATCGTAGCAATGACTCGATTTCTTTGATGGAGGCCTTTGCCCTGCAGTGGTCGAGTATATTGACTGATAACTTTACTTTTATCTACCTACCTGCCAATATACGGCACCAAAAACAGCACTCCCATAATCTGACCAGCCATGAAGACAGTCCATTTATTCTTCAAAGGATCAAACGGCAGCCAAGCATCTACCACCACCTCCCCCTTGACCTGAGCTACCATTTGGAAAGTGCTCATCACCACAAAGATGAACCCAGTGATCACCACAATGTGGTATTTCATCAGCTTCTTCCGATCTTCCTTGATGGTGTCGCCTGAGTGAAGGATTTCGGTGATGAGGATCTTAATCTGGTCCCGTTTGATGAAGAATATGATGATCTTGAGGAGGTAGTTGTAAGCGACGATGGCTTTGTCCATGTTTTCGAGGAAGACGATCATATCGTCTTTCTTCGTGTACATGCCTGGAAAAAAAATTAGTTAGCAGTATTGTAACTATCACATCACCAAAAAGTCAGTGGGGTTTGTAATTTCATACTTCTGACGTTTTCACAGAACTTAAATTTAATTTGGAACCACACCTATTATCTTAAAAATGTTGGGTTGAACGGCCTCACAGAAGCCCAGTGTTAACAGCGCCTGGGCTTCGTTTCGTCTAGTCGTGAGTGAGGGTAGATACAGGAGCCCTATTGGGGGGAAAGGTGGATAAAGGTTGGTAGCGTACTCTTGACACTACTGGTGCTGGCAATCGCTTACTTGGTGATCTGTCTGCTCGTCTGCTACCTATCACATAAAAAAAAATACAAACCGATTCCAGTTAGAGCCAAGTAGACGAGCGCTGTCAATAGAAGAGAGTTCTCATAAGCCTTGTAGATGGACCTCTGCAGCCAGGTCCAGTCGTCACCAGGCCACAAGCCAACGAAGAGGAGATACTTTAGGTTGGAGTCGAAGAAGTCGGCTCGAGGGTTGACAGCACTGGCTATGAAGACTGCCATCTTGGTAATGATGGTTGAAGCATTGATTTTGTTATGGATGCACAATGCAATAATGGATGCGTTGGTAGTTATATACTTTTTTTAACTTACGGACCTGGTAAACTAACGACCAAGTCGAGTGGAGGTGTTTTGGAGAGGCATATGCCCAACGGTGGACATATTAATGCTCATGAAGAGAAATAGTATGAAAATAGATAAGCGGCAAATTTGCGTGTTGGCTTTTACAGCTACAGGAGATGAAGAACGCGTCAGGACTGTATGAACCACTTTGAGGCTATACGGAGTTTACGTAAGAACTGTATGAATTTGACACCATATTGACAGTACCTAATTGTGGGAGAGCCATGCTTCGGCATGAATGGGCCGGCTTGACCGGAGTGATACCACTGCCTCACAGAAAACCGGCGTGAAGCAACTCCTTTGCTGTGTTTCGCCGATGAGTGAGGGTACCGGAAGCCCATCGGGGGGAAGGGGATAAAAGGTTAGCAGCGCACTTGTGACCCCACTAGTGTTTCATGTGTTCATGGGCGGCGGCAATTGCTTACCATCAGGTGTTCTGCCTGCTCGTCTGCTATCTATCACATAAAAAAAAAGTACCCGAGGCTTAATTGAGGGGAAAAGGGGTTAAAGGTTGGCAGTGCACTTGTGAGTCTACTGGTGTCTATCATACGGGTGGCGGCAGCTGCCATCAGATGATCCATCTGCTCATCTGCCACTTGTTACACAAAAAAGATCATCTTGTATACAAGATGGCATGAGTTTTAGTACGGTACTAGAACTAATAATAGTAATATTACCGCACCAAAAACTCATTCCATTCCAGTCTAACAAACTGAAAGGGTCAGAAACGAATCTAGTTCCAAAACTTTTTTCAAACCGCGTAAAAATGGTGGAGAGAGTTTAACAACATTATTTTCTGTAACCTTCCACATCCGCAGAATTCTATCATCCATGCTAGTAAAGTTAAGTTATTACACAAATGCATTTTCAGTACGAATTATGAAAGTTAAACTGCACTCAAATGATAGGCGAGCCTTTAATATGAAATGAAATACGGGTGCTTCTTTATGGACTTAATACGAAAACTTCTGAGTTACGGCTAACTAGTTGAGCAGTTAAATGCAATTAGAGTTGGAACCTATACTAGTATTCTGTGTAAAATACACAAGGTTGGGAAAATTTTGCGTTGTAAATTATTTGTGATCGTGTCAGATCCGCAGGAGATCTAAGGTCACGGACATAGCCCAAAGAATTGCGTGGCTGAAGTGGCAATGGGCAGGGCACTTTGCGAGGAGAACAGACGGCCATTGGGGTGGAAAGGTCCTTGAGCGGAGGCCACGCGCAGGAGGCCGCAGCCATGGCAGGCTTCCCACCAGGTGGACCGACGATCTGGTGAAGGTCGCGGGAGTCCATTGGATGCGGGTGGCATAGGACCGATCTGTGTAGAGAACTTTGGGGGAGGCCTATGTCCAGCAGTGGACGTCTATTGGCTGAAATGATGATGATGATGATGAAATTATTTGTAGATGTTTGGAGAAAAAATAACATATTGCGGGTTTCAGACCATATAAGGGCGTATCAACATTAGCTCTTCTAAGGTTGATATGCCCAATGGCCCCGCGAAGTAATTAGGGGAGATCTATGTTCAGCAGTAGACGAGTGTCGGTTGCTGATGATTAATGCGGAAATTACCGGTTTTTGTTCTGAATTTAATTCTGAATTTACCAGTTTAAATGTGAACATTTCGTGTTTCATTGGCAACATCGAAGACGAATGATTCGCGAACGAACTATATCACACAAGCGATTCATATTTATTTATTTAACGACTATTATATATAGACTATCTTGCGGCCTTGGTCGGATGAGTTCGTATAATAAGGGAATCCTCAATAGCTTTAATATTACAATTAGTGAGTGAGGGCACGGGAGGACTAGTTGGGGGGAAAAGGGGAGGTTGGCAGCGCACTTGCTACTCTACTGGTGTTGCAGGTGTCTATGAGCGGCGGCCATCGCTTACCATCAGGTGATCCGTCTGCTCGTCTGCCACCAATCACATTAAAAAATATATAACTAGTACCATTAAGTAAAGATAAAAAAGACCCATTGGTGCATAATATTCTGTTTAAGTCATTGTTTCCATACAATGCAAAAATTCAAGATTGTAGTAAAGATCGTCTAAGCAAAAACGTAAAAAAAATCTATTATTCCAATGCTCACGTATTCTTCAAAAAGAAAATGTCAATTGGTACATTTTTAAAAGTAAAATACAATCTTATTTTATGCCAAAGCCAATTAAAACAAAGCATTTTCTCCCGTACGCCTCATCCACAGTTTTATTTAGAGACGTGTCAACTTGTCCCGCCCTCAATGGGACAGGTGACACATCTTTGTTTCATTTGTCAATTACGTTTGTTTCTTTCTTATTCGCGTTTCACCTATTTGTAGAAAATATGTTTGAGGTTTGATGAATATTCCAAATTCAAAATTTTAACTGTGAGAAACAAGGTCACTAATACAATTCAGATGTCCAAAAAAGGGTTAAACTTTAGTTTAAAGTTGCAAAAACCTATTGATTGTCATGATTGTGTATACTTATGAGCGCTCAACGCAATTAATAGTGTGTTTCTTTCTTATACTTAGAAGTTTTTTTTAATGTTCTGAATGCATTTTTGGGGCTCGCCCTTTTGACCCCTAAATGCCGCGTAGTGGTTTAATTTTATTACCGGGCCATGACCTTAGGTCCCGGGTTCGATTTTTTCGACCATAGCTCGGGTTTATGGTCACCAATCCGCATGAGGCAAGCGTGGTGATCAAGCCTAATCCCATCACAGTAGCGAGGACTTGATTTCTAGAACGGACGTTTGCAGTGGGACATACTGTCCCACTGCATACGTATAGGCTGATACTTTTGGGACACCATAAGTGGGACGAGTATTCCCACCACTGGGTCCATTCAGCCGCTAAGCCAGAACCGTATAAAAATGAGAACGTACCACTCGCGTTGAACAATAGCTCGATGTGCGGAAAGAAATGCTTTTACACAATGTAGGAGATGGCAGTGAAATCTCTTAAAAAAGTTTCATTCTTTGAGATTAAATTTCGTAAAAGTCCCTAAATACATATTTATAATTCCCGTGGGAGAGCAATGCTTGCGCATAAATGGGCCAAAAGACTGGCGTGCAGCAGCTTCTGCGCTGTGTTTGAGTGAATCAGGGTACGGGAGGTCCAATTGGGGAGAGAGGGGGTTAACGATTGGTAGCGCACTTGATAGTGACTCTAATGGTGTTGCATTGCAAATGTCTATGGGCGTCGGCAATCACTAACCATCAGGTGATCCATCTGCTACTGTCTCCTTTATGTGACAGGTGGTAGACACCTTATGGTAAGCCCTCCCCCACCATCCCACGAATATCCACAAGCTTCATGGCACTTCTCACACTATTTCGTTTTTTTTTTCACTCCGCCTGATGGTAAGCGGCCGTGAGATCCAAATATGAGGTTGACAGGCACAAAAGAACAAACTAATTACCTATTGAGTCTGTCATCCTCATCATGAAGGCCTGCTGAGATGCCGTTTCACGCCCCACCTAAAAACCCAGGATTGTAAGAAAGAAGAAACACTTGGACTGGAAGGGCATTTCATGACTTGATGGTTCGGGGCAGGAACGAGGAGCTAAGCCTCTTAGTGCGCGCCGGCATTGTCTGGATGGTATGCTGATGACAATGCTGTCCAGCACGTGTTGTTCGGGAATGGAAAGGAGAGGATGGGATTACTTGGAATAACTCATCAGAGCGTGCCCCATTATAAAGGCGGTAGAGAACACTTACTTACTTACTTACTCCGATGGCTCAACAATCCAAAATGAGTCTTGGCCTCCGATACGAAATGTCGCCATTTGTCTCGGTCTTGCGTAGCTTGTCGCCAATCTCCTGCTTGCAAGTTCCTGCAGGTCCGCGTCCACTACATCCCGCCAGCGGTAGCGTGGGCGCCCTACTGGCCGACGACTAGTAGGTTGTCCCAGGTAGGTAGGTATAAGAGAATACTAAGACTGGCAATGTTTCTACGTAGCTGATTTCGATATCCCGCACCTTATATGATGGCTCAGATAAAATGACATCAGTAATAGTTCATAATACACTACTACACTGTTACCTTATTTCACTGTATCGTTTAAGAGGCGAGTGCTTTCCAGAGCGCTCTCTGCTACCAGTGACAGCTGCTACCACGGGTCCGGGGAAATTGCCCGTGACAAAAGTAGTTCCACTTCTTGGTGGGTTTAAACCCGGGCAAGTATTCACTACTGATGTAAACGGGTCATTTGTCACTAGTGATGTAGAGGAAGAGTTATGTGTGGCTTTGTATGCTAGGTTAAGAGTTTAGCTTCGTTTTTTTATGCAAAGGTCTGGACATTCCACGTGAATGAAATAGAAAAGTGAGGATTTTTTCCTACCTATTTAATTATATTTAACAATTTAAACTTATTTTTACAGAGGGAGAGCCACGCTTTAGCATGAATCGGCTGACTCGACCGGAGTGATACCATGATGATGTGAAGCAGTGCCTGCTGCCTGCCTGCTGTGTTTCGTCGAGTGAGCAAAAGCTCAATTGGGGAGAAAGGGGATTAAAGGTTGACAGCGCAATTGTGCCTCTAGGTGTTGCACGTGTCTATGGGCGGCGGCAGTCGCTTCCCATCAGCCGGGCTAACTGCGCGCCACAAGATAATTTGTCGACACTCATATTGTCGGCGCAAGTTATTTCTCGCTCACCTGACTGAGCGATGAGCGGGATAGAAGGATGCACTCTTGCGAACGAGAGTCGACAAAATTTTGTCGCGGTACGCATGTTAGGTCTACTGGTGATACGTCTTCTCGTCAATCACATGAAAAAAATCTATGACCCCAAATGTAAAAAAAAATTATTTATACCTCCACGTGTAAAAAAATGCAATAATACCTACTTACCTAACCAGCCTACCTAAACATACCGTGTGAGACTTTACTACCAAAATATGAGAATCCAATGTGTGGAAAAATGCTGGCAATCAAAATACAAATAATGTATGCAACAACAATTTTTTTTTTCGCTAGTTTGGATGGTCACATTTTGGCAGTGAAGTCTACATGGTACACGTTTACACCGTTCTATAATATTTAAACGTCTGAGATATTTCTCAAATCTTGAAGACTATGACGTAGCTGGGTATATTGTAATTAAAGGTGTCAATTTTATAAAAATGCAGAAAGCCAACATGTCCCATAGTAAGAGCCGCCGAACATATGCAATTTATCTGTTCCTGTCGAATGCGTTTTAACTTGCGTCAGTTCTCGATGCACTTACAATCTTTTCTCGGAAGCTTTTACCAGTACCAGTGGTAGCTTACATAATATTTGACATTCATAAACGTTCTGTATGGACTTAAATTGAATAAAGAATATTTCATTTTAATAAAATACTACATTATTCTATCTTTTCCTTTTATTATAACAAAAGATAAAAGATTTGAAGAGTTATTGAAGTTCCACGTGGAGTGTGTTGTTTCTTAATCTCGATAAGGATTTTTTATGTAGGTAGTTGGTGGCAGACTAGCTGACGGATCACCTGTTGATGAGCAATTGCCGCCGCCCATAAACAACTGCAACACCAGTAGAGTCACAAGTGCGCTGCCAACCTTCAACCCCCTTTCCCCCTGGTTGGGCCTCCGGTAAACAGATAACGAATAGTGGAATAATCACCACACTAGACAAATCATACGGGTTTTTGGTCACACGAGACCGTAATGGGAAAACTTTGCATCACCCAAGAATCGAACCCTGTCCCTTTGTCCGGCATCATCATTAGACCAGTGAGCGTGAAACAAAGGGTTATAATGTGTTGGATCCTAATCATACCTTTCGTCCATTTAATTTATACCTCGAAGTAGTGTTGGCTATCGACAAACAATCGACTAACTCTATAATAGGCTAGATCGTAAAATAAAAATCAATATAAATAATATTATAGTGTGTCGATAGTATTGCCACACGTCAATAGTATCGATATTATCGATTCGATTTACGTCCAAATCAAATCTTCAAGAAACGAGCTATACCTTCTTAAAAGGCCGGCAACGCATCCGCACTCCTTCTGGTGTAGCTCATCAGCTATTCCTGGACTATGGACATCTCCATGGGCGGCGGATGTTCACTAACCATTAGGTGACCCGCTTGCTCGTTTGCCTTCCTATACTTTGAAAAAAATACTATCGGTAGTATTGTGATTTCTGACAGAATGAAACAAAAATATAACCTATAGACCGGATAATATTACTTGGCTTGTCATAACGATCAAATGTCTAGCTCGCTTTCTGCGAGTTCCTCGATAGAGACTCCTATCCTATTTAAATAAATAAATATAAATAGTGTGTTGAAAAGGCGGAAATCAGTGAAATACCTCCATATTGGCAATATGTTCCAAAATGGCGGAATAAAACAAAATGGCGTCATTTGCCGCTTCAAATGAAATACGAAGGGATACGAGAAGGATTTTAGTAAGCAGATACAAAATAAACAGATATCAAGTCTAGTTTAATATGCAAGTTAGTTTTGAATGAGGTAGATTTATCTCTGATCTAATTTTGTTTCATTAATTCTACGTTTTGGTTCTGATTTGAATCTAATATTAATATCGTAGGCATTTCAAAACTGTTTATCATACAGGGTGTAGATATCTACATCCCTATTATTACGTGTTCTAATATTACTAACAACATTTGTTTTTTGTCTATTAAACAGGATCAAACAGGTCAAATAAAAAAAATTGGATAATTTATTAGAAACTTTTACCCGATATATGAAAACCTTACAGGACTATAACCTACTTATTTTACTTACATTGGTAAAATGAACCATTGAATTGAGTGGGACTCGAAAAAAAACAATTCATCTATCATCTCATACATTGAACTGACTCCATATGTACTAGTTAGCTAGCTTAAGTATTTGTGTTACATCAGACAACAGGAAAGACAAATATAATACTTAAATACATTAACATCCAGACACTAAACGAACAAATTCAAGTGGATATCACACGAATGTTTGCCCAGGGTGCAGGATCACTACCAAATGCGCCCTTTTATTTTTGGTGACGAAGGGGAAAATGCCGCCGGCTCATAAGGAGCCGACGTCGGCGCTGGCGCCGCCTTATGCACAATTGGACACCCAGCCGCTCTCAGGGGCTCTCTTCTGGGCTGGGCATCTGCTAATCAGAGGCCGTCCAGAGGCATACCCACTAAAACCCCTACGACGTTTCCCGGCAAGGCCAGGCTCGGGGTGAGGTAAACCAAAACCGAAAAACGCTTGTCGCGATGTACTTTGGCACAGCGGCCATCTATTAGCTCATTCCTAAATACGGTCCCGAAGCGAAGTAAAGGCGGGCCACTAGTAGTAAAATAAAAAAGACCTAAAGATTTTTAGTAAAACCGAAAATAATCCGCCAATTAATTTTTATTCCCCTAAGCCTCGATTAAAGTTAAGACAATTTCGTAACTTTTAATCGCTGGGCAGTCGGAGTCCTTAAAATTGGGCGTTGGGAAAAATTAACGCCCCGAGGAAGAAACCTTTTTGGTACTTCGCCATTTTTAAATTGACTTAGCTTTATTTCGGCGTAAACGTCGCCTTAGTAATTGAGATAGGATCAAGTTTTATCGCT
The DNA here is from genome assembly GCA_014851415.1 of Cnaphalocrocis medinalis. Lineage (NCBI taxonomy): Eukaryota > Metazoa > Arthropoda > Insecta > Lepidoptera > Crambidae > Cnaphalocrocis > Cnaphalocrocis medinalis. The sequence continues at coordinate 6,857,608 of CM026298.1, read as the reverse complement.
GTTGGGTTAATATTAAAGCCGATATTTAGGCCAAAATCCTTCGATCATAATAAATCCTAGATAAAGCGTGAATGTCTAAGTTTAAAACTTATTACTATGAATTTTAAAGTGACGCGCCAGGACATGCCAAAATGTATCTATAGCCCGGCTAACGACAATTTGTATTTGTTCAACTTTTTTTTGTTTTGTTCGTTTTTAAGTTTCTATGTTATTTTCTCTTGTATAAGATACATCTCATCATCATCATCAGCAACCCACGCTCGTCCACTGCTAGACATAGGTCTCCCCCAATGCACGCCACCGCTCCCGATTTTCGGCCACTCTTCATCCAGCTCACTCCAGCCAGCCTTCGAATGTCGTCATCCCATCTTGTAGCAGGGCGTCCAACACTACGTTTACCGAGTCGCGGTCTCCACTCAAGGACTTTATAGCTCCAACAAGATACATCTAGCTTTGTAATAATCATATTATGTGTCGTGAGTGTGTGTCTAAGTGGACTATAAAGCTATAGGCAGCCAAGATTGGGACGACGTCCTGTGGGTAGACCACCCGCCCATTGGTCTGGCGATATTGTAATGGTAGTGGGGAAACAATATGGATGAGGCTGGCTGGTGACCGTAGACAGTGGCGAGATAGAGACGAGGCCTTTACTCAGCAGTAGGTGGATATGGATTTCATCATCATCATCATTTCAGTCAATAGACGTCCACTGCTGGACATAGGCCTCCCCCAAAGTTCTCCACACAGATCGGTCCTGTACCACCCGCATCCAATGGACTCCCGCGACCTTCACCAGATCGTCGGATTATATGGATTTAGATGATGATATTATGTGCCTAGCAAGTATTTTTTTTTAATTGATCTAGAAGTTGATGAGCGAAGCCTATAACATAAAAAGGCTCTAAATAACAGATACCAAACGTTTCCTCAGACAAAGTAGGCAGTCTCGAGTCGTGATCAATACCGCCTTTATGTTCAAAGATGTTCGGAACGTATTATCACTCTGTCATATATTTCCTGCAGACCTCATTTCGAGAGTCCGTTGCCGTGAAACTTGGATATTCGACTTTTGGAAAATTGTTATTGTAAACCATAGTGGTTTAGGGCCTGTTTTAAAATGTGATAAAGCGTCTCAAAACTCTGTAATACATAAATAATTTTGAGGATAAAAGTTGCGATTGCTATCTGGCCAACTCATGGACGACGGTAGATTTGCATCAGCCACGTACGCGGAATATGTTATGTTATGGACTTTGCGAAGCACAACCCAGGCACTACTTTACGCCGGTGTTTTGTAAGGCCGTGGTATCACTTCGATCGAGCCGGCCCATTCTTGCAGTAATGTGGATTTCCTCCCCCTTTTAGTCCCTTACTACCACCTTTTCGCAATAAAAAGTAAGTAGCTTGCTAACTAGTTTGTCCTTTCTCAGAGTCTAGACCATCTGTATACCAAATTTCATTCAAATCTGTTCAGTAGCTTTGGCGTCCATGATTAACTGACAGACAGACAGAGTTACTTTCGCACTTATAATATTAGTTAGGATCAATGTGTATAATATGTGTCAAAAATAAACGTCGTACATATTTATTCATTGATTTAGTTACCCGTTAATATCCTAGATAGCAAATTAAATCACCAATTCACCTCATTACAATTACCAATCTAATAGTCATCGACATTTGCCAGCCACTTCTGACCCTCATCCGGCCTTTGACATCAGACAATATACAATTTGCCGGGCGAATCAGTGGGCTCTTCGACAATCGTCTAATTTTCCACGTGACCGGCGACATGAGAGACTCCCGATCAATAGCACTGATTGGGCCGCTATTTCGCAGAGGGGGGTGACCATGGTATCAAATAATTGGGAGCAAAAGTATAATTCATTTAATTCAAATATATATTTTTTTTATTTAAGATGGGTTTGCACTTGACCTCATCTCACCTGATGGAGAGTGACAATGAGGTCTAAGATGTAGCGTGCTTTCCCAGATGAAGCCTATTCACTCTCGACTTAAAGACACCCAAATTGTGGGCGAAAAGATGCTGCTGAAGAAGAAAGTACTTAGATTTACCATATTTACCGTGGGAGAGCCATGCTTCGGTATGATTAGGCTTGACTGGAGTGATGCCACGGCCTCACAGAAGACCGGCGTGATGCAGCGCCTACGCTGTGTTTGATTGAGCAAGTGAGGTAACGCAGACCAAATCTGGAGGAAGGGAGTTAAAGGTTGGCAGCTTATTGACTCTACTGGTGTTGCAGGTGTCTATGGGCGGCAGCAATCGCTTACCATCAGGTGATCTAACTGCTCGTCTGTCACCTACCATCTGACGTGCTTAGAGTTAAGCCATTAAAAAAACTGCGCCAGACAATCACACCAATCAACCTGGTCTCTAACTAGGGCAACCCCTGTACTATGAGTACCAGATGACGATTATTAACTGGGGGCGTCAACCCAGAACACCCAGACCCAAGATAACTTTGAAAATGCTGTTTTCTAAATTAACTTAAATTAATAAATTTAATTATTTCATTGAATAAAAAATATTGCAATTAATTTTTGTTTCGTGGTCAAATACAATAAAAAACTGTCCGCTTCGTTTATCTATTTTCCCATGGTCACCCTGATCCCTTTGATTGCCTTCTATGCCTAGGTCCTTGGACATTATTAGTTTTGTTCGAAAATCTTCGGATGGTCACGCACTGTTGCGATAACTTCGTGTTTTGCTGCTTTATCAACTTTTATTAGGTGTAGGTTATTAAGTACTTTCTTTATTTAAAGCATACCGTAACGCCTAAATCACGTAACAATTTTATTTATTTTCTTTATTGAGGAAAAAATACAGCTGTTACATTATACAATATCAGAACAAGAAAAATAAACTAAGTGTTAAGGCCTAGATAGCAGGCACAATGGAAAACCAATTGTTTTATGCCTTTTAAAAGGCTTTTGGGTCTTACGACGCTAATAAAGGAGCGTTGTTCTATGCTTAACATATCTGTATCGGGTGCAATTATTTTTTTTATGTTATAGGTAGCAGACGAGCAGGCGGATCACCTGATGGTAAGCAATTGCCGCCGCCCATGAACACATGCTATTGCACATGCTAGTGCGCTGCTAACCTTTTATCCCCTTCCCCCCGATGGGCCTCCGTTGCCCTCACTCACTCAATTCAAATAAATAAATAATAATAAATTGTGCAAAACACAGACACCCTGTAAAAAAAGTAAAGTACTGGCCTATACCGGGTGTATCTTTGAACATTTACATCCCTTTAAACACGTGTTCATCGAAAAAAAAAATCGACTTCCCATACAAAATGACCAAGTCACGTGACTATGTATGAAAAGTTGATTTTTTAATGTGAATTTCCAAAAGGCATGGAACAAATGTTGTTCAGAATTGGTTGGTAAAACACGTGGTTAAATAAAATAAAAAAATAAAAAAATAAAAATAAAAAAGCCTTTTATTTCCAGTAAACATTATACATTGTGGCTACTGTATATCATTAAAGTATTGTATCTCCTTATGTATCCTAGTTACAAATTAAGAAAAAAGTATAAATTGAAGTAGTTCGTTTCTAGGCATGAATTATTTAAAAAATAAGCGTAATCTTAAAATACTATAAAAACATGTTTCAATAATTTTCAAAAATTTTTTTTTTTTTTTTTAAAACACGTGGTTAAAGGGGTGTAAATGTTCACAGATACACCCTGTATACCGAACTAATAGAACAAACAAGCAAATGCGAACCGTTACATGAATTTTTATTCTTCCCGACGAAATGGCCCATTAAACTCAGTTATAATAGCCGAATTTCAGCTATTTCTGGAATGAAATTCAGTAAAAAAATCTGTGAAAATTAATTGAAAGCAAAGGTTTATCGAACGTTCCGTATATTAAACCCATCAAAAACAATACTTGTAAAAAAAACCAAGTCTCGCAACTACCGTAAAAAGTAGTGAGATCCATGTTTTGTCAAGTCGGTTATTCATTTATTGACTTGGCATTGGCAATCTTAGGATTAATAAATGACGAAGATCATACATACATGTATATACACAATTTTAAGGAACTGGCCAAGACAGTGATTGCCCAGGGATCCTACAGTGATTGCCAGGGAACCAAGCGGGAACCAAGACAGTGATTGCCCAGGGTACAGTGATTACCAGGTGTAAGGTTAACTTGTAAAGTATGGTCTACTATCGCACTGCAGGACAAAGGCTTCCATAATAACTTGCAGGAACTTGTAATTATGGCGGTCTTTTTTTCTGGCAGACAGGTAGCAGACGAGCAGACAGATCACCTGTTGGTAAGCAATTGCCGCCGTCCATAGACACCTGCGACACCAGTAGAGTCACAAGTGCACTGTCAACCTTACCTCCTTTCCCCCAATTGGGCCTCCGATACTCACTCACCCGACGAAACACAGCCCAGGAGAATTTTCGCTTCGTCCAAACAAAACCACTCGTTTTGCAAGTCACATCGTCTAGTGAGTCGCATGATTCATAATTTTCCCTATTTTTGAAATCACTCGCTTAGGGTATTGCTAAGCTTGTCAAAGTATAGTGTTAACTCGTTTCACGCAGAAAATACTATAATCGGTACTACAATTGTAAGACCGGTATATGGTGTAACGTATAACGGAACGTAAATATTTTGAAAAAGGGAAAAAGAAACGTCAAATAATTTGACGTAAATGCGACCACTCGCCTAGCGGAAACGAGTGGTTTACACCACTCGTTCTCCGCGCTGCTTTACGCTAGTCTTCTGAGAGGCAGTGGTCCCACTCCGGTCAAGGCAGCCTTTTCATGCCGAAACGTGGCTCTCTCACGATGAAAGTGGGGAACCCTAAAAGCGTTCTGTAAAATAAAAAGCTCTCATTGAGGAGCTTGAGGAAGGCATTAAGGTGACAAAGGGTCGCATTTGAATCGGAATCTTAATTAGATTTTTAATAATAAAGTGCCTCTTGGGAATTTTCGGTGAAACAAAAAATAAATTGGTTATTTCAAGTAATTTATCTGAATTTGGAAACTCATTCTTTTGTTATAAATGTTAAGGCAAATTTTAAATTATTTTTTGATAATCATCATTTATCGTAAAGGTCGCGGGTTCGATTCCCGCACCGACACAAATGTTTGTTGATGAAACACATATTTGTGTTGGGTCTGGGTGTTTGTGATACCTTCGTTGTTTCTGGTTTCCATAGCACAAGGGAAAACCTTAGTTTGGGACCAAGACAATGTATGTGATGTTGTCTCTATTTATTTTATTTATATGTAGATAGTATCTTCTATACTATTTATAAAGAGATAACTTCTATAGACAACGACAAGGCTTATAGGTAAACCGAAAACACGAAACGCTTGCGATGTAATTGGACACAGCGCCATCTATTGGTTCATTATGAATAACGGTCCCGAAGCGAAGTGAGGGCGGGCCACTATAGGGGATAAAAAGAGGCTTCTATAAGGGAGGTTTTAAGTTCAAATTAAAGCTAGTACCGTATTCTCTATGCTACTGTTATTTCAGTGGTAAGGGAAAACATGACAGCCTCGATAGCGCAGTAACTAAGGTGGTCGCCCAAAGCGCGAAAGGTCCAGGGTTTGATTCACGGTAAAGTCAATTTAGGAAACTACATTTTCAAAATTTTCTTGCTTTTGGGTGTTCTGGGTTGACGCCCCCAGTTAATTATCGTCCCCTGGTACTCATAGTACAGGAGATGTCCTAGTTTGAGACCAGGTTGATTGGTGTGATTGTCTGGCGCATATCGATACCTTAAATCTCAAAGGGCGTAATCACCATATCATCACTTTTCAGGAGAGCCGAAACAAAAAAAAAATCTAAGAATTAAATTCATAACTTTTAAACTAATAATGCCATATACTCGTAAATGAAATTTGGATGTAATTATCGAGTATCGAGAGCTTTATAACACAGTTATATGGTATTCAAAATACAACCAATGTTTGCCGAACTGATTTGTGATTACGCCAAAAAAATATTGACAACTTGGCATTTACGACCTAAAAAAAAGGCTGTTCTGCAATAAGTTATGGTATAATGGCGTTTACGACTTGAAAAAAATTCTATTCTGCTCTATGCTATGGTGTAACAGCCTAGTTAACTTATAGAAAATGCATTTTAAAAAGCTATTTTCGGTTTTTAATAAGTAAAAACACTTCGAGGAAGATACAAATTAAGAGACAAATACGGGTAGTTTCATTATTACAAAATTTATAGCAAGTACAGAAATGAAAACGATTTTATTATTTCAATTATACAAACGCAATCATTTTAGTTTGAAATTCAAACGAAAGTTATTGATTTCTATAATTTTGTTTTGTTTTTAAATTAGTATAAACAATATCTGCATCGACAGGACTTTTACTTAGAGCTTAAATTTTAATAAGTCTTCTACCAGTACTGTGCAAAGAAGTAAAACAAACGTTTATTTTTAAAAATGTTAAAGCTAGGATTGATCTACATAAGATTTAAGCGCTAGCAAAACTCCCGCCACTTTGTTTATGTTTCAGGTTTTGCGTGCTATTAACAATCTTTAATAGGAGTACTGTTGGGCAAAAGAAATAAAAGACGTCAACTTCACTATATTAACAAGAATTTAATCACAGACATCGATACGATTCGGTTCGACGAGGGGAAATGAGTGGTATATTCTGCTCATTTTCGTATTTCCTCATTTTCGTCTAGGATACTGACACTAGAGTAATTCTTCTTACGTATGGGTAGTAAAAGTTCTTGCTAATTGCATGTCTGAGCGTTTTTATTTTAGAATTTATAGAAACCGGACTAAACGCGATATTCATTATGCAGTATTACTACCACTTACTTTATTCATTTTGTTTAAATTCTTAAAGTAACTCGAGTCGTAAACGCCACTGTTACACATATCTGTCCTATACGCCTCATTCGATAGTCAGTATTTTTCACATCATTATAATTTTAACTGGTGTATCGACCGAAACTTTAATAATGAATTTTTTAAAGGTATTTACGACTAAAATTCTTGCATTATCGACGGTAAACACGTGGGCTGTAATCACCACTTTTTTGCGAATTTTAAAACTTTGATAATACAGATCGATAGAGAAAAAAAAATGGAGTAAGATAGCATTCAAAAGTCATTTTGGCCAAAATGGTGATTACGCCCTTTGAGATTTAAGGTATCGATATAGTCGAAATTGGCACAGGATCCATATGGTATCGCTGAGCCAGGTTAGTAAGACTAGTAAGTAAGTAAAACATGCTCCCATAAGATTTAAGGTAGGTATTTAGTTTCCCTCCAGGGCCAATGTTTTTTTGCATCCTGTATAGGTGATATTTTACTGTTGTTCTGTGAAGATCTCCAACGAATTCATAAACCTGAAGACAACTTATGTCAATTCTCACTCCCAACACTACGATTGAAATGCGATCATCAAGTGAAAGTAGACCTTGTGTCCCGGAGTTTAAGCATGTATTACCGTGACACCGATTTGTCTAAAACCCATTGCTTTGTGTAAATAGACTTCGCCGCGTTTTGACGTTGAGGAGGAAAGTTAGAGGAAGCATTTCTATGAATCAGGTGATCCGTCTGCTCGTCTGCCAACTATCACATAAATAAAAGATTGCCATCGATTAACCATGGGAGAGCCACGCTTCGTCATGGGCGTCAATGGGCCGTCTCGACCGGAGAGTGATGAGATAAGCTTTATTAACACGCTCGCCTAATGCGGATTGGTGATCACAAACCCGAGCTGTGTTCGAAAAATTCGAAACATACTTTTGCTCGACCCGGTAATCGAACCCGGGACCCCAAGATTATGGCCTGGTACATAATTAAACCACTAGACCAACGGGGCTCTTCAAAAAAATCGGGGCATATCAAAATAGTAAAAACATAGAAAAAATAAACAATGTAAAAGTATGCTGGACCAGCCGTCGATCCTCAACATGTATCTATAGTCTGGTTCATCATCATGTGGAGTAAACTGACACAGTCCTTGAGTGGAGACCGCGACTCGGTAAACGTAGTGTTGGACGCCCTGCGACAAGATGGGATGACGACATTCGAAGGCTGGCTGGAGTGAGCTGGATGAGAGTGGCCGAAAATCGGGAGCGGTGGCGTGCATTGGGGGAAACCTATGTCCAGCAGTCGACGAGCGTGGGTTGCTGATGAAACTGACACATGTCCATGTGTCATCCCCATACATTACCTTATCACTCAATTTGAAAAATGTCAAAATGTATAGAAAATTGACATTTGCATCTGTCAATTTACTCCACATGATTAAAAACCAAAGTATACCTGTGCGGGTTCCAACTAATATTCCTGTCTTCTAGTTAAGTTTATAGCCTCATAGGAAACTTCTTGGGAAGATTCCCGAAGTTTCCTAACTCTTCACTAGAGTGATACCAACTAAATTGCTTCTACTAAATTACGCGCCTTAAATTATTCCTGGCTTTCGCAATGCGTCGGAATATAGTGCGTAACTTTATGGTGAACGACATAAGAATCAAAGTTGAAAAGCAAAATGTTGGACGATTCGGAAATTCATAGTTATTGGAATAATTTAATGGTCTTTATAGTAGTTTAATGAATATGGTTTTAAACTTTTGATGATTTTATCGGCAATTTTGTACTGTTTTAAAATTAGAAATGAGAGAGTCAATTTTTTAGTTTTGGTGAATGTTTTGGATATTTATAACAAAATATGAGTGACAACAACAAGATGATTTCATCGTATGGTATAAAATATTTAGCAATTTCTTACAGACCTTCAAAAAGCGAGCGTATTCCTTCCTAAAAGGTCGGCAGCGCACTTGCGACTTCTCTGGTGTGTCCATGGGCGGCGGTAATCGCTTACCATCAGGTGATTCATCTGTTCGTCTGGCACCTATCTCATAACAAAACAGAATATCATTGACTGATATACTGGCTCATGACACAACATTTTGCGAGCTAGTTTGGCACTGTCACAGACTATAGTCTGTGGCAGTGTATACTCTGTGGCAGTGCCAAAGGACGTGACGTCATGTCATTGCATCCATTGGAACTGCAATGTGGGTTCACCTCTGCCTTTTTCACGGCCGAAGAGATTTTGGGCGCAGGACCAGCGACTTAACGTGCTTTCCGCGGCACGTTGTGGGAGTTGTGGGAGAGCCATGCTTCGGCATGAATGGACCGGCTCGACCGGAGTGATACCAGTGCCTCACAGAAAACCGGCGTGAAGCAGCTCCTGTGCTGTGTTTCGCCGAGTGAGTGAGGGTACCGGAGGCCCATCGGGGGGGAAGGGAATAAAAGGGTAGCAGCGCACTTGTTGCATGTGTTCATGGGCGGCGGCAAGTGCTTACCATCAGGTGATCCGCCTGCTCGTCTGCTACCTATCACATAAAAAAAACGTGGGTACAAGCCCACCAACTTCCAGACTTTGGGCTGACACCACAACTGACGATAATAGTCTACTAGACATACTTCTAACAAGTAAGAAAGAAGAAAGAAAGAAAGAAAATACATTTATTGACCATCACAAAATACAAAACAGAACACATACAGTGAGGATAAATGGGTGAATTTCAACAAACCTAATTACGGTGGCGAATTTTTAAAACCACTTTACATGCATTATCGCCACCGGGATTGCACCACCGGACTTAGAAACAGTAACAAAATTGGCATTATAAAAAAATATATTATTCCACCACTAACTTACAGTCTATAAATATGACAGTTAACTTAATCTCAATAAGCTATAAAACTGGTTTTTATGTAAAGGAGAAAAGACAGCTCAAAATACATGCCACCGGTATTGATACGGTACTTGGGAAAATCACCCAAATATACAAAGAGAATGAACTTATGTATGTAATTTGGTAGTATATATGTTTGTGTGTGGTCAATCAGGTCCCGACCTCAGCATTTGCTGCTACGGCATTATCTGCGGTGCCGCAGCAGCGCTGGTATCCTGGTGGGACCTGGTTGCGAGTGAGTGTGCGTGTGTGATGTTTTAATTGTGGGAGAGCCACGCTTCGGCATGAATGGGCCGGCTCGACCGGAGTGATACCACTGCCTCACAGAAAACCGGCGTGAAGCAGCCCCTGTGCTGTGCTTCGCCGAGTGAGTGAGGGTACCGGAGGCCCACCCGGGGGGGGAAGGGGATAAAAGGTTGGCAGCGCACTTGTAACTCTACTGGTGTTGCAGGTGTCCATGAGCGGCGGCATTGCTTACCATCAGGTGATCCGCCTGCTCGTCTGCTACCTATTACATAAAAAAAAAATGTAATAAAATAAAATAATATGTATACGCATATTTAGACAATATTAAGTAGGTCATAACACTTTTCAATATTAATGTCAGCTTAATCCGACTTTATCTTATTTATTTTGTGACTGTTCTAAATCAAAACTAAGGCAAATAAAAGCCTAACAGGGCTCAAAGCGAAAAAGTTTATACTAACGGAAAGAAAAACAGTCTCAGCCTTTTTAATTTGTAAGCAGACATAAATTACTCGACACTGGCATAAATAAACATCTCGTCGGGAGACAGTTAATTTCTTCTTGAGTTAATATTAAACTTTTTAAGGAGCTATATCCAAGTTGGTAAGTAATTTTGCTTCCTTTGCCACTGGCTTTTGTAAACTTCGAGTTCCGGACGTGAAGAGCAAAAAATAATATCCTCATAGAAACGAGTAGTCACTTTATTAGTCAAACTAGGAAGAAAAATCTGCGTATCTTTCTCTCTGTTTCTTTACCAACGTGGGAAAGAGTCAAAATAACCGATACTAATGGCTATTGCGGCAAATCTCAAAATCAGTTATCGATCAATCCATTTATAGTAAACTAGTGGCCCGTCCTCACTTCGTTTCGGGACAGTAGTTCCACTGTCTGCCAATAGATGGCGCAGGGTGTTGATTGTATCGCGCTAGTGTTTATCTTTTCGATTAGTATATATTAAGGTTTGTCAATGTACTTACCTATATAAAATATATTTGTCTCTTTTAAATAGTATACTATTAGAATTCCTACCTACTTACGCACTCACTCAAATCGATGACACATTCTATGTAGATATTAAAGTAAATAAATAAATTCTCTCATTTGATACATTGACCTAACTCCGTACTAAGTAGCTTAATCAGCCAACAGAGGAAACACAAATATAATAATTAAATACATAATATTACACTCAGACACTAAACAAACACAAGACGTGTTCATAACACAAATGTTTATCCAGGGTGGGGATCAAATCCACGACCTTTGGCGTATGAGCACAGAATACTTAATAGTACATGTACTGAAAGCCCACTCCTAAAAACCGTTTATGGAAATGAAAACTCAGGCTACCATAACATAACGTTGAAATTCCGACCGCCCAGCGTTCAATGCCTACCATTATTCATACCTAGAAGTGCGTTCTCTTTCTATCGCAAGCAACTGTCGCGTGTGCGTCGCCGCTCGTTCGTGATTTTCTACTAATTTGCCCCTCTGAAGGGGACGCCGCATGTACTTGCAAGTTCGATACCTACACGCGCAGTGGGACAGGCCTGGTATGAGTCAGGGTCATTACCAAATGCGCCATTCGGCCAGCCAAAGTTTTCTATATACTGTGTCACTAGTTTCTCCGCAACTTGGCAATGCAGCCATCCATGTTGTGAAACTTTCCCCAACATTTTCTCCTTTTTGTGACGTCATCGTTGTAATAATTTTTCATGTCATCCATTAATCTTGCTTATCGTACATCTCACCTCCCGATTTCGTCTTGAAATTAAGCTGAATTTTAGGAGTCTTGTACAGACAGCATCAAAAGGCTTATTTTTTAATGGCACTGACAATTTATTACAGCAGACGTGGCCTGGAGCAAAAATCGTGGTTGGGCAAGTTTTTTTTTTCTATATACACAGACAGACATAATAACAGATATAATGGCTTAATGATTTTTGCCTCAGTGGCGCAATGGGTAGGGGGTCACACTTTAAAGCGACGGCTTCGCTTGGGGTCCCAGGTTAGTAAAAAAAAATGCTTAAGTGGCAATGACCAAGGCACATTGTCAGGAGTAAGAGACGGCCGTTGGGGTGGAAAGGTTGAGTGGAGGCCGCGTACAGGAAATCGCACTGGTAGGCGCTCTAAAATGTGGATCGATGATATGGTAAAAGTCGCGGGAGTTCCTTGGATGCGGGCGTCCCAAAACCGATCTGTGTGGAGAACATAAGGTGAGATCTACATATGTCCACACGGCTGAAATGATGATGATGATGAATTTAGACGCTGCACTGTAAGATAAAAGAGACCAAACAAACAAACAGGTGCAGCCATATGATTGGCTCCAAAGCCCTGAGGCTGACTATCGAGAGTTGACCTCGACAACTATTTAGGCTGGTAGATATTACTATTGATAGCGTTGCCGAGTTTCGATAGGGAAATTGGCGCGATACTATTCGATATTATTGATAATGCCAACACTACCGATATTCCATCGATAGTGGACTATCATTAGCCAACACTAAAGCTGAACACGATCTTAACGAGAGACCGATTCAAGAGAGAGTTATTAACTAATTTACTGACCGTACTTGCCTCGTAAATTAGATCTGTCGGAAAGAGACAGCCGATGTCTTCTGAAATATCTTTTTTAAACGACTTTAGAGGTAACTTGTTGTCTCTCAATGACGAACGTAAATTACGCGATGAATTATTGCTAAAGTCTTTTAATAACTAAAATCTTTTGATGAATTTGGTGACTTGGAGCTAAATGTATTTTTGCACGTAGATAGATAGATAATACTTTGTTAACTTTGTGCTGTTCTTAATTGCACAAAGTTGACAAATCTTAAACTAAAGTTATATGGCACATGTAATTAGGAGTCTATAGACAGAGATATTATTTTCTAAACTCACCCTAATTGAGGCTGTGTGTGTGTTAGTGCTAACTTCGGTATTTTTTTTCTAACTATAGCAAATCTTCTTGGCACTTTACCTTGGTAAATATATCATGATATACTCGTACCCATTAATAAAAAAAATATGCTATTTATAAAGAACTAGTGGCCCGTCCTCACTTCGCTTCGGGACCGTAATTCAGAAATAAACCAATAGATGGCGCTGTGTCCAATTACATCGCGCAAGCGTTTCGTGTTTTCGGTTTACCTATAAGCCTTGTCGTTGTCTATAGAAGTTATCTCTTTATAAATAGTATAGATTTTGGTCACCTTCAAAGGCCGGATTGGCAAGAGGTGGCTGAGAATAGAGCGGAGTGGCGAATTCTCGTGTCGGAGGCCAAGATCCACTTTGGGTCGCTGAGCCAGCGTAGTAAGTATTTATAAAGAGGTTAATCTCATATTCCACGCCAGGGTTTACAGGTAAACCGAAAACATGAAACACTTGCGCGATACAATCAACGCCCAGCGCCATCTATCGGTAGACAATGTCCCAACAACAACAACTGTCCTGAAACGAAGTAAGAAGAAACAAAAAATATCTACTTCCATCCGTTCCTTTTCTATGTTATAATAAACATAGAAAAGGAACGGAAAGAAACGGAGGAAAAATAAACATTTATTTTTTATTTGGAAATATTTGTTATGATTTCTTATTCTTACTTTTTTAAAAGAAATTGATTGATTTGACCTGTCCAATTATAGTACACACACATCTTTATCTTTAATATTTATAAAAAGATAACTTCTATAGACAACGACAAGGCTTATAGGTAAACCGAAATCACGAAACGCTTGCGCGATGTAATTGAGCACAGCGCCATCTATTAGTTCATTTCTGAATTACGGTCCCGAAGCGAAGTGAGGGCGGGCCACTAGTTCAAAATAAAGTTCTATAAATAACTAAACCAAACTAACTAAAGGGTAAAAACGATGCAAGCAGATACAGGCGTCCGTGTTCCTCGGGGAGAGAACATCACATACATTGTCCTGGTCTCAAACTAAGGTTTTCCCTTGTGCTATGGAAACCAGAAACAACGAAGGTATCACAAACACCCAGACGCAACACAAATATCTGTTTCATCAACAAACATTTGTGTCGGTGCGGGAATCGAACCCGCGACCCTTACGTCTCAACCGGCGCTCAAACTATTGCGCTAAACGGGTCATCAACACAACAACCAACAACAACCACCAACAACAACCAACTGTTAACTCTCTGTCTCTCTAACACAAGTTTTTTAAATCTCTCTTGGGGATAACACAATGGGATAACTCAATTGTGGGAGAGCCATGCTTCGGTATGAATGGGCCGGCTCGACCGGAGTGATACCACTGCCTCACAGAAAACCAGCGTGAAGCAGCTCCTGTGCTGTGTTTCGCCGAGTCAGTGAGGGTACCGGAGGCCCATCGGGGGGGAAGGGGATAAAAGGTTAGCAGCGCACTTGTTGCATGTGTTCATGGGCGGCGGCAATTGCTTACCATCAGGTGATCCGCCTGCTCGTCTGCTACCTATCACATAAAAAAAACACAAGTTTTCTTACTCTCTCTTCGGAATAACACATGTTTTTCCAAGAGAGAAACACAATAGAGTGAGAGAGTCAACCGAGCGATTGAACCTCTGCGATTAAGAATGAATGAATAAATTTTATGGGTAGACATAGACAATTACTTCGCATGTGAATATGTAGCACTTTATTGTGTTGTCCGGAAAAGTCTTGAGGAAGACCTATAGCGGGACAAATAAAAAAGCTACCTCCTATGACTTGAGCTGCTGGCACACGATAATATCGATAAATCGCTCGTGGACAGTTTATTTCGAGCACTAATTTAGTTATACCTATAAAAGAGCAGTAGAAAGATGATTTAAGCATCTAACACGTTTTTCATTATTTTTGTGGTCATGCCGCGGCAATATTTTCTGAATTTTGATAAGAGTAAACTTCATCTGACCAGAACTATATTCATGGGGGACCTTTATTACTCACTAACAGCCCTTTGCTCGTATCTTTCTTATGGCTTGAAGAATTGCTACCTTCTATGACAAGTTGTTAGGAAGAGAAAGCCTATGCTCAGAAGCGGAACAACGCTAATAAGAGGTAGTAGACTTGAGCTGCTGTCACCCATAAAGACTCAAAGAAAACAAGAATTATCGGCCCGCGGGACAGCGTGTGAACGCCGTCTAGTCAGACGAAAGGTAATTCACTCATAAACAGTTTTTTTCGAGCGCTACTTTGGTTAAACAGAACTTAGATTTAATCTTGTTGTTGTAGAAGAAGAAACTTCAACAGACTAGCCTACTCTATTGTAAAGACCAGCAACGCATCCGAGCCTCATCTGGTCTGACCAGAGGTCTCAAAGATATTCATAGGCGTAATAACAGCAGCTGTTGGTGTCAACAGCCGTTTGCTCATATATTGCCTCTAGCTTGAAGAATCGCTATCTTCTGTAACTTGAGCTGCTGTCACCCATAAAGACTCAAAGAAAGCAAGAATTATCGGTCCGCCGGGACCGAGTTTGGACTCCGACCGACTAATTGGACGAATGGTAATTTGCTCGTGGACAGTTCGTTTCGAGCGGTAATTTGGTTAAGCAAAACTTAAGTTTTAATTTTGTTTGGGAACATTAGTCGGTGCTTCGGGGTAGTCCGGAAGTATTGTTATGTATATTTGAGGTGCATTATGTGTTTAGAAATGATGTAATCAGAATCACCGACATAGCCCACCGAATTAGCAAACTGAAATGGCAGTGGGCTGGTAACATTAGCCGCAGAACTGACAACCGTTTGAGCCGTTAAGTTTTGAGTGGAGACCGCGACTCGGTAAGCGTAGTGTTGGACGCCCTGCGATAAGATGGGATGATGACATTCGAAGGCTGGCTGGTGTGGGCTGAATGAGAGTGGCCGAAAATTGGAAGCGGTGGCGTGCATTAGGGGAGACCTATGTGGACGAGTGTGGGTTGCTGATGATGATAATGATGATGATGTGTTTAGGAATTAGAAGTAGTTACTAATAAAAATACAAATCTTTTATTGCAGTCTGGATTCAGTTATGGTATGTTTTGATTTGGTCGTCTATAACCTAAAATTAATTAGGAAGACTGGTCTCTTCTGGCACAGGTGCTTACATGCACTTAATAGACGGGGTCATGGGCGGCGGTGTTCACTTACCATCAGGTGACTCGCTTGCTCTTTTGCCTTCCTATATTATAAAAAAAGGACAAATCTACCTAGTCTACTTATTCCGATTGCGATCCCTTGATATAAGACTTTAAGAACTTGTAACTCGAAGAAAGTCACGAATTTATTATGTAGGTAAGTTATAATAAGTTGGGTCTTACAATGTGAACACACTTGGCAAGTAATAATGTTGTAGTACATTCTTAACTCGTTTTCGATGTTAAAACTTATGAATAAGTGAGATACGATGAAATCATCTGACGTGATGAATTTCAACTTTATACAGGGTGTATCTGTAAACATTTACATCCCTTTGACCACGTGTTCTATCAACCTTTCTGAACAACATTTGTTCAACAACTTTTCTAAATTCTTCGAAAAAATTTTCGACTCCCCATAGAAAGTGACCAAGTCACGTGACCGACTTTGTATGAAATGTTGAAAAATTTTTATGCGAATGTTCAAAAGTCATAGAACAAATATGTTGTTCAGAATAGTAGGTGGTTAAAGGGATGTAAATGTTCACAGATACACCCTGTATACAAAGTCGGTTACGTTACTTGGTCATTTTGTACGGGGAGTTTTTTTAACGAATTTCCTTAAGTCGTAGAGCAAATGATATTAAGAATGGTTGGATAGGACACTTGGCTAAATGGATGTAAATGTCCACAGATACACCATATATCCTCTGTGGTAACGCCATCTGTCAGGGGTTGCAAAAAACTTAGGTTGGAATGTACTCATGCAAAAACATTCTCTAAATTAATTTTACCCGTATGGAATATTTACGGTTACGGCCCAAAGCCCATTTCTACTTTAATTTAACCGACGATTAATTGGCCATTTCCCCATTAAAAATTACGACCCTTTTGCCGTATTAATTAAACGGTTGTGGCATTAAATTCGAGAGAACTCAATATGTCGGCTGCAGGAATTTAATGATATGTTTAACGAACCAATAGGATTTATACGTATTTTCATTGTATTTTATGTTATAGGACCAGCAGTCGAATCTAATGGTAAGCGTTCGGTTTAACTGTTGGCGAGCCACTGCTTCGGCTTGAATGGGCCGGCTCGACCGGAGTGACACCACGGCCTCACAGAAGACCGGCGTGAGTGAAGGAGCGCCTGTGCTGCGTTTCGTGGAATTATTGAGGGCACCGGTGGCCCAATTAGGAAGGAGAGGGGGTTAAAGGTCGGCAGCGCACTGCGGCTCTACTGGTGTTGCAGGTGTCTATGGGCGGCGGCTATCGCTTACCATCAGCTGATCTGTCTGCTTTTTGCCACCTATTACATAAAAAACATCGAAAAATGTATTCAAACCTGTTGCAGTCCACTGCTGGACATAGGCCTCTCGCAATGCTCGCTACTTTGATCGATCTTTTGGACTACTCGCATCCAGCTCCAGACAGCCCTCTTGCGCAGATCGTCACGCCATCTGGCCTGAGGTAGTCCTACACTTCGTTTACCGAGACGCGGTCTCCACTCCAGAACTCGTTTACCCCAACGGTTGTTAGTTCTGCGGCAGATATGGCCAGCCCACTGGCACTTCAGCTTGCTAATACGGGGAGCTATGTCGATAACTTTAGTTCTCTGCTGGATCACCTCGTTTCGGATTCGATCACGCAGAGAAACGCCTATTCAAAGTCAAAGTCAAAGTCAAATATTCTTTATTTGCATAGGCTTGTACACAGCACGTACAAATCGTCATACATAAAGAAAATATTTAAAAGTATTTAAAAATAATGTATATGATTTAAATGAAATTAAATATATATCTTGAGACATTCATAATGCGATTCTACCACCGGTATCGCAAAGTTGATTCTGACGAGAAGATCCGGCAAGAAACTCGCCAGTTACTCTTTTTAATCGCCAAAATGTTTATTACAATGTTTTCCTCATACCACCTCCTACAGTCCAATACTCAAGATGAAGAAAAATGTTAAAAGCTAAGAATGAGCTATTCAAACCTACAATGTCCTTATAAGAAGGGCGCTTTCTCATCCACCAAGCTACCACCCCTTCAATCAACAGGCCCAAATAAAGGAGGTAAATGAACTTGATCTCGATTCCAAAAGAAACAAAACTCCCAGCCGGATTACGAAAAGCCGAGGGCTTTCCCTCACAAATATTTTTGCTACGTGATGGGAGGGTAAAGGGCTCTACATATGTACATACGTTGGCGAGGGCTTGCCAACTTTTGCGAAGTTTTCCGAAGTTTGGCTTCCTGAAGAATATGTTTCTGTACGGTTTAGGATGTAATTTTTGTTTGTTTTATTACTTAATTAAGATTTCATTATTTAAGAACCAATTTACAGCTATGACATCGACAATCTAAATATACTGCAACATACGTAGATTCAGTTGCACTGCGATTTTAACCCCATTTCCCCCGTTAGGCCTTCGGTACCCTCACTCACTCGATTAAACACAGCACATGCGCCGCTTCACGCCTTTTTTCTGTGACGTCGTGGTATCATGCCGAAGCGTGGCTCTCACAGAGTTAATACGTCCTCATCTACTGAGCTACTATCGCTCGTATATTGTGACTTGAGCATTGATATTAATTAGGAAGCTAACACATTCATTAGGTACATTGACAGCTAACGAAGGAAAAGGAAATGAAGCATAGAGAACGTAATTGTAGATGACGACCATCGACAATGGCTATAATCTATGATGTCGGATTCACACGCAGAGAAAAACCTAAAGAAGAACATCTTATATTTTTGTTTTTTTTAGCGATTGCTTTTTAATTCGTCGACACATCCATACATCCAAATGATGTGTCCGAATGGAGTTAGGAGCTTCATCTTTACTGATCGTTAAAATATTTGCGACAATATTTTCATTGGTACCTGCAATCTTCTTCTATCTATATCTTCTATCCATACTAATATTATAAATGCGAAAGTAACTCTGTCTGTCTGTCTGTCTGTCTGTCTGTCTGTCTGCTACTCTTTCACGCCAAAACTACTCAACGGATTTAAATGAAATTTGGTATACAGATAATCTAGACCCTGAGAAAGGACATAGGCTACTTTTTATTGCGAAAAAGGGGTTGTAAGGGGTTGAAAGGGGGGTAAAAAGTTACTTTTCCACGCGGACGGAGTCGCGGGCGGCCGCTAGTACTATATAAAGAGGTAATTTCTATAGGAAACGACAAAGCTTATAGCTAAACTAGAAAACGAAACATGTGCGAGATGTATTCAACGCCCAGAGTCATCTTAATGGTATTGTGTGGAACTA
Organism: Cnaphalocrocis medinalis; assembly: GCA_014851415.1. Lineage (NCBI taxonomy): Eukaryota > Metazoa > Arthropoda > Insecta > Lepidoptera > Crambidae > Cnaphalocrocis > Cnaphalocrocis medinalis. Next base: position 6,838,240 of record CM026298.1, on the reverse strand, counting down.
ATATTAGTAGGGGTGGGTCTTTAAATTAATATCAAAAAAAGATTTAAAAATTTTGATTATATCAAAATATATGTAATTAAATTTATTTTCTTAATGTAGGGGGACAAATTCTCGTGCACTCGACATTGAAGTCGCATTTAGAGATTCCATAGGTACATTTGTCCATTAAAATTTCTAATTCGACTCGAGCGAGCTCACGGCGAAAAGAAGGCACTTAAAAATTCGCCAGCTAATTGGCATCCTCGGTAGCTAAGTGACGGAAGCCATTTCACCCAGTTTGCGAAAAGGTCGTAGGTTTGCATCCCAGTGTTGTGTCTAGTAACTTCATATCCTGCTCGAAAACTTCTGAGAAAACCACTAGACAAAACTTGGAGGAAAACACATTACCAACCTTCAAACATTGTTAGCTAACTTGCAAACTTGTCATGTACTTATCAGCTGTATGAAAAGCCGCGGTAATGACATCAGCAACGCGTAGTGAAGGAATTAGTCGTAGAAAATGCAAGACTAAAACAAGACTGTCCTTTGCGGCAAGACTGGGATAAAAACCTACTCCACTGGCTCAGTGACCCGAAACGATCTTGGCCTTCGAAACAACAGCGAGACAGCCACGCTTCGGCATGAAGGAGCCGGCTTGACCGGAGTAATAACACGTCCTCACAGAAGACCGGCGTGAAGCAGTGCATGCGCTGTGTTTCGCTGCGTGAGTGAGAGTACCGGAGGTCCAATCCAGGGCAAAGGAGCGATATGGTAAACAGCGCACTTATGAGACCACTGGTGTTGCAGGTGTCCATCGCTTACCATCAAGATGATCCGTCGGCTCGTCTGCCACCTATATCATAAAAAAAGAGAACGCCACTATGGTCGCCCCTGCACTACTTGGTACCAGTTAGCCTGACCACCAGAGCCGACCGATAGGTCGACACCTTGGTGGCCGACCTAGGTATCGCTAGAAAGACGAGTTCTCGCCGATCATTTTCGACGACGCGTTGTCAAAAATGATCGGCGAGAACTTCAGGGATAAAAACTAATGTAGTTTTGCAAAAGAGGACCAACCCTCATTTCGGATGAAAACAAGTTACATATTTATAGAATAGACTCTCCACTACGTTTTCCACATCAAAAGCTTAATTATTTCGAAAATACCTTTTTGTGGATTGGTTCTAGTTTGCATAACAATCTGGCTTGGCTGGCCGCATGGCACATTTGGTAGCGACCCAGTCTCATACGCCAAAGGTGGGTTTGATCTCCACCCTGGACAAACATTCGTGTAGTGAATACTTTTGTTTATTCAGTGTCTGGGTGTTATACATGTATTTAAGTATTACACGATCTTTGGCGTAGTATCGTTAGCATATTTATTTGAATAAATATACCACTAAAATTGTACCTATATATAATATGGTTCTCCTAGCCGTATTCGGCGATGGCGACCCTTACTTATTACGAGCGTGTGCTCTTATATGGCTTGCGAATCCGAACTTAGTCTTGAAGACCCGGTCGCAAGCTTGGCAGTAGAGCTGACCGGCGGTGTTGAAGGTGTATGTGGAGGGCTTGGGGCGCATTTCCGCGCCTGGCGTTTTTCGTCCAGTTTTTTTTTTTTTTTATATAAGATGGGTTTGATGGGTCTCACCTGATGGAGAGTGACAATGAGGTCTAAGATGTAGCGTGCATTCCCAGAAGAAGCCTAAAGCTCGTCTTTTAGCCAGTTCTAAAAGACGAGCGTTTTCAGAGTCTTGAACCCCATCTTTAATGTGTTGACGCCATTCAAAAAAATTGCAGGAATTTTCTGCTGCAGGAAGCCTGTTCTACAACAGTGGACTTCCTATGGTTCCTACGAAATTTGTGGGTTAGGTGTTTTCTTGATTTCGGACAACACCAGCACGTAGGGAACTTAAAACACGCGCGTATAATCAGACAAGCCTCCGCGGGATTTAGACGATTCAAACAAACGCGAAATGCGTGACCCTATTCTCACGGCAAGGTGCGGTTACGTCGATGCGACGCGAAAAAAGTTATAGATAAATAAATAAATCAATGCGCCAGACAATCACACTAATCAACCTGGTCACAAACTAGGACAACCCCTGTACTATGAGTACAAGATGAGGATATTATACTGGGGGCGTCAACCCAGAACATCTAGACCCAAGAAAACTTAGAAAATGTAATTTCTTAAATTGACTTGATCGAGAATCTAAACCGGGACCTTTGCTTTAGATGTAACAGCACATTACACTGTTTTGGCCTATATCAGTCTAATGGATTTCAAATTGTCGTCTCCGTCTTAGATACGACAAGGCGCCGGGGGTTGGTTTGAGTTTTTAACCCTTGACGCAAAAACGACGGGCTAGGTATTATAAGTTTGACGTGTCTGTCTGTCTGTGGCAACGTAGCTCCTAAATGAACAAACTTATTTAAATAAAATTTTCTTAGTTTGAACGCTGATAGTCGGGAGAGTTTTAGCTACGTTTGATGGTCGCTGACTCAGGATAGCCGCCGCCACAAAATGCCGTATTACATGGCGGGGTTTTTTTAAATGTTCTTACTTCATGACTTATAATTTTAGTATTAAATGAAAGGCTATGATTAAAAGAACACATAAAATACGAGAAATTTTTAGATCCAACATGGCCGCCGCCGTATCCGTATCACCAAGTACTGAATAAATTATTAAGGTATTCTATTTTTTTTTTATTTGGTTCACACTAGTCACTATTCTATATGTCAGTCGGTTTTAAAAATCTTTTAACTGTCTAAGACAAAGAATTGCCACCAAAACCGCTCCTCAGGTGACTGTAGGCCAGTCACGTAGCACCTGGCTCTTAATTACCGAGCTGGGTCCGAGTTGGCTGTTTGTTGCCATTACTGGGGGCCGCGAGTCCCTCATATACTTACGGCCATGTAAGATGGAGTTTGAGATAAATCATTTTACTTTGATATATCGCACCTTTGCAAGAATAAACTGTGTGTTTAACTGTGGGAGAGCCACGCTTCGGCATGAATGGGCCGGCTCGACCGGAGTGATACCACTGCCTCACAGAAAACCGGCGTGAAGCAGCCCCTGTGCTGTGTTTCGCCGAGTGAGTGAGGGTACCGGAGGCCCACTCGGGGGGGAAGGGGATAAAAGGTTGGCAGCGCACTTGTAACTCCACTGGTGTTGCAAGTGTCCATGGGCGGCGGCAATTGCTTACCATCAGGTGATCCGCCTGCTCGCCTGCTACCTATCACATAAAAAAAAGTGGCTAAGGCGTTCGCCCAAAGCGTGGAAGGTCCCGAGTTCGATTCCCAGTCAAGTCAATTTAGGAAACTACATATTCTAAGTTTACATATTCTTGGGTCTGGGTGTTCTGGGTTGACGCCCCCAGTTAATTATCGTCGTCTGGTACACATAATACAGGGTTGCCCTAGTTTGAATCCAGGTTGATTGGTGTGATTGTCTGGTGAACTTATATAGTTACCTTGACTGACAGAAATCAATGTTGCATTTTATGTAAATACTTATCTAAGTTAATTACTAAGTTACTATTACTTCCTAAGTTGCTCCTGTTTTTATGTGATGTCTCCGGACAGCTGCGGCAATCGCTTACCATCGTCGTTGCAGGTGTCTAATGGGTCACCTATCACATAAGAAAAATGCAATTAGTGCTAAACTTAGCACTAAAAGTGCTAAGTTCGACTCCTTAAAAGTCAATTGCTACGCCCCCCACGCGTCGGCGGGATGGTCATTGTTCCCCAATTGTAACTAAAATCAAACCTCGCCATAATGCGATTTTATGAATACATGCTCCTCAAACTTTTGAGAGAATCTCACAAGCACTTTTTCCAAAAGTAATAATAGTTCTTAAAGTTGTACTATTGTATGTAATATTGTATAGTTTACAATTGAAGTAAATGTATTCTATGCAGTTAGATTACAAAAATAGAAATCAAAATTGCGGTTCCTCCTACTTAGAACTAAGAAATAAGACCTATGTAATTCACGTATTAACAGAAAATGGTGTTAGGGTATAATACAATGGTCAGTTTGGTCAAAAAACACTTCAACTTCACTTCAAGTGGAAATAATGTGTGCCCTTCCCTCACTTCAACTTCTAAAATAAAAAATGATAAAATTCGCAAAAGGTCCCGGGTTCGATTCCCGGTCAAAAGTCAATTTAGAAAACTACTTTTCTAAGTTTTCTTGGGTCTGGGTATTCTGAGTTAACGATCTGGTACTCACAGTTACAGGGGTTGCCCTAGATTGTGACCGGGTTGATTGGTGTGATTGTCTGGCGCATTTATTTATAGGTAATTAAAAATTTTGCCGGTTGCAAGTCTATGTACGGTGGCCTACACATCAAGTTACTACAATCTGGCAAATTTCTTCAATCGAACCTCACTTTTATGTCAAACGTATTTGGTTCAATATCAACTGAGGAAATTTGACAGATTGTAGTAACTTGATGTGCTGGCCACTGTACGTGCGCACTATCAAATGGTGCACACTTGAAACATTTAACAGTTTAAGAACCCCTGCCTTGTCCGAGGTTTCGTACAAACCACTTACTGATTCTGTGAGGGGCTTACAAAAAAGGGCTTGTGATTTTTGGCATGAATCGAAGGCCGCGCTGTGACTCGAATAAATAGACTTATTGGTTTTATTTGTTAAAATTTTCCACCAGATTGCGGTGTCAATGCTGAAAATGAAAAAATAAAGTTATCGAAGGTTCACGACCGCTTTGAAGGTTGGGTCTTGAAGGTTGAAGGAAAAGGCATAGGTATTCATGTTAAAATCCTTCGTCCGCATATAAAACCGGCGTTAAGTGTGATGAACACTTGTGTTTGTTCAGTGTCTGGGTGTTATTTAAGTATTATATTTGTGATCCCCTGTTGTCTGATATCTGTAATACAAGTGCTTAAGCTATTTAGTACGGAGTCAGGTCAACTATATATGAGATGTTGTGTGTATTTATTTATATTGAAGTTAAAGTTATAATCCACCCTCAGCGTGTAATTCCCGGTTACTTCCAAAACTGTTGCATTGGAGCCAAGAGTGCGCTCAGACCAGGGTAAAAAACTTGCGATGCCGACTGCCGTCTCTTCTCCTCGCAATCTGCCCTGCCTATTGCCACTTGAGCCACGCAATTCTCTAGGCTATATCTGCGACCTAAGATCGCCTGCGGATCTCACCATTACTGTCACGAACATGCAGGGAGATTCCAAGCTTTGCGCTCCCTCTTCATTGCACTCTATGTTTTCCTTGTCCTGGATTGGGCCTCCGATCGTGGTATTACTCCAATCAGGCCGGCCCATTCATACCGAAGCGTAGCTCTCCCACTGTTGTCCCACATGTGACATTGAGCCTTCTTAAGCCGCTTGTCACAGAAAAAAATTACTCCTACTATTGTCAAAACTTTTTCTACCGTTCCGAAAGTAATTTGTCCGTAAGAGAATTCGTAGACTTCTATAAAGGGCCGGTATCAACATCGGCTAGGTTCGGCCTGTTCAGGATTCTCGTCAGGCCCGCGAACAGTGAGCCCTTCGCCCTTCTCCAAAGTGGTCAACAGGGTTGCCAACTATAAATAAAAATTAATTTATTTCCATCTATACTAATATTATAAATGCGAAAGTAACTCTGTCTGTCTGTCTGTCTGCTACTCTTTCACGCCAAAACTACTCAACGGATTTAAATGAAATTTGGTATACAGATAATCTAGACCCTGAGAAAGGACATAGGCTACTTTTTATTGCGAAAAGGGGGTTGTAAGGGGTTGAAAGGGGGGTAAAAAGTTACTTTTCCACGCGGACGGAGTCGCGGGCGGCCGCTAGTAGTCAATAAAAATTTAAATATTTTTTGAATAACTAATCATTTTATTCAAGAAAAGTGATGTAAAAATTTATATGCTGAAATGTATTAAGAAAAGATAATAAAAAAATAGAAATAATAAATTTAGTGTACTTAGACCTGAAACTCAACTTTTTTTCTCGCACTTGGCCGATTTTTTATTTACTTGTAGTTGTTGAGCCTGGTGTCTAGTATGCGAATAAGAGGGTTAATAAAGGCTAATCAAAATATTTTTTTCCAGAACACATTCACAATCAAAGAAAACTGAACAAAACAATAATAGAAATAGAAATATTATTTATTCAATTTAAGTCCTTAAAGAACATTATGTATGTCAAACATTATGTGAGCTACCGCTGATTCGGAAAGTCGATTTCTACCGAGAAGAATCAGCAAGAAGCTCAGTAGTACCTATATCAAAAACATACACGATATAATAGGAGGCTGGTCCAGCCGTCGACCCTAAACACGGGAATTACACGTTTAGATGAGGGAGGAATAGCTATTTTAGACGTTAAGTTACAGGACAATTTTGCAGTAAAAACGTACCAACACCTATGTAGGTACATTCCTGTCTGTCTATTGCCCGTCCGGCCCATTCCATGTCGGTCCATGGGTACCTTACCTTTATAAATCAAACGGTCGCTTGCTTGTTGGCCTCTCAAATACATGAAATAAAAATGTCCTCCAAAACGATGTTTCAGCTATGGCGCCCAATCTAAACGATCAGTCATATACTTACGCGGAGCATATTGTAGTGCACATCATCATCATCATCAGTATATGTGTATGTATATATTTTATATATTTTTATATTTGATTATTTATTAAAGTATAAAATTATAGCAGTATCTCGTATTAATTCATTACTAGTATGCATTTATGTATTTATTATGATGTATTTATCTTATTACCTACATAAAGATCTGCACTGCCTTACCCCTTGTTAATTCGCTGCATTATTCCTCTACCCAAAGGTTGTCTGGAAGAGATCGCTATTAGCGATAAGGCCGCCGATATTGTATTTGTAAATTACTATTAGCATTAAGTTCTGTAATGTGTTGTGCAATAAAGAGTATCTATCTATCTATCTATCATCATCTGCAGAATACCAGCTCCACGGGAACTCTTTTCCGTGGCTAATGCTGATTTTTTTTGTTTTTTGTGTTTTATATTTAGTGCTTAATATTTTTTTTTATTCTTATCATAGAAAACAAGTCATCACTACTAATGATGGGATTATGTTTAATCACCACGCTTGCTTAATGCAGATTGGATCAAAAACCGAGCAATGATCGAAAAAGTAAAAGAAATATGTAGATACTTATATTGTGTCAACCCTACAGCAGCTTTATGTAGAGCCCTCCTAAGGAGGTCCTTCTGAGAGGTTCTCGTAACCTGTCGTAGCATAACAATATTTGGGGGAAGAAATTATTTTTAGCTGGACAATTATGAGGTGGCTGTGAAAAAAACATTCTGAAAAAGAAAAAAATATCATTAGTAATTTCAGCGCAATTGAATGATTTCATGGCCCCCCATTTCCCTAAAATGGGGGGTTAGAAGAAGGCAAAAAGTAGACTATGTTACTCTCCATCCCTTCAACTAATCTCCACTTAAAATCACGTCAATTCGTCGCTCTGTTTTGCCGTGAAAGAAAGACAAACATACAGACACACTTTTTAGTATAGTATGGATTTAATTCAACTCGTGTATGATTTTATTCGAAAATAACGCATTGCGCCATCAGTAAATATCTTTGGGTACCGTTTTTCACTGATTCCTTAATTCTGTTTGCCATCAATGAGCTATCAAAGCGAGATCAAAGGAAATATAATCAAGGCGTTTTGCCTTCAAAATACGGTGACCAAGTATTTTTATAACGACGGATATTTCCTAAAAAAAATCTGGACAGCGTCATAGAACACAATTTTAACTGTCAATAAGTTCGTAACTAAAAGATAGCTTCAACTTTTAAAAATATTGTTATCTTTATACTTTTGATTATATTATAGTTTTGCCCCTCTGTGAAGTAGTAGGTAGATAGAGGTATTTACCCTGCCTTCTTGACTGAGGGGTAAATAGAAGTATTTACCCTGCATTCTTCAAAGAGGGGTAAATACAAGCATTTACCCAGAGTTCTTCACAGAGGTGTATCTGTAATCATTTACATCCATTTAACCACCTGTTCTATCAACCATTCTAAACAACATTTGCTCAACAACTTTTCGAAATTCATCCAAAATTTTCCCGACTCCCCATACAAAATGCCCAAGTCACGTGACCGACTTTGTATGGAAAGATGATTTTTTTTTATGAGAATTTTCAAAAGTCATAGAACAAAATTTGTTTCTAGTATTGGTTGGTAGAACACGAGGTTATAGGGATGTAAATGTTCACAGATACACCCTGTATAGAAGTATTTTCCCTGCGTTCTTGACTCAGGGGCGATGTTGGTCACCCTTCCTGAGTACTGTTTATCACACTAATTCCCTCTCAGTTTATTTACGCGTAATTCTCTGACGGATATCGCCTCATCGCCGCATCATTACTGATAATTTGATTCCATCTTCAATTAAGGATTATCTTTTATACAAGCTTAGGGAGAACTTGAATTGCGATCTAAAGATTTAAGGGGTATAATTTTAACTAAAAGATTGTGTTGATAAATTTTTGAAGAACATCGCTACTACTCCGAATAATACGTAAAGTCCGATCTGCTATACTGTAATATTGCAAATTGGACTTCGGATTTGCAGATTGAAGACTGGGTCTATACAGGATGTAACGGTAAACATTTATATTATTTTACTAGTGGACGCAGCTCAATTTAAGCAGCAGAATTTGATTTGCCACTAAAATATTTATTCAAAATAATGTTTATCTTATAATCTACCCATATCACCCAATATACCTACCTAGGTACCTACGTTTAGGATAACAAATCTGCATGACGCAACATTTTATTTTGTTATTATATAACAGACAATTTTGTATGTGTATATGGTGTATTTTTAATCACCTCAAGTTATTTTGAGATAAATACAGGACCTCACGTAGTGTGAAAGTCTAGCGAAGAACTTACTATAGAAATGATCCTATGAAGTAAGATCTGTGAACATTTTGATCCCTTTAACCACGTATTCTATCAAATTTTCATTCTACGAGTCTTGGAAATTCCACGAAAATTATTTCGACTCTCCATACAAAATGAACAAACAAGTCACATGACGGACTTTGTATGAATATTGGATTTGTAAATTATTAAATTTTAAATGTGACACTATTCAGTTGAAAACGTCCCGTTGTTTGATGCTAAAACGACACATCCCTGTAAATGGCCGCCGTCACGCATACTAACTTGTGATAATTGTTGAGTTACGTGATACCCTTGTAAACAGCACCATTCATTGTGCGACCCTTTTCACATTTTATCAAATAATTTAAAAAAATACATAACTGTTTTGTTTCAACTTGACAAACATCATAATTAAATAAATAAATTGGGACAACATCACATACACTATCCTGGTCCCAAACTAAGGTTTTCCCTTGTACTATGGAAACCAGAAACAACGAAGGAACCACAAACACCCAGACCCAACACAAATATTTTTCACCGGCGTGAAGCGGCCCCTGTGCTGTGTTTCGCCGAGTGAGTGAGGGTACCGGAGGACCACTCGGGGGGGAAAGGGATTAAAGGTTGGCAGCGCACTTGTAACTGCACTGGTTTTGCAAGTATCCATGGGCAGCGGCAATTGCTTACCATCAGGTGATCCGCCTGCTCGCCTGCTACCTATCACATAAAAAAAAATAAAAAAACATCTGTTTCATAAACAAACACTTGTGTTTTATATTATAATAGGTAATTATAATAATTTGTTTATTAAAGAACTTAAACTACCATTACAAGTGCCTTAACCTAATGCGATAGCTTAGTACTCATTATAAATAATTACCTAAACCTTAATCTTTTTATTTATCCTATTAATACCACTGCTGCCTACCTACTAAAACTAGTCTTATAAAATTTGTAAAATGAAAAGACATTATAACATTAATGTCAACTTGAGGCGCAATTCTGCGAAAGTAACCATTTGCGAAATTGCCATTCTGCGAAAGTGATCAACGGCAAAAATCACGTTCTGCGAAAGTAACTATCTGCGAAAGTGACCATTTGCGAAACTGCCATTTTGCGTAAGTGACCAACGGCAAAAATCACGTTCTGCGAAAGTGACCATTTGCAAAATTGCCATTCTGCGAAAATGACCAACGGCCAAAATTGTGGACACTGTTGTACCTATGTGATAAATCCTACTACTATTATAAAGGCGAAAGTTTGTAAGTATGGATGTATGGATGTTTGTTACTCTTTCACGTAAAAACTACCGAATGGATTTGAATGAAACTTTACCACAATATAGCTTATACATACGCAGTCATAACACATAGGCTACAATTTATAAAAATATATTGTGTGGATTGTCCAAAATATGACGGTAAGTGTCACTAATTAACTCCACGCGTACGAAGTCGCGGGCGGCCGCTAGTTCTACCAAAGTGTCAAAAAGTTCTCGCTGAATATTTGCGCAAGCGACAATTTTAGTCAAAACCTTTTCGTGTTTGAGGGTTAATTGTGTTACTAATTAAGTCACAAACACAGTTAGAACTAGTACGCCATTGCAATAACGTAGAACAAAGTGCGAATTTTAATGAACACACTTTGACCCATCATCAAACTGTTCCAATGGCTCATTTCCAAATCCTTTTATAGGCCATAACCCCTAATGATCTAAGTCTGAATACTAAATTCTGCCCTCAAACTTTGAATTTGAACTTTATATGTTTAGTTTAAAGTTTAATTTTAAACGGATGGTTATTTGCAAAGGCTGTGCGTCCTAAATTTTAATTGAAGCATTCTCTTTGGTCTTTTGGGCCGTTTTATGGGCTTAGTGAGTTTTTACTGATCTAAATGGAAGTTGTTGGTTTCGTAATGTTACTGAAGCGTGAGTATTGGAAATAGATATTTCGGCTAATGAGTAGACGTCTTATTCCATTGAATAGCTGTGGGAGAGCCACGCTTCGGCATTAATGGGCCGGCTAGATCGGAGTGATACCACTGCGTCAGAGAAGACCGACATAGAGAAAGGCCTGCGCAGTCTTTCGTCGAGTGAGTACCGGAGCCCCAATTGGGTGAAAGGGGGATAAAAGTTGGCAGCGCACTTGTGACTCTACTGGTGTTGCAGGTGTCTTTGCGCGGCGGTAATCGCTTACCATCAGGCGATCCGCCTGCTCGTCTGCCACGAAAGAAAACACGTTATTAAAAAAATCGCTTCCAATGGGGGCTACCGCGTGTGGAAAATCCGTTAGATGGCGTACGTGTAGACTGAGGTCCAATTTCAACGTCATTGGTCGTCTAGTGACATTTTGACATCTCACATCAAAAATAACCAATCACCGTGTAGTTGGACCTCGGTCTACACGTACGCCATCTAACGGATTTTCCACATGCGGTCCCCATTTCATTTTATGTATATACTCTGATTCATAATCATGTAAACTGACAGATGAAAATGACAAGTTTCTATGCATTTTGACATTTTGCGTTTGTCAAATTGAGTGATAATGTATGGGGATGACACATTGACATCTGTCAGTTTACTTTACATGATTAATCAGAGTATAGATACTTTTCCAATGCATGATATGAGCAAAACAAAGAATACAGGATCACGTAACAAAACGGACGAATCGCTCACGAAACATTTGAAATTCAAAAAGGGTGGTAATCTGGGAATTACTGGTATTGCCTAGGGATTCGTGTTATAAGCGGAATTTCAACCAATCCATACGTTCGGGTAAAGGAGGCGATACACTTTATCGTGATTATTAAACTAACTAGTGGCCCGCCCTCACTTCGTTTCGGGACAGACCACTGTCTACTAATAGATGGCGCTGGGCATCGATTGCAACGCGCTTGTGTTTCGATTTTTCGGTTTGTATATAAGGTTTGTCGATGTCTATGGAGTTTGTCTCTTTATAAATAGTAGGTATAGAATATTGAAGATATTGAAGAAAATAGATATAAACGTGAAAGTTTGTAGGTATTGGTGGATGTTTGCTCCTCTTTCGCGCAAAAACTACCAAATGGATTTTGATGAAACTGTACAATAATATAGCTTATACATCAGAATAACACATAGGCTACAATTTGTAAACACTATATTTTGTGGATGCCGCACTTAGAAACGTAATGTAACCTTAATGCTCATTATCTTTATTATGGTTATTCTGTCTCTCTCTATCTATCTCTCTCTCCGTATTACCGTCGTAAGACCCAAAAGCCTTTTAAAAGGCATAAAACAATTGATTTTCCATTGTGTTTGCTATCTGGGCTTAAGACATTATAATAAGGGGCAATATTTTTACGTAAACAACGATTAAAGTTTAGTTAACGTCTCTGAGTGCGGTACTATGACTCCGACCGATATTGTATTTTTAAGTTCTGTAATATTTTGTGCAATAAAGAGTATCTATCTTATATCTATGACTAATGAGAAAGGGTACAGACCCCTTAACCAGTAAAAAGCTGACCGTATTCCTCTCGCAAAAGCGCTGGTAAAAGCTCATCACAAACAGAGTGAGCTTGTGCGAGTGTTTATTAATTAGACAAACACCAGTATTTGTAGGTTCGCACTCAATTCCAATGAAACAGAACAAATAGCGCTGTGAGAGTTGTTTGTGACATTTTTGTAGAGTGTTTGGGAAATAATAGATTTTTATGAATAACAGATTTTACGCAATTTTACGCACATTGCGAGAACAGTAGCCTTACCATGAGTTTGAAATACTATCCTCGCTATCGAAAAATATTGCTTTGTCTCTTTCATTGTAATGCATTTTAAAAAGACAGAGCAATAGTTTACGTTATGTCAGTTTTAGATGTCAACTCATGGTAGCGCTACAGATGACCGTTGAGGTGAAACACAGCGCATGCACTACTTCACGCCGGTTTTCTGTAAGCCCGTGGTATCAGTCTGGTCAAGCCAACCCATTCATGCCGAACAACTGTTACATAAACATGAAACGAAAAACATCCATAAACGTAACTCAGGTGCTTATTTCTACTTTCCATTGTTAAAGAAAAAGCGCGTCAGGGGCGTGAAGCAGCCCCTGTGCTGTGTTTCGCCGAGTGAGTGAGGGTACCGGAGGCCCACTCGGGGGGGAAGGGGATAAAAGGTTGGCAGCGCACTTGTATCTCCACTGGTGTTGCAAGTGTCCATGGGTGGCGGCAATTGCTTACCATCAGGTGATCCACCTGCTCGCCTGCTACCTATCACATAAAAAAAAAAATCAAACGCACCATTTTCCTTTTAATTTGACATGCACCAAGACTTTACCTAAAATCCCATGTTATAAAATAGTACCTACCACTATAATCCTATAAACAAATTCGAAACAAAATCGCTACACTACCTTTTTTTTTTTTTTTTTTTTGTTTTTTTTGTTTTCGCTGGGGAATGCCGCCGACCCGGAGTGCAATGGGCCGACGTCGCCGCCTAATGGCGGCGCCTTATGCATACCCGCCTACTGGGGAGCAGGCGGGTTATGTCGGGCTCTCCTCTGGCGGGGGCTTCTCCTATAACGAGAAGCCGGCCAGAGGCATACCGACTAAACCCCAGCGGTTTTCCCTCATCGCCCTTAAATGGGGAGGCGTCATGGGCTGTAGGACGAACCTATTACCCATACGGGCACCACAACCCTCCCCGGGCGGTGCCCGCCTACACGGCGGGCCAGGCGGTTCCTCCCCCGGCTTGGCCGGGAGAGGGAGCAGGGACGGCCGGGAAAACTGAGCCGTCCCTACCAGGCTGCGGAGGGAGCCCGTGCAATGCCAGTGCTGGTGTCCCCACACCACGCACCGGCGGGCTCCCTCTGCGGAGAGGAGGGAGACGCGCATCTGTTCGGCGTCTCCTCCCCCTCCTTGCCCTTCGGAGCGCGCTGGCGAGAGGGTCCGCCTCTCGCACGCGCTCCGCCGCCTCCTTCTCTGCCATTACGTGCTCGCAATAGTCAGCGAAGGCCTTCCAAGCCTCTTCACTCGCCTAGCATAGCTCTCACTATGCTAGAGAGAGAGAGGTCCTGGCCGACCCTCGCGACCAGCGCCAGACGCTGCGGAGACCACGACACACACTCCGCTAGGGTGTGTTGTGCCGTGTCCTCCGCAGCGCCGCACGCATGGCAGGAAGGCGTCTCCTCCCGTTTTATTCGGTGCAGGTAGTGACCGAAGCATCCGTGTCCGGTCAGTACCTGCACCATACGGAAGGAGACGGAGCCGTGGTGACGCTCAAGCCACCGGTCCAGGACCGGGGCGAGCGCATCGAGGGTCCTTCGGCCGTATCGGGCGGAGGCGAGGTCCTCGGACCATCGCCTCAGGAGGCTCTTCCGAGCCTCCCTACGAACGGCCTCCCTCTCGACGGGGCAGAAGCGTTCCTCTTCTGCCCTCTTGGCCGCCGTCCATTGGTAGACGGCGGCCAACACCACGGCTTCCAACTCCCAAGGAGGGGTCTCAGCGAGTAAGCAGGACGCATCAAAACCTACCGTTCGGTAGGCTCGAGCGACCCGCTGCGCCATCACCCGCTGAGGCCCCCGCAGGAGGGGAACGTTGTCCCGTCGCGCCAGGGAGTCGGCCCAGACTGGCGCACCGTAGAGCGCCATGGAACGCAAGATGCCGGCGTAAAGACGCCGACACCTCGAGCCTGGGCCCCTCAGGTTGGGCAGCATCCACGTCAGCGTGTCTGCTGCCTTTAGGAGTCGCGGTAGCAGCCCGCGAAAGTGCGGGCCAAACTGCCACCGCGAGTCTAAGGTGAGGCCGAGATAGCGCGTCTCGGCCTTCACCTCAACCTGGTGTCCCCCCACAGTGATATGCGCACCGTGGGGGAACGGTTTCCCGAGGCCCTTTGGGGAAGTAAAGGGCCTCAGTTTTCTCCAGCGCCACCTCGAGGCCGAGGAGGCGCATTCGGGATACGACTAGGTCGCCGCCGTGGGACGCCACGCGAGCGGCGTCCTGGTACGTCGACCCCCGGGAAGTGACCAGGGTGTCATCTGCATAGCAGATGACACTCATTCCCGGGAGGAGTACGCCGCGGAGGACCCAGTCGTACCCGATATTCCACAGAAGTGGTCCGAGAACCGACCCCTGTGGAACGCCTAGCTCGACCGGTCGACGCTGGATCTCCCCATCCCGGTCCACATACATGACCTCTCTCCCCTCGAGGTAGTCCTTGATGAGGAGTTTGAGGTACTGGGGCACTCGGAAATGCTCGAGTGCCTCCAGTATGACCGGGTGGGGGAGCGTGTTGAACGCATTCCGGATGTCGTTGCTAACGGCTACGACACCCTGTTTGCGAGACGCGGCCTGGCGGGTCTCGTCCCGAAGGCGGGTCAGGGCGTCCACCGTGGACCGCCCCGACCTAAACCCGTACTGGGCCCCGGACAAATCGGGCCCAGTAGTCGCCATGTGCTCAACGAGGCGGGAAGCGATGATTTTCTCAAAGAGCTTCCCTACCTCATCGAGCAGGACGATCGGCCTATAGGCCGACGGGGAGTCCGCCGGCCGACCCGCTTTTTGAAGCAGGACCAATTGGCCCTGCTTCCAGATTCTCGGGAACCTCCCAACCGCCATACAGCGGTCGAAGAGGTCCCGGAATCTTCCCTTCATTTCCCCGATGGCGATGGCGATGACTCTCGCTGGGACGCCATCGGGGCCGGGAGCGGTCTTCTTGGCGCGGAGTTTTATCTCTGCCGCGCCAAATTCCTCCGTGGAGATAGGGAGTGGCCCTTCATCCACGGGGGAGACCGCCCACGCAATCGCTACACTACCTTCAGCAACCGCAACAAGCGATGAAATTAATGAAATTCCGCAACAAAACAAGCGAAACAACTGCCAACAAACTGAGCGAAGCCGAAAAGCGATCGTGCGGGAATTCCTATCACAACTGTCCGTGAGATTTATGTGAACTACCTTACACGAGGGAGACTAGATAGATAGATAAGTTTGTTTTATTGCAGAAACTTCATAACTTAAGTACTAGACATTACAGACATTTAACGTCGTAACACCCAGATAATGGGTATTTGACTAATCTCGATATAGTAAAAAATATTGATACTCTATCAAAATATTGGTAAATAAGAACCAATGGCCAACATTTTCAGTTAAAAATATAACGTCTGGCTGGTTTTGTGAGCATTCAAAGTTTCATTGGCAAGTCCATTTTTAAAGTATAAAATTTGAAAAAAAATAATTATATTATTGAACTACCCGTACATTTTCCACCAACTTTTATTACAAAACCATTTACTTAAACGAAACATTTGATACCTATAACTACCAAACAAAATTGACTAGACGCGCATACAGAAGTTTGAGTTGTGACGTCACAATTCAATAGCCATATGTATAGAGCGTTTTTGGGCTTGCCCAAAATATGTGTTCTTAAAGTTGTGATATCTCAGATAATTCTAATGAGAATCAAGTGATTCTTTCAACGATGTTTCTTAAATTAAGGCGTCTTTTGATTGAACACCTAAAAAAATTGTCAAATACCCAAATGGCTTATGAGCCTTACGACGTTAATATAGCTCTTGCGTGGAAGAGGAGCAAACATCCATCCCCATCCATACCTTACAAACTTTCACGTTTTTATTTTTTTATGATATACATGGCAGATGAGCAGACGGATTACCTAAATGGTAAGCGATTACCGCCGCCCATGGATATAGACACCTACAACACCAGTAGTGTGACAAGTGCGCTGCTTACCTTTTAACCCCTATTCCCCTGGATTGGGCCTCCGATATCCTCACTCACGCAGCGAAACACGGCATGCACTGCTTCTTGACGGTTTTCTGTAAGGACGTGGTATTATTACGCCTGTCGAGCCGGCCCATTCATACCGAAGCGCTAAACCCCACTCCCACTACTGTTAAAACTTTATATAGAGACTAGTGACCCGCCCTCACTTCGCTTCGGGACCGTAATTCAGAAATTAACCAATAGATGGCGCTGTGTCCAATTACATCGCGCAAGCGTTTCTTGTTTTCGGTTTACCTATAAGCCTTGTCGTTGTCTATAGAAGTTATCTCTTTAGAAATAGTATAGAAGATTACTTATGGTCGAATTCTTTAGCTAGCAGCAAAACCAGTACCTACCTTAAGAGTTTCTCACACACAATATCCTAAGCCATGTTGATTTATTCATACACCTCTGTATGTTTACCTTACGTAAGAGAATAAAGTACTCACGACAAGCGAAGGGAATTCCCCAAAGTTTCTGAAACATTATTATGCGACCAATGTAATATGAAAATGAGTTTATTCAGTTGTTTTTCCTATGAATGTCTGAGACTTTGGCCTTTGCGTCTACAAACGAACCAAGTTTAATATAAGAAGTTTCTAATCCTCATTAATGTCTTATTGTTGTAAGGACTTAGGTACATTTACGTCATTGTTGTAGTTGCAATGGTTTAGTAATGGTGATGGTACAGATAGCCACACATCTGGTTACCACAATCTGTAAAATTTTCTCAATTGATATTCTACCTAATATGTTTGACAGTAAGATGAGAGTCGATTAAAGAAATTTGACAGTTTTGTATACTTTGATGTGTGGCTGTACGTACTTGCTAGAAAAGTTAACCTAAATATGTTGGTAAATTTGTATCCAGTAGAAAAAGTGGTGCTGAGAAAGCAGCAAATCATCATCATCATCAGCAACCCACGCTCGTCCACTGCTGGACATAGGTCTCCCCCAATGCACGCCACCGCTCCCAATTTTCGGCCACTCTCATCCAGCTCACTCCAGCCAGCCTTCGAATGTCGTCATCCCATCTTGTAGCAGGGCGTCCAACACTACGTTTACCGAGTCGCGGTCTCCACTCAAGGACTTTATGGCAAATATAACTTAAGCAGCAAACATAACTTGGTAATTTCATATCTATACTAATTATAAAGAGAGAATAGATATCTATACTAATTATAAAGAGAGAATAGAAAATAGAAAGAGATAACTTCTGTAGACAACGACAAGGCTTAAAGGTAAACCGAAAACACGAAACGCTTGCGCGATTTAATTTAGCACAGCGCCATCTATTGGTTCATTTCTGAATTACGGTCCCGAAGCGAAGTGAGGGCGGGCCACTAGTATTTAAATATAGAATTACCAAGAAGAAATAAGAAGCATGAATCCCACAAAACAAAACCTGATGACCGTGGGAGACCGACGTTTTGGCATTAATTGTTTTATGCCTTTTAAAAGGCTATAAGGTCTTAACGTTAAACTATTTTTTTAATAATATGAAAACTGAGTCGAACAAGACTGCTCCTCTAACGATTCATTAATTCATACAAAGTCCCTTTGATTCGCAACTTCTGAAAGCTGAACAAACCACAGAAAGCTCAAAATGAAACGACCAAATCCATATTATGTGGTTTTCGCTTATTTCATGAATAGACATTAATCATTTGAAAGCTTGCAATATATAACCGCATTTTCTATTTAATACAATTTTGAGCGATCATAGTCAGTAAATGCCCATTGGTCTAGTTTAGGTACCGAGCCGTGATCTCGGTGATCTCGGGGTAGCAAAAAGTATATTTCGAATTATTCAAACATCTCGGGTTTCAAATCACCAATTATGCCTCAAGGCAAGCGTGGTGATTAAGCCTAATCCCATCATAGTAGCGATGACTTTATTTCTATGATGGAGGCCTTTGCCCTGCAGTGGGACAGTATCTTAGCTGATACTTCATAGCTCAGTGGATAAGGACTCGAATCCCACACGAGGGTCGTGGTTTGGACCCGAGCATGCTCCTCTGAATTTTTAAAATCTATGTGCGTGTTTTTACCATTAAAGTTCGGCAGTAAGGAAAAATATTGCGAGGAAACCCGTAGCGCTACCATGAGTTGACATCGAAAACTGACATAACGTAAACTATTGCTCTGTCTCTTTCAAATGCATCACAATGAAAGAGACAAAGCGATAGTTTTCGATAGCGAGGATAGTATTTCAAACTCATGGTAGTGCTAACGTATCCGATAGTTTCTGAAAGTAGTCTATAATTCAATTACGGGACGACTTCTTTATAAGCCACCTGTTTTTCAGCTGGATTAGGTCAAACACTTTATATAAACAGGACTAAACGCGAGGATATTTAAATAAAAGTACATTATAGCACTTACTGCTTGACGTTTCGACTGCGTCACAACAGCCGTGGTCAGCGGACTGTAGGCGCGCGGCGTCGTCTGCTACGAAGATCCGAAGATGCACAGGCCGGGGCCTGTGCATCTTCGGATCAAAGACATTACATCCAATATCTTTGTTTCGGATACCCTCTCATTCTCGATATTTGCACTGCCACTAAATAAACTATCAGTGAAGTGAGTGAAGTCACGCCAACACACTACACTTACAGTATCCGGAACTATGTCATGCGGATGTAAAAGTTAAGTCTTACGTTTCATAAATATTTCGATCAAATTGTCGAAAATTTCAAATATTCCACTCTTACAAATTTTTAGTCAACCGAAAAACGTGAAAATAACAACGTAACATTAAAATAAATTGGCAGTTACAAAAATAATTGGAACAATATTGCTAACCCACGCCTCGATTATGTCGAGACGAATGGAGAATGTTGAAACATACAAATTGGATGAGAAAACCCGCGTTTGTGAAGTAAGTACTCGTAGGTCCCTGCAAGAAAAAGTAAGTGACGTTTTGATGAGTTTTGTTACCGACTTTTGAAAACTTTTTGTGAGCAAACAACATTTTCCATAAATTCCAAGGAGTAGAACACCCTTCCTCCGTCTGTTTTCCCCAATGAGTACAACCTCAACATTTTTAAATCTAGAGTGAATAGGCTACTTCTACCTTCTACATCGCGCAAGCGTTTCGAGTTTTCGGTTTACCTATAAGCCGTTGTCTATAGAAGTTATCCTTTTATTAATAGTATAGAAAAAGATATCGGAAATTCTTGAAACGTAGAGGAGCACCCTTCGATAATATAAACCTACACCTACCTACAGCGTGAATCTAGAATTTTAGAAACAATAAAGTTATTTTTTATTTAAGTGCATAATTCGTCATGAGCTGCGCTTAAGATGGACCTGCACCCATTGAAGAATTTTTAAGTGCATTATTTACTTAAGAATAAATTGCAAAGAATTGCTATAGCAAAAATATAATTATATTTCTTAATGAAAATGGGGGATAGAAAGGGGCCAATAGTAGCCAATGTTATCTTCCATCCCTTCAACTAAATCCATTTAAAAAATCACAACAATTCGTCGCTCCATTTTACCGTGAAAGGAAGACAAGCATACAGACGAAAGAGGTACGAATACGAAGATGTGTTATGTAGCAGACGACAATAATGTACTAATTCAACAAAACCTTAAACCCACCCTCAAAAGTCGCGAGCCCACAAAAAGTGTCAACGAAAAAAGAACTCAAAACCTAATCGAAAAGATTTTTTCACAAAAGTACCAACATCGCCAACTCAGTTAAAGCGAGCCAGCCCGCGACTTTCTTGAGGACTTCATTTTGTCTCGTAAACACCAAATAATATTCATGAGAGATGTGCCCAAAGACTGGTACAAATGTTGAATACTTAACTGCTAATGTGGCCCTTTAGCAGGGTAGGAGTTAGGCACACAAAAAAAGGTAAAAGTAAAATAATCTTGATGGTTGGCGATCTAGCACTGTGCGTTTTCAATTTTCTCCCGCGAACCTCAGTCTTGTGGAATAGTTTAGCTGCGGCAGTATTTCCTGACGGCTATGACTTAGGGACCTTCAAGAAACGAGCGTACTCCTTCTTAAAAGGCCGGCAGCGCATCAGCGACTTCTCTGATCTCGCAGATGTTCATGGGCAGCGGTGATTACTTACCAGCAGGTGACCCGCTTGCTCGTTTGCCGCCTCTAGTATAAAAAAACCGTCCCACTGCCAGAGAGTAACGTCATCCATCATAGATTACAGTTAATTTATTCTTTTTGTTACAGTTACAGTTAATTTATTTGAAAAGAGTAACTACTGAGTTTCTTGCTGATGTCGGTGTCTTCTTGGTAGGAATTGACGTTCCGAACCAGTGGTAGATTTTGACATTTATAATTGTTCTGTATGGACCTAACTTAAATAAAGATTTTGGCTATTTCTATTTCTATAGAAATCAAGTCACCGCTACTATGATTGGATTAGGCTTAATCAACCATTCACCACGCTTGCCTAATGCGGATTGGTACAAACCCGAGCTAAGTTCGAAAAATATCAAACATACATTTTGCTCGAGCCGCGAATTAAAAACCCAGGAACCCGAGGTCACGGCTCGGTGCTTAAACTACTAGACTAGTAGGGCGTAGATGAGATACCAGTATTTTCTTGAGCTTTTTAACTGACCATCTTATCGTGTCCCACTGTTTAGTAGAAATTTACCTGTAATATTTATAAATTTAACAGAACAGTAAATTTCACTGGAGTGCCAGATCACTCTTGCTATCAATATTATACGTCCTAAGTCCGACCCTGTTCCGTCGTAATTTTAATTTACGAAGTGGTACCTACATAGCTTCGTAGTTAAGGCCCATCTCCCAAATATATTTTGATATAAGTATTGAATGTAGGTACAGCCGGTCGATGCCAAAACTAAATTGAAAGGTAGTCCCTAACGTAAATAGAATACGGATCAATATCTGATTCAAGTTGTGTAAAAGGTGTAACCTCAGTCCATTTGTTTAACAATGGTAGTAGGGTTGCTAAAAATTCGATTTATTTTGTTAAAGTTGGCAGACGAACATTAGATATCCCCAAAAGGTACATATGGGTGACGGCCGCGATGGCGCAGTGATTTAATGGTGTTCGCCTAAAGCGCGAAAAGTCCCGGGTTCGATTCCCGGTCAAGTCAATTTAAGAAACTACATTTTCTACGTTTTCTTGGATCTGGGTATTCTGGGTTGACGCCTCCCAGTTAATTATGTCATCTGGTATTCATAGTACAGGGGTTGTCCTAGTTTCAGACCAGGTTGATTGGTGTGATTGTCTGGCGCATACATATCTGTCACTCACTAAGGTTCGGATGGCGCATGCAAGCAGAGGCCTGCCACTCTACCTCATATAACTCCCCTTTCCCACAGAGTGGACCTCTGGTACTCTCACTCAATCATAGTCAAGATTATAGTGGCCAGGAAAAACAGATCTCGATAGGGAATACCATTCCTAAGCTTTTATATATGTGACTAGCGGCCGCCCGCGACTTCGTCCGCGTGGAAAAGTAACTTTTTACCCCACTTTTAACCCCTTACACCCCCTTTTTCGCAATAAAAAGTAGCCTATGTCCTTTCTCAGGGTCTAGACCATCTGTATACCAAATTTCATTTAAATCCGTTCAGTAGTTTTGGCGTGAAAGAGTAACAGACAGACAGACAGACAGAGTTACTTTCGGATTTATAATATTAGTATGGATAGGTAGCAGACGAACAAGCGGATTACCTGATGGTAAGTAATTGCCGACGACCATGGACACCTGCAACACCAGTAGAGTCATAAGTGCGCTGCCAACCTTTTATCCCCTTCCCCCCGGGTGGGCCTCCGCTACCCTCACTCACTCGGCGAAATACTGCACAGGTGCTGCTTCACGCCGGTTTTCTGAGAAGCTGTATCACTCTGATCGAGTCGGCCTATTCATGCCGAAGCGTGGCTCTCCCACAATCAATCTATATAAGTATATGAATGTGGAACTGAAATACTTTTGCCCAGATAGAAATGTTACGACCTGACAACCCTATTTCGGCACATTTAGATTTATTTCCATGAGGTCAAAAGGGTTTTAAGGTAAGAAGAGATGAATTAAGTCTGCTGTCCTTACTGTCTCGTGTATCGTGAATGACCAAATGGTTTACCTACTTATAGTTACTAAAATTCACACAACATCTCATACATTATCTGACTCTGTACTAAGTAGCTTAAGCACTTGTGTTACAGATATCAGACAACAGAGGATCACAAATTTTAATATAATACTTAAATACATATACAACACCCAGACACTGAACAAACACAAGTGTTCCTCACACAAATGTTTGTCCAGGGGGATCGAACCCACGACCTTTGGCGTATGAGGTCAGCTTATGTTGTATTGCTTACGATTAGACGCTCCGACAAATAAATAAATTGAGACAACATCTCATACGTTATCCTGGTCCCAAACTATATAGATTTCTTCTTGTGCTATGGAAACCAAAAACAACGAGAGTTCGCTCCCGCTCTATTACGATATTAGGCCTCGATGGCGTAGTGGCTAAGGTGTTCGGCCGAAGCGCGAATGGTCCCAGGTCCGAATCCCGGTCAAGTCAATTTAGGAAACTACATTTTCTAAGTTTTCTTGGGTATGGGTGTTCTGGGTTGACGCCCCCAGTTAATTATCGTCACCTGTAGCGCTACCATGAGTTGACATCGAAAACGGACATAACGTAAACTATTGCTCTGTCTCTTTCAAATGCATCACAATGAAAGAGACAAAGCGATAGCTTTCGATAGCGAGTATAGTATTTCAAACTAGTGGTGGGTCGTCGACGATTTTACAGTCGACGCAACGAGACCGTTTACCGTCGACGATAAACTAGTTTAAAAAACAGTCTAATTTTCGACTAGTTTACGTCGTCGTCGAAAAGACTACGTCATCACATAAACGATTAGTGAACATGAACGAACGGCCAGACGCTCGCGACACGACAACGGACTCGTCAACCAGTCGACGAATAAACTAGTTTATCTGTGAACTATAAACTAGTTGAATAATTCATGTACAAAAAACAGTTTAGGTAAACGGTTCGTTCATACAACGCCCACCTCTATTTCAAACTCATGGTAGTGCTACAGGTACTCATAGTCTGGGTTACACTAGTTTGAGACTAGGTTGCTTGGTGTGATTGTCTCATTTTTTCTATTTCCCAACCACTTCTTGGTAATTCAGCCTGAAAACACACCGCTAAACGCTAAATTTTAAATCACAATGTTCCCAGAATCACCTCATCAGCAGATCCTACTTCCGTTTATTATCCCCCGCGGATTACACTCGTCCCACAAACGCTCATCACGCCTTCTGTCGTTTAACTCGTAAAATAAAAAATATCGCACCATCAGATGCTACGCCTGGTGGAGGTGACAAGAGGGATTAGGCTGACGAGGGGTGGTTCCGTATTTTTTTCTACCACCAACTTAGCGATGAGGGTATCGTGAAGAAACCTGTTTGTTTCGGATCAATGACATTTTTTATGTAAGTGACAGACAAGCAGACGGATCACCTGATGGTAAACGATTGCCACCGTCCAGACCTGCAACACCAGTAGAGTTACAAGTGCGCTGCCAACCATTCACCTCATTTTCCACAATTGGGCATCCAGTAACCAAACTCTACGAAACACAGCGCAGGCATTTCTTCACGCCTGTTTTCTGTGAGGTCGTGGTATCACTAAATTGTTTCATTCGAGCCGGCCCATGCATGCCGAAGCGTGTCTGTCTAAAGCACAACTCGTAAAATCAAAAATATCGCACCATCAGATGCTACGCCTGGTGGAGATGACAAGAGGGATTGGGCTGACGAGGGGAGGTTCCGTATTTTTTTTTCCAGTATAGTGGACAAACATGCAGACGGCTCACCTGTTACCTGTCCGGTACCCTCTTCACTCGACGAAACACAGGCGGTGCTTGCCGGTTTTCTGTGAGGCTGTAGTATTATTCCGGTCGAGCCGGCCCATCCGTGCCGAAGGTTTCAATTTAAAAAACTACATGTTCTAAGTAAATTTTTATTTTTGGTATAGCAATTCTTTGCAATTTATTCTTAAGTAAATATTGCACTTAAAACCTGAAATTATAGTACAGGGGTTGCCCTAGTTTGAGATCAGGTTGATTGGTGTGATTGCCTGGCGCATTTATTTTTCTTTTAAATGAAGGATCCCTAAAAACAAAGCAACATTTACAATTCTAATTGAATTACACAAGTGCGTTCCTGAACATCAAGATCCGTTTCATTACTCGAATTTTGCTTGAAAAGGACGCATATATATCCTTCCTCGTGCTAGAGAAGGAGAGAGTGTAATCTTCTTACATAGGACCCACAAATGTCACTCCATTAGAGGTCGTACCGTAAGCTTGGCAGCCGCCGTGAAAACGACTGCCTTTTATAAAGGTTTCATCCTTTTTGTAACGTTTGTTTGGTGCTTCTTTAGTACCTAATAGTGGCCCGCCCTCACTTCGCTTCGGGACCGTAATTCAGAAACGAACCAATAGATGACGCTGTGCTCAATTACATCGCGCAAGCGTTTCGTGTTTTCGGTTTACCTGTAAGCCTTGTCGTTGTCTATAGAAGTTATCTCTTTATAAATAGTATAGATTAGTAAAGTATCAGCCTATACGCGTACTGTCCCACTGCCTCCATCATAGAAATCAAGTTATCGCTACTATGATGGGATTATGCTTAATCACTACGCTTGCCTAATGCGGATTGGTGATCACAAACCCGAGCTATGTTGGAAAAATTGCAGCGCAGGCGCTGCGTCACGCCGGTCTTCTAAGCGGTATCACTCCGAGCAGGCCCATTCATGCCGAAGCGTGGCTCTCCCACGGTCAAAAGTACCTAGTAACATTCTCCAATCAGAGTACTAAGAGGAACTTACCACTCTTCATTTTCCCGTGAGTACGTTGGTCGCCGGGCATTTTTGCACCGGCTGCCAACATACATCAGGGCAATCCTCACACCCCTACCCCCTCGGAATAAGGTCACAATTGGAGTGGCAACTTTAAAATACATAGGTTTTACGTTTTCATCGCGAGTGAATTTATTTTCTCCCCCGACGGGTGTAGGGTTACCATGAAAAATGTATTTTACTGGATAAATTTTGATGTGGGAAAATTTGCAAACCTAACTGCTTCGCTCAGATTTTTTTATGTGATAGGTGACAGGCGAGCATTGGACTGGACACTGGATGGTAAGCGATTGTCGCCGCGCGTAGATAACTGCAACATTTTTTCGACAATTTTTTGGTTGGTTGATGTAGTTTGGGGCTAGGGCAATATGTACACTTATTTAAATGTCAAATATTTGACAATAACAAACAAATTTCGTAAGTGCTTAACTCGCCATGAGCTGACAATAGTCTCATCAATATTGTAGGTATACTATATACTATGTAGGTAATATTTGTAATAATGTTTCCACTGGATATTGTATAGTATACCTACAATATTGATGAGACTATCGTCAGCTCATGGCGAGTTAAGCACTTACGAAATTCGTAGGCTTAGTAAGGGGTTCGGATGGTGTAAAGTGGATAGAATGTCTGCCCGGTATGCGGAAGGTTGTGGGTTCGAGTCCCACCTGAACCCTCCGAGGAATTTTTTAAGCGCAATATTTACTTAAGAATAAATTGCAAAGAATTGCTATACCAAAAATAAAAATAACAAACAATAGATATAATTTGCGCGCCTACTGACAAGCTAACACCATGTATCATTGTGTATTTTTACAAATATATAATTTTTATGTTTTTATGTTTATGAAGCTTAAGTTGAAATCTAAAATGTTTCCATTTCCCACGGCTGGTTAACCTACAAGGGCCCTCACGTGGCGAGTCGGAACAAAGCCACCTCTACATCAGCCAGGGCGCGTAGAATGCAAAATTTTAAATTTAAATGTCATTTTTAATTTAAAAAAAATTAACACTGGGTTTTAATGGTGTTAAATTGTGGCCAGTGTTTGGTTTTTGCTTTTAGAGGAAACTATTATTTTATTTATCCACATAGAAGTTACAGGGGATCGAAAATGGCCTGAATGGCTTCAAGAAAAGGATGGTACGGCCGTGCTGCTTTTTTGCTCGACTTGGCGGCCCCCACGCGGCACTGCCGTGCCCCCAGATACTTATAATTATATGTAGATATTAAAATAATAAAATCTTTATTCAGGCAAATTACACCGATATCTTTACATCTGCATTCTACCTATTTGGAAGGTACAAAAAAAAAAAAAAAAAATCACAGATACAGCCTATCTGTGAACTTTTACTTTTTTAATTTAATTTAGTTACACAATGTACGTACAGTAACAACAGCAAAAGTAGATGATCAAAATTAAAAACTCTATACTCATTATGGAGTGAAATTCGCTTCAGAACTGTACTCGCATGGTATCAAATTCATACGCTTTTGACGCGAACTCCGCTCAATAGTGAGTATAAAGTTTTTGATTTCGATCAGATGATCGAAATCAAAAGCTAATGCTTTTGCTGTTGACTGTACCTAGTAACAATGGAGTCACAAAATTGCTGGGATATGGTGATGGATTTATTTTTTTATGATCATAAAAGGTAATTATGGTGAAATTGGTAAACGACCTATACGTTTACATGGGAACATTTAGGTTACCATTATTATGGCTACCTGTTTGTCATCTCATCAATGTATAGTCTGTAGCCCTTCCGTAATGATATGTCATTATGATTGACTAGTTGTGCCCCCTGGTATTACCCGCAGGTTATCGGACTAAATTAAAAATTAATTAGGTAATTGTTCTCAAAAAAATGACTTTATTTTTTGGAATTTGACCAGGCCAGTTATGGGACACATTGAAATAAACTGAAGCCCAGAAAAACTAGTAAAAACGGTATCCATCAATCAATCGTAACCACAAGACCAGTCGAACAACTTTGATCGATTTTGATCGATGCCCTCCATTAACGATCGATGGATTGGTCTGGTACTACCGATAAACAAAATTCCAATCTTGTAGTTAAAAATATTGGATGCTGTTATAAAAATCCAACTGTATCATTGCACAGCAAGTTTATCAAGTTACGTCGAAAATGTTTTGGTAAATTTATGGCCAAGCGCTGTCAAAAACAAAGTAAACGAGTTTTTCCGCTGACAAGTCATTCACGTTTGCCAGTAGGAGAGCCGCTTTTCAGCATGACAGGTGTGAGTTTACCAGAGTGATATATAATTTTTTTTTAATGTGATAGATAGCAGACGAGCAGGCGGATCACCTGATGGTAAGCAATTGCCGCCGCCCATGGACACATGCAACACCAGTGGAGTCACAAGTGCGCTGCTAACCTTTTATCCCCTTCCCCCCGATGGGCCTCCGGTACCCTCACTCACTCGGCGAAACACAGCACAGGAGCTCCTTCACGACGGTTTTCTATGAGACAGTGGTATCACTCCGGTCGAACCGGCCCATTCATGCCGAAGCATGGCTCTCCCACAATCAAAAATGGCCTCATAAATAAACAACTTGAATCAATAAGTCAGTACCAATATGTCATCAGGAACTACTAAAAGTACCTTTCATGAGCAATTTTGGATCTTTAGCGTCGTAAGACCTAAAAGCCTCATACGAGGCAAAAAACAATTTCTATTGTGTCTGTTGTCTGAGCCTTACGACGTTAAAGCTTGTAATGTCCTAACAAAACTCATGGTACGGACAGCCACACATCAGGTTACTACAATCTGTCAAATTTCCTCAGTTGATATTGAACCAAACGCGTTTGACATAAAGGTGACTACACAATAGGTTATTTAAGTAATTACGTATATTTTGGGTATTAAAGTTGTAATCCGATTAAAAACAAATCCAGCTTACCGTTAATATTTATTTAATTCAGTTTGCACAAACTCTGATTTACCAAACAACTGTACGCCATTTATAAAGATTTACCTATCATAATAATGTATTCCAATGAATGTTGTGCAAACTGCGTGAATACAAACAACAACCATTAATTTTATGGATCAACAATCAAATATGTAACGAATATTTTCCAAAAAATGTTACTTTACTTTTGTTCATTATACAAAAAAAGTAAAAGAACAGTATCATCCTATATTACTGTCCCACTGCAGGACAAAGGCCTCCATCATAGAAATCAAGTCTACTATGATGGAATTAGGCTTAAACACCACGCTTGCCAAATGGGGATTGGTGATCGCAAATCCGAGCTTTGTTCGAAAAATTCGAAACATACTTTGACTCAACCTGGGACTCCAACACGGGACCCCAAGGTCATGGTCCGGTACTTAAACCACTAGACCAACAGGGCGTTATTATACAAAGTGTACCGGTAAATATTAACATCCCTTTAACCACCTCTTACTAGGCTCTTTTAACCGTGGGAGGGCATGAGTAGGCCGCCTCGATACGAGTGATACCACGGCCTTACAGAAGACCAGCGTAAAGCAGCGTCTGTGCTGTGCTGTGTTTCATTGAGTGAGTGAGAGTTCCGGAGACCCAATGGAGGGAAAGGAGTTAGAGGTTGGATTCCGGGGGATTCAAACGCTATCTATTATTTTTCGCTTTGTTGTTCGTTATTACGAAAAACAAGGATCTTACTTTCATAGCAAAATCATAAATTTTTGGATCGAGTTCAATTCATTTGCTAAAATTATTTAATTTACTTGGTATATCCACTACCGTGCGCCCAGATTCCAATTCAATCGGGGGAATATAACGAATTCTCGAAACAGTCAAAACAATAAAAACAAATTGAAACAGAATGTGATTAATGCAATCACTGAATATTCTGACAAAATGATTAAATACCACGGATGAACGAACTTGGCTTACTGTTTACTTTTTGCCGATAGGAATTAAGGCGACGGGTAGGGCGCACTTTTATCCGTGGGAGAGCCACGCTTCGGCCTGAATGGGCCGGCTGGACCGGAGTGATACCACCACACAGAAAACCAGCATGAAGGCCTTTGCGCTGTTTCGTGGTCGATCCTGCACTAATTGTTGCCAGTCACTGGCCTGAAGTTCTCGCAGATCATTTTCGACGAATCGAAATCGAATAAAGAGAAAAAACTATCTGAATATAATATAAAGTCCTTGAGTGGAGACCGCGACTCGGCAAACGTAGTGTTGGACGCCCTGCTACAAGATGGGATGACGACATTCGAAGGCTGGCTGGAGTGGGCTGGATGAGAGTGGCCGAAAATCGGGAGCGGTGGCGTGCATTAGGGGAGACCTATGTCCAGCAGTGGACGACCGTGGGTTGCTGATGATGATGATGATGATGAATATAATATTATGTAAATAAAAATAAAACTCATGTAGAATAAACAGATACAATTTAATCCTTTGAAATAAGCATAGCGATTCTATTTCACATGGTTTCTTCCAGAGAACCTTTAGACAAATGTTTGATAGTAAAGTAGTTTGAAGTAATGAAAATGACAAGATTCTATGCATTTTGACATTTTGCGTGTGTCAAATTGAGTGATAATGTATGGGGATGACACTTTGACATCTGTCAGTTTACTTTACATGATTATGAATCAGAGTATAGGTACCTCCGTTTACTATCACTAGGTTTACTATTACTAGGTACCACCTAGGTGGTGCAATAATGAAAAAGGTAATAAAAGTTAAGTTAAATCCATACTAATGATATAAATTGGAAAGTGTGTCAGTCTGTCTGTCTGTCTGTATGTTTGTCTTTCTTTCACGGCAAAATGGAGCGACGCCGTATTAATAATAAGGGATGGAGAGTAACATAGGTTACTTTTTGCCCCTTTCTAGCCCCCCATTTCAGGGAAGTGGGGGTGCCAACAAAGCCGCTGAAGAGTGCTACTACTTATACAATAATAATTAAGTACGTCGGTAGAAACCATAAATAAATTAAGTTATAAATAAAATTGAATTAAATTACTTATTATGGTACAGTGGCCAGCACATGAAGTTACTACAATCTGTCAAATTTCCTCAGTTGATATTGAACCAAACACGTTTTGACATAAAAGTGAGGTTCAATTGAAGAAATTTGACAGATTGTAGTAACTTGATGTGCATGGCCACCGTACGTACAGACACACATCAAAGTATACAAACCTGCCAAAGTTCTTCAATCGACTCTCATCTTACTGTCATACACATTAAGTTGAAAATGGATTGAGGAAATTTTACAGGTTGTGGTAACTTTATGTGTGGCTGATTTTACAAGTTAAATTACGTATTAATTAAATTACTTGTCATATTAAGAATTGAAATACAAATTACATGTCAAATTAAGAATTAAATTACAGATAAAGGTTAACTGGTAGAGAATGCCCCTAGGCATTAAGTTCACCTATTGTTACAAATTTTGTGCAATAAAGTTTAAATAAATAAATAAGTAAGGTATGTACATGTCAAATAAGAATTTAGATAACATTTATTTATTTTAATGGTTGATTACACTGGAAGCTTGGAAATTCCCGTGTCAACAAAATGCTTAGGTTTCTTCGGCTTCTCATAATATATTTTTTCCCTATATTTAGTTTTAAGACTAGTTTTACTATTCTCTCTTTGTTCTTAGTGAGCTGTAGACCAGAATCCAGTCTGTATATCCCAGGTTGTAGAGGGACGGGTAACGATGTAGGACGCAGTTTCAAGTTATTGAATACATGTACACCCTGTGAAATAATTAGAGTTTATATCACTGTCACTGACATATATTTTTTTTTTTTATGTGATAAGTAGCAGGCGAGCAGGCGGATCACCTGATGGTAAGCGATTGCCGCCGCCCATGGACACTTGCAACACCAGTGGAATCACAAGTGCGCTGCCAACCTTTTATCCCCTTCCCCCCCGAGTAGGCCTCCGGTACCCTCACTCACTCGGCGAAACACAGCACAGGGGCTGCTTCACGCCTTCGCTTAATTTGAAATTAAAAAATCTGGGACGATTTTTTTGGGACGAATTCCCCCCTAACCCGATATTTTTAAAGACGCTTACGAACTTGTACTGGTACTGTGATATCAACTAGCTTGGCCACTCAAACTATATTAACCTCACTTCATCATCATCATCATATTATAAGCCCTCATCACATACTGCTGAGTATTAAAGTAGGCCTCTTCTTTATTACGCCACTCCCTATGGCACAGAATACTTAATAGTACAAATACAGAGCCCACTCCTAAAAACCGTCTATAGAAAATAAAGACTAAGGCTACCATAACATAAAGTTGAAATTCCGACCGCCCAGCGTTCATCACCTACAATGATTCATACCTAGAAGTGCGTTCTCATTCTATCGCAAGCAACTGTCGCGCATGCGTCGCCGCTCGCTCGTGATGTACTACTAATTAGCCCCTCTGGAGGGGCCGTCGCGTGTACTTGCAAGTTCGATACCTACACGCGGAGTGGGACAGGCCTGCCTATGGTCACCAGCCAGCCTCATCCATTGTTTCCTCGCTGCCATTACAATATCGTGGGACCAACGGGCGGTGGTCTACAGTACGTTGCCCCAGGCTCGGCTGCCATTCGGTACCTATCTGGTTACCTATAATCTCACTTACCGGTGAGTAAGGGCATTTACCCAAATACTGGCTCACGTAATGGTTAACGTAGTCACACAACTTATGCTCAACGGCATACTTGAAACCTTTCTCACTTGAGTACTTGATAAACTGGAACGATAGAACATGGCTTCAAACACAAAGTTAACGGGACAGGTTCCTACGTCAGCTCATTTTTTTTTTTTGCTCAAGCTCAGACGGGGGACACCGGTAGCTTGTCGTATCAACTAGCTGGTCACAGTCTCAAAACTTCTCATACATTGACCTGGAGACCTATTTTTGAATTGTCGTCTCACCAAAAAATGTGTGACTCGCATGATTTTTGACATCCACATTTTTTTATCATTCGGAAACGAGCGTTTACAACCAGTGGTGTAAACCACCGGGTCGAGTCAATGTTTGAGATGTTTTGTGAATGTATTATTATTATTTATTAAATCTTTAAAACATATATTACACCCAGACACTGAACAAACACAAGTGTTCATCACACGAATGTTTTTCCAGGGTCAAACTCACAACCTTAGGCGTATGAGTAGGTATAAAAAAAAACTTACCACCGAGACGTTATTGCCAAAAGTTACGGAGTTTACAACTGTAGTGTTAAAGAAGTTCAGTTCCTTTCCATTAACGACTCTAGAGAATAACACAGAGCTACTATTGCGTACGTATTTTTTATTAAAGTATTCCACTGTTACTGAATTAGTTATTTGAGGACTTGCCTTGCCGCGACCGGCTTCCTGTAATTAACATTTGTAAAACTAATTATGCACAAAATTTATTTCTGTACAGATCATGTCGAAATTATAATTTAAAATTTAGTGATATTACAAAAATAAGATCAGATCTGCTCTTTTTAAGTTGTAATTTAATTTAATTGGTTGAATTTGTTATTTTTTGTTCATACTCGTATTATAAGTACTTTTCAAATTATGCTCAGTTATATGTACTACATTACTGTGGAAACTTTGCTGATTTATGTGTTATTTATATTTGTACTAACCTTAAGTTTCATGTAATTGTATGTTTCCCAAATAAATAAATAAATAAATATTACACATCAGATTACCACAACCTGTAAAATTTCCTCAATTGATAGTCAACCTTTTTTTTTTATTTGTTTTCCCAGGGAAAAATGCCGCCGACTCATAAGGAGCCGACGCCGGCGCCAGTCGTCGGCGCCGCCTTATGCACACCCGGCCGCTGGGAGACGACCGGGTAGTGTGGGGCTCTCCCCCGGGGGCAGGGGGAAAGCGGGCTTGGCAGGTCACGACTCAACCCCACTGGCTGTGGGGCTCCATCGCACCCACCGTGACTCCCACCCATAAGGCGGGAAGCGCTCTCGAACAGGTGCCCATACACCCGAAGGGAACGCGACAACACTGAGGGGCCCGTGTCAAAGTGCACTCGCCGGGAAACCGCTGCGCAACCCGCGCAGGCGAGGCCGGACAGGGCCACCTCTAAGGCTGGGACCAATAAGACCTGGTTGCCGACCTACCACGTCGGGATAAACCGGCCCGCCGCACGCCAAAGCGCCCGACAGCGGGCGCCAACCACCCCCAACGCCAACCCACGGCTGAGGGCAGCCTGATACGAAGACGGCCTCCGTGCCCGGCCCTACTACGCTCGGTCGGCAAGTCACAGGTCGGTCCTCCAGTCCTCGACGAACAATAAAAGGCCCCCGAGCTCCACACCGAAGTGATAAGATAAAAATCGATTGAAGAAATTTGACTGTTTTGTATTACTTTTGATTTGAGAGGCTTAAGACGAAGGGCCGTACCCTTCGTCTCACTCTAGCGCCGCCAATTTATTTAAATTTATAGCTACTAAGCCTATTATACCTATCACTGAACCCCAGCCCCTTGGCAAACACTTAGACTCAGGTAACAACTTGCCGGCTTCGGTATTCCCAGAGACCTACAATTTGGGTGTCTTTAAGTCGAGAGTGAATAGGCTTCTTCTGGGAAAGCACGCTACATCTTAGACCTCATTGTCACTCTCCATCATGTGAGATGAGGTCAAGTGCAAAGTGCATTTAATATTAAAAAAAATACTATTTATTGAATAACTGTGCACAACTTTCAAAAATTGGTCAACTACAACTCGAAAAATTGATTAACGCCAAAAGTAGCCACTTTGGCGTTATTCGTTGTTTCCATAGCTCAAGGGAACCTTAGACCAGGACAATGTATGTGAGTCTCAATTCATTTATTTATTTAATTTAAGTAGGTACTTACAATAACACTCATTGCAAGGATGAAAAAGTAAAAACAAATGAAGAGAAAACTTTTCATGGTCACAAACATCACTAAATTATTGCAAAAAAATTGCGGACTTAATGTGAGGCACAGCGGGTCATGGATGGTATGTTGAAATATTTGTTTTTGTACGTTTCAAAACGTAATTACGGTAAGTGCCAACGTATTTAAGGGATAAAATCTGCCTTCCGTAATTATGACTTGTTTGTCATCGCATCAAACACAATCGCCCTTTAAGGGGGAGGGGACAGGGGGGAGAATATCACATTACATGTATCGACGCCCAAATTACTTACATTACATACATGTGATTTAAATTCTTTTTCTATGTACAGAGTGTATTTGATTACATTTCTATCCATCATTTTAACCACGTCTTCTACCAATCATTCTGAAAATTAATTTGGAAATTTGCAAAAAAAAATGTTCTTTGTATGGGGACTCGACAAATTTTTCGATGAATTACGAAACGTCGCCGCGTCGTTTTTTTTATGAGATAGGGGGCCTGACGAACAGACGGATCGACGAACTGATAGTAAGCGATTGCCTCAATAGACACCCGTAACACCTGTAGAGCGCTTCCAACCACGATTGGCTTTCCGGTACTACGGTACATTCCGAAGCGTGGCTCTCTCGGGTTAAAACCTTAACTAACTTTTCCTCGGTTTTATTGTCGGGTGTCGACGCGTACGCACGGGGCCCGTAAAGCCATACGTCACCGCCTCGGTACCTAATGAAAAGATGCATCCGGAGGTTACACCAACTCAGGATTTATGGGACTAACAACCGAATGTCGAAGAAAGGGAGAGGATACAGTAGAGAGAATAAGCGGAAGATTTTTTTTTTATTTAATAAGTATGTAACTCTATACCCAAAACTGGAATTCAAGACCAAAAAATCTACTACAATGTTGCTACTGCATTAAAATTAACGTACCATAGTATACCTACCCCTTTTTTCTAAAACACTCGCTAATGTCATTTATTTATTGGTAATTTTGATTCTATAATTAAAGAAAAAAAATACTTTTTTCACGTAAATACAAGACCCTTTAATAAAACTTAACCATCCGTAATTTTAGTTGTCAAAGATTGGTATTGCGCTTGTCACACTTCAGGTGTTAATAACGTTTGGTATCTACCTACAACATTTTAACAATGTATGGAAACTTGACAGTTTAGTCTGCATAATAAGAAAAAGAATGCCAAAAAGGTTGGCGAAACCTAAAAACGCTACTTGAAAATGACATAGATTCTGTGGGTAACTGTGAAACAAGCCGCATCGGCTGATGCAATCCAAAGATTTTAATTAGTCCTATCTAGTGGGTTTTTAGTGTACAAATTTGGTGTTACTTTGTGCAGTGAAGTGCCGCAGGGTGATATTAATATAAGAATCATTGAATTGTGTCGTTTTTAAAACTGCTATTGTGTGTCGAGTGAGTTGTCACGTGAACAATTTGCTTTGACCTAATAGAGTCTTAAAACCTACGGCTTTGTTAAAAATAGTCTCCACAGAATCCTTAGGACATTAAAACGCTAAACACCGGCGTTTTATTGAGTGACTGTGACTTCGACTGACTTCGACTGTTGACTACACTTTATCAAACTACACTTGACATTGGCAAAATTAAATGTGTCATGAACACAATACAGGCATTTAAAAAAAAAAAAAAAGAAAATGACATAAGTGACTTTAACAAATTTGACAGTGACGTATCTGACGTAGATTTTTTGGTCTTAAATTCCAGTTTTGAGTATACTAAATTATATCCCATAAAAAACAATACTTGTCAAAAAGACAAAGTCTAACAACTCAGTGGTTCTACCGTAAAAAGTTGTGAGATCCATGTAATACCAAGTCGGTCGGGAAAATTCAAGCGTCTGATTTTATCCAAAACGAAGATATTGGGGTTTGAAAATGGCCAGAACTACTTCGAGAAAAGGATGGTAGGCCGTGTTGCTTTTTTGCTCGACTTGGCGGGGACACTGCCGTGCCCCCAGAAACAACATGTTTCTGTAAACATTTGCATGCCTTTAACCACGTGGTTAAGGGCGTCTTCTACTAATCATCCCAAACGACATTTTGTTCTATGACGTTTAGAAATTTATATAAAAAAAAAAACATAGAAAGCCCGCTGCCTGCCTTTAACGCCCTCTCATCCCAATTTGGCCTCCGGCACCCTCACTCACTTGACTTGAGGCTGTGGTATCACTCTGGCCAAGCCGGCCCATCATGCCGAAGCGTGGCTCTCCCACGATTAAAACGGTTTAAGTACGTGTTTCATAAACATAGATAGTAATTAAGGTAAAACGACCCACATCCGTAAGGGCTAATATATCTACTCGTACAGACAGCGTCAGGTCAAGTTACACACTCGCTGTGCAAAAATAGCACTTGTGTCCGAGGCATAAGGTCGGTCCATAGTCCAAGACGCGTGTGTATCTGTTATGATTATGGCAATTTACCATCGAATCCATGGTCAGTCACCATTCATAATGACTTTATCATTGACTAATGGCTCGCTCTCACTTCGCATTGGGACAGTAGTTCCAAATTGAACCAATAGGTGGCGCTGGGCGTTGTTTGGATCGCGCAAGTGTTTCGTGTTTTCGGTTTACCTATAAGCCCTGGCGATTTTTTACATGTTTTTTTCCAGACAACCTTTAGGCAAAGGTTTGATAGTAAAGGAGGGTAGATGGTACAATAATGAATCAAGTAATCAAAGTTTATCTGTAATACGTTTTTATAAGTCTTGTTACATAATAAAAATTTAAGAAAATTTAAAAGAAGAGATGATCTACAGGTGAATGGGTACTGAAATAAATACAAGATTATTTTGACAAAAAGGTGTTTTAATACTGCTAAT
Organism: Cnaphalocrocis medinalis; assembly: GCA_014851415.1. Lineage (NCBI taxonomy): Eukaryota > Metazoa > Arthropoda > Insecta > Lepidoptera > Crambidae > Cnaphalocrocis > Cnaphalocrocis medinalis. The sequence continues at coordinate 6,800,916 of CM026298.1, read as the reverse complement.
TAATTTTAGAATTACGCAAGCATCCTATGATTTTAAATTTAAGATTACCATTATACAGTGCCGGCTAGCATTTTACAATCTCAGGGAGTTGGGCGAATTGGGAACGAAAGTTTGTTTTCTCTTTTTAAATACTTAATTATGTTGGGCGCCGTAAATTAAAAAAAAAAGGTACTTGACAGGTCCGGGCAAGTCCGCGGACATAATTCAGTGTGGAGTGGAGGGACGGTCCAATCCCCGGGTAGTCACCCGGCTGCACGACCTCTCTAACGCCTTTGCATACTGCGTTGTGGCGGGGGGAATTAAAGACCTCCTGAAAAGCAGGAGAAAAGGACTCTCTTAGAGAACCTAACCTAAAAGGGTGTCTCCGCAGAAGACAGAGGGGGAACAACGTCAGCGCGGCAGCACGCGTGGTGGTTCCACGTGGCGAGGGGAAGTAAATTATGTGCAAAAATGAGTAAAAATGGCGTGAGACCGACATGCGTGCAGCCGCCCCTAACCACAAGGGACGTTAGATTGAAGAAATCTGAACGGAATACTCACCGATGGGGGAAATTTAGAGCTGCATGAGGACCGTCTCACAATGCCGACCCCACGGAGGTCTCTCAACAGGACATCATATGATGGGCCTAGGGAAAAACGAAGGGATTGTAAAAATAACCCCACTTGACACTATCACTGATATCACACCACGACACTGCATTGGTAGACTTACCAAAAAGCCATTGGCAGGGCTAGAAGTGCTCCTAATCCGGTGATGTGACCATCCACTCGGTCGGAGCGTAAAATCGAGAAGAAAGACGAAATCCCGAGTCACCGGCAATGACAGGCCGCGGGGGATAACCGCATAAAAAAATGCAATGACGTTCAAGAATCAAGTGAAACTAATTAAAGGAAATAAATTACGACGAAGGTTATTTAAAAGGGGAAAATTATAGAAATACAAATTTGTATTTAAAACAAATTTGGGTTAACAAATTGAATTACAAAACATTAATTTCCCATCTGTCATTCATCATTCATCAAAACATTTTTTAGCTATGGCAGCTCCATGGTTTAGTGATGAGGTTGAATTAGAGATGGGACACGTCAAGTCGAAAATCTCCGAATCGAATCAATTGATATCAAATCGATAGATTCCTACCAAATAATAAAATTTTATATGTAATAAAATTTTATATGTAACAATACCTCCCCACCCACAAGAATTTTACGACGGAAAGGAGGAAAATTCGAGCTGGCCCTCCAGCTCTTAACGAAAGAAAAAAGAAACTAATAACACAACAACAAGAGTGTCGTATTGGTTGGGCATTTATTT
>CM026298.1:6730209-6799501 GCA_014851415.1 Cnaphalocrocis medinalis | reverse complement strand
CACACACGCATACACAAACACACGATATTTACGGATGTTTCATGTTAACTTTCCGCAGCGGTATTTCCGAACCGGTAAGACATTCAAATCTTTAAGAAACGAGCCTTCCTAAGTATAAGGCTGGCAATTCATCCGTACTCCTTCTGTGGTAGCTGATGTCCATGGGTGGCGGTGATCACTTACCATCAGGTGACCAGCTTGCTCGTTTGCTTGCATTCCTGTATCATAAAAAAAAGTATGCTAAACGCTTCGACAGAAACCTTAGATATATTTTAAGTTCTAAACCGAAGACATGGACTTTAAACGGCAAATTACTACACTTCTTATTTACAAAATTTGTTTTTTGTTTTTACATTACTTTTAGAGAACAAACGAGTAGACAGTTGACCTGATGGTTAGTGATCACCGCCACCCATGGACATCTGCAACACCTGAAGTGTCACAAATGCATTGCCGGCAAAGGGAAGACTCTCTTTCTTTCTTTCTTTGTACTACTTATTAAGAACTAGCGGCCGCCCGCGACTACGTCCGCGTGGAAAAGTAACTTTTTACCCCCCTTTTAACCCCTTACAACCCCCTTTTCGCAATAAAAAGTAGCCTATGATCTTTCTCAGGGTCTAGATCATCTGTATGCCAAATTTCATTTAAATCCGTTCAGTAGTTTTAGCGTGAAAGAGTAACTAACAGACAGACAGACAGAGTTACTTTCGCATTTATAATATTAGTATGGATTCTGTGCCTTTCATCTAAATCTAGTTTTGGTTTAACTGATGTTGTCGCTTTCATTCGTGACTTTCATAAAAGTAACAGCATCATTTATTAAACCACGACTCACTTTAGTCTCCGTTTTGTAATGAGGCGGAAGTGGTTTAAAATAGCTTTCCTTTTATGATCGGGAAATAAGCATACTTCTCTAAACATTGAAGAGTACATAAATCTTGATTGAACATTGAAAAGCCATAGGTAGACTTTGTTTTGGCAAATTACTTTTGTTTTGATTGATCGATATTTACGATAAGGCTTTATCTTTAAGGTTACTTTATTTTAAATGATGCTTTGTTTTAAGAAGGCTCTTAATATGAACCCAAGAATCACTATGAGTCGCTGCGCCAACCAAGTTTGACTATAAATCAAACACAAATAATTTGTTACATTACATGTGGTAAGTTAAATAATAAATAACATTAAGAACAGCACATAGGATGCATCGAATGGTCTTTAAGCCATCAATATCTGTCTATTGTTGACTAAAAAAACATTTTTAGGTCTAAATAATGGGTCGTATAAACCACTGAAGGCCTTTATTAAGGACGTAACTCCTAATTAACTTTTTTAAACTACTAGACATGGGCATGTTTTGAATATTTTAGACTCCTTCATCGCATAAATTTAAGAATGTTTTCTCTTGGACATTTTTTTAACTTCTCAAATAAAAAAGTTACGAATTGTGTATTAAAAAAAAGAAACTAGGAACCTAAAGAACCTAAGGAATTTTTGGCTCTTCTGATAAGTAAGGTTTTGGTTTATACGACAATTGAACCTGAAGGTAGGTATCGATTTGATTTCGTTTTCTGCCATTTGGCTACGGAACTCTAAAAAATGATATTTCACTGCAAAGGTAGGGTAACAAAAGGTAATTCCCAATTCAGGCCTCACGTTTCTAATCTCCGCATGAGGTGACCCTGGGGTAAAGGTTGTGATAAGCGCCGGGCTCATATCGTGACGCGTTATGTAAATCGGGACCTCCCGACCTCTGCCTTATCCCGTATGAATCCTTATTTTTGTGTGTTCCAGTCACTTTTGGTGTTTTTTACCCTTTGGTTGCGATGCGTTGCAAATGGCAAAAAACGGAACCCTTATAATGTAGTGTCATTGTTATTTTTTTACGAAACTATCAGAAAATATTGTTGAAATATAGTAATCGAGGGCTTCCTGCACGTATAACTAAAACTCATTTTTGAAAAAATCTGGGGCATCCTAAACGTATAACCACAGAATACTTAATAGTATAACTAACAATGTTTTGTACCATCCAACCGATATTACCTACCTACGTGTGGGGTATTCAAAAACGATATGGTGGTTTCTAATACCATTTTTTAATACTAAATAGTTTGCACGATACTTTCTACCAAAGAGTAAAAATTCAAAACACTAGCGCGATGCAATCGTCCTCCAGCGCCATCTATTGGGAGAGAGTGGAACTAATGCTCCGAAATGAAATGAGGACGGTCCTCTAGTCGCTTATGATGTCGATTGCTATTTAATTTCTCTCGTATAATTTTATATTCTGTCATTGTTTTCCGCTGAATTGAGTTTTTGACATTTTTTTTGTCTGTAAAAGGACTAAAAGATGTTGAGGATTTTAAAAGTGTTCGGAGCAAAAATTTCGAGCGGTGAATTCGTATCAGACGCGTTATGTAAATATGGACCTTCCACCCACCTCGGCTGATCCCATTTGCAATCTTGTATGAGCTGTATAGCGGAGTTATTTATGTACCTTGTGTAGCTTTAGGATCAGCCAGCATTAACCATATAAAGTAACGTATTAGCCTAATACTGTCCCACTGCAGGGCATAGGCCTACATCGTAGAAATCAAGTCATCGCTACTATGTTGGGATTAGGCTTAATCACCACGCTTGCCTTATGCGGATTGGTGATTAGTGAGAACTAAAAATATGTTTCATCAAAGTTAACTCAGTACCTAGTTTTGCGCACATTTAGGTACAGTCAGCCATACATCTGGTTACCACAACCTTTGAAATTTTCTCAATTGATATTCAACCTAATGTGTATGACACTTAGATTAGAGTCGGTTAAAGAAATTTGACAGTTTTGCATACTTTGATGTGTGGCTGTACGTACAGTCGACAAACCGGAATCATGACCCGCCTTATTTTTCTAATTTCATGTGTATTTTTGTATTTTGTATTTGTAGAGGAAAATAGAAGCTTTGTCATTCGATTCGAATATAAAATACTATGAAGTTATCGTCAGCAAAGCTAACGAATTCTTAGAATCTCAAGACTTATGACAGCTCGTAATATTTTTAAGAACGTTGGAAAGATTTCTTGGAATAAGTTATCATTTAAAGTTACATTCAAATTAAAATAGAATACTATTCTTTTAAACCTATTTTCTTGGTAATTAAATTGTTTAGATAAGATTTACATCGAAATTTGAATACAATTTTATAATGTAGCTTTTACTATTGCAAATCGTACAATTAATTTTTAATTACAGCTTTTACCAGCGAAAATCGTAAAATATTCCAAAGGTTAAACGTAGGTACAAAGTGTTTGTTCAGTGCGTGGGTGTTGTAATATCAATTTGAATAATATAATTTTTCATTCATTATCGCTTCAGCCAATAGAAGGCCCACTGCTGGATAAAGGCCTCCCTTAATGTTCCACACAGCAGGCCAATTCTCGGTTTTCGCCTTCCATGTCGAGTCGACTTCATGGAACGCATAGACCAATAGGAGAACAAGATAAGGAATGTCGACTGTAAATGTGTTCTATAGGTTGTGCGATCCATGAAGTCGACTCGACTTAGAAGGCGAAAACCGAGAATTAGCCTCCAGGTCGGTCCTGTGCCACTCGCATCCACGAAATTTCTGCGGCCTGCCACGGCTGCGACTATCTGTACGCGACTTCTACCAGGCCTGTCCCACTCCGCGTGTAGGTATCGAACTTGCAAGTACATGCGGCGTCCCCTCCGGAGGGACCAATTAGTAGAAAATCACGAACGAGCGGCGACGCACGCGCGACAATTGCTTGCGATAGAAAGAGAACGCACTTCTAGGTATGAATAATGGTAGGGATTGAACGCTGGGCGGTCGGAATTTCAACGTTAGATTATAGTAGTCTGAGTCTTTATTTCCATAAACGGTTTTTAGAAGTGGGTCTTCTGTACCTTGTACTATTAAGTATTCTGTGCTTCTACCGAGCTTTGGCAACCAATACACACATAATAATTTTGAATGGGATATGAATTCAATAATAAACATTTTTATAAAAAAAATGAATATATAAAACCCTTATTCCACAGGATACAAGTAATTACCCGCATTATTCCCGTTCCTTTTGATTCTGAGGGGTACGATCAAATTTAATAGCAATTATTAGGGAAATCAGAGAATCGAACTTGGCTAAAAATACCGTGCGCCCCAGTTTTTGCAAGCCTCGACCTCATTACAAAAGCCATGACATTTGATGCGGAAGATGATTCCTTTAAAGTTAATTTGTGGAATCGTCATTTTACTTTGCTGGTCTATACCAATAATTATTGTCCCACTGCTGGGCTAGCTTCCCTTAATTTGTATAATTATTTTATGACCGAAGTATACAGGATGTATCAGTGAACATTTACATCCCTTTGACTACGTGTTATATTAACCATTCTAAACAGCATTAATTCAACAACTTTGCAAAATTCATAAAACAGCTTTTCGACTCCCCATACAAAATGATCAAGTCCCGTGACCGATTTTGTATGAAAAGATGACATTTTTTATGCGAATTTTCAAATGTCGTACCTAGTACAAATGTTGTTCAAAATGGTCGGTAGAACACGTGGCTAAAGGAATGTACAGTGGCCAGCACATCAAGTTACTACAATCTGTTAAATTTCCTCAGTTGATATTGAACCAAACACGTTTGACATAAAAGTGAGGTTCGATTGAAGAAATTTGACCCGTTAGTAACTTGATGTGCAGGCCACTGTACATGTTCACAGATATACTCTGCATGTTAGAAAGTGTCTATTCTTTAATTTCCCCAAAAAGGCTGAAACTAAATAAGACCGACAGTTGTCAGTTGTCAGCTCCACAACGCCGGCGTCACAAGAGGCTCGCTAATGAGCCGGTGCGATCCAGTCAGCGATCTGTGACATCTCGTTACAGAAACGGGAAACGTAGCGTTTTGGTGTTAACTTAGTAACTAATGAAGTACCGCTGTAATAAATAAATTTCAATTTCTAATTTTGACCCAAACAAATACCGTACGGGTCGAGCTAAATAAAACCGTTCAAAAAGCGGCCAAGTGAACGTTTATTTTTTATTTTTATGAATTCCTGGTCTAGGTGTTATGCTATTATGCTGTCAGCGGTTTTGTATCTAACCAGTCCTTTTTCTAAAATCCATACTTCCATACTAATCCATACTAATATTATAAATGCGAAAGTAACTCTGTCTGTCTGTCTGTCTATCTGTCTGTCTGTCTGTTACTCTTTCACGCCAAAACTACTGAACGGATTTAAATGAAATTTGGTATACAGATGGTCTAGACCCTGAGAAAGGACATAGGCTACTTTTTATTGCTAAAAGGGGGTTGTAAGGGGTTAAAAGGGGGGTAAAAAGTCACTTTTCCACGCGGACGAAGTCGCGGGCGGCTGCTTATTATAAATGCGAAAGTAACTCTGTCTGTCTGTCTGTCTGTTACTCTTTCACGCCAAAACTACTGAACGGATTTAAATGAAATTTGGTATACAGATGATCTAGACCCTGAGAAAGGGCATAGGCTACTTTTTGTTGCGAAAAGGGGGTTGTAAGGGGTAAAAAGTTACTTTTCCACGCGGACGAAGTCGCGGGCGGCCGCTAGTAATTTATAAGTTATCTTCTTTGTATCAACATCAAAAAAGTATTGTATAGTAATAAGGCGGAACACAGTGATGCTACATTATTATTAACAACTGCATTTATGAATACCTGTGGTTCACAAATAAATATTTATGATTATATTACTTTCCAGCCGTGATCACAAGCGTAGTTAGTACATACCTATAGTCACACATCAAAGTACACAAAACTGTCAAATTTCTTCAATCTTCTCTCCTCTTACTGTCAAATAAGTAACAAGATAATATATACTTACCTAGTTCAGATGTAAGATGTAGGTACTTATGTAGTTAGATGTCAACCAGCTAAACCATAGGCTCTCAAATTCGCCTTAGAGAGCCGGGAGAAGTTGAAAACCAGCGCTGGCCGAGGGCCACTCGAGGCAGCATGAGCTGAACATCGTCCCTTTGTCTCAAAATTGTTCTCCTTTCTCGACGAATGTACTTATAATTACATTTTTAAGAGACAATAAACGATTTTTATTTTATTTTTTTTATTTTAAATACATTAGGTTGAATAATAATTGAGAAAGACAGATTATGGTAACTTGATGTGTGGCTGTCTGTACCTAAGCATGGTGAGTAGTAAGCGCTTTAATGTTAGTTTTGTTTATATCAAGTAACTGTGGGAGAGACATGCTTCGGCATGAATGGGCCGGCTCTACCGGAGTGATACCACTGCCTCACAGAAAACCGGCGTGAAGCAGCAGTGCTGTGTTTCGCCGAGTGAGTGAGGGTACCGGAGGCCCATCGGGGGGAAGGGGATAAAAGGTTAGCAGCGCACTTGTTGATGTTCGTGGGCGGCGGCAATTGCTTACCATCAGGTGATCCGCCTGCTCGTTTGCTACCTATCACATAAAAAAAAATATAATGTAGGTAATGCCAAAGTTTCAAAACATATAAAAATAGAAATAGAAAAAATCTTTATTCAAGTTACGACCTAACTATGAACACATATGAGTGTCAAAAATAATATAATCTACCACTGGTTCGGATCAATCATATGATATCAATCCCATGTTTAGTCCTACAACATTCGAACATGCGACTTATGTAAATTTTTACTAGGGAAATCTCCTAAACCGCGGTCCTTGTGGTAATTGAGACACGGCGTTAGTTACGGGCTATTTCCATGCAAATTGACGAGGGTGCCACCATAAGAGTTATGGTGTACGTTTGCGATTTGATTGCGATTAGTCGCAACCCACAGTAGTACTGACTAAATTGGTAAATATTGAGGGAGAAGAGTTTTATTTATAACTAGTGATCCGCCCTCACTTCGTTTCGGGACAGTAGTTCTTCAGCCTATCGATAGATGACGCTGAGCATCGATTGCATCGCTCTTTTATTCGCTTTTTCGGTTTCTAAAAATCAATTCCCTAAAGGATTTGATCAAATCATAGAGGATGCTAAAATAATAACACGATTTTATATTTTCCCTAAACACATCTGGTGAATTGATCAAATCCCTAAATTGGCTCAGTAAAATGACAATAATAGTTTTGGATCATGGACTCCTGCAACACCAGAGGAGTCACACTTGCGCTGCCGACCTTTTAAAAAGGAATACGCTTTTTGAATACAAATCTAGCTCTCTCTTTTTCACTTTGCTGTACCTGCCAAGCCGTATATGCGAACTGAGTTCCTTGCGTGATACAGATAATTATCATGTGCAATTCAAATCCATACTTCCATACTAATATTATAAATGCGAAACTAACTCTCTCTGTCTGTCTGTCTGCTACTCTTTCACGCCAAAATTACTCAACGGATTTAAATGAAATTTGGTATACCTACGTATAATCTAGACCCTGAGAAAGGACATAGGCTACTTTTTATTGCGAAAAGGGGGTTGTAAGGGGTTGAAAGGGGGGTAAAAAGTTACTTTTCCACGCGGACGGAGTCGCGGGCGGCCGCTAGTAAATTTAATAAGTCGTAAATGTACCCCCCGTCGAAGATATTCAGTTCTGATGAATTCCTGGAAGTAAATTATTCAAATGCTCCCTCACCTATCCATATTAACAGTTATGTACGTTTAATTGGAGACAGGGAAGCTTAGATGTGGCGTGTGCTATTTGAATCAATGAGGGACGGAATGTTGGACTATTAATCAAATTTCTATTTATATCACTTGGGAATTAAACTTCACTCAAAGGCTTTAACCGCTCAAATGATGTATACTGGACATATCAGAGACCCCTTGTTACAAAACGAAAACTAAAGTTACCTATTAGGTATGGATTAAAAAAGATGGCACTTTTATAAAAGTCACAAAAGAAAGTGACAGTATCAGTTTAGACCACGTTTGTAATAAAGAGAAGGGATACTTCATATGAACGGAACTAAACGCGACGAAAATTAATAAGTACATTCTAGCACTTACTGCTTGACGTTTGGACTGCGTTACAACAGCCATGGTCACAAGCGAACTAAAGCTAGAATGTACTTATTAATTTTCGTCGCGTTTAGTCCCGTTCATTTGAAGTATTTGTATAATGCAACGCGAAAGTTTAAAAAAAGGGAAGAGATACTAGAAACAGCGTAAATGCATTGAAAGTGTTGCCGATAAGGAAGGCTCCATTAGAAAAAGACCGCTATTTGGCATATGGAAAACCAATGACTTTTTTTACGCTCGGTATATTGGCTTATCTCAGCCTGATGATTTATAATCAGGCAAAAGGAAACCCCACGTTGCAGTTACAACAGACGCGATGGTACAGTCGAGTTCAAAAATATGTATACACTTAAGGACCTTGCCACAGTACATATGTATAAGAAAACGACTTCCACTTTCTTATAATATGTCTTGTGACAAGGTCCTAAAGTGTATACATATTTTTGAACTCGACTGTACGGCATCACATCTGTTGGCCACTGCCATACTAGCCCAAAGAATTGCGTGGCTCAAGTGGCAATGGGCAGGGCCGCATGCTAGTCTTTCTATTTCAGCGATAAAAAAAATTGTGCCAAGAGATGGCGCTGGGCGTCGGTTACATCGCGCATGTGTTTGTTTGTTCGGCTTCGCTATAGGCCGTCGTTGCATATAGAATTGAACTCTTTATAAATAGTATATATTAAGTAAGTAAATCAAGATAACTTGTACATTCAACAGAAAAAGTAGATAATCAAAATCAAAAACTCTATACTCACTATTGAGCGGAGTTATATAGCACAAAATAATTACACACAGAAAGGAGGCTGCTCCCTAAGAGCTAAAAACATGTCTAACTTCTGTGTGTAATTATTTTGTGGTTCTGACGTGAACTCCGCTCAAAAGTGAGTATAGATTTTTTGATTTTGATTATCTACCTTTGCTCTTGACTGTACCTACTTCAACAATCTAACACAAACAATATTAATATTAACCTTTGAAGGGCAATGAGTTCGCCTCAATGTTTAATCAAAAACTTTTTCACTATTAATCAACGTCGACTAATACGCGGGGTTTCATTAATTATTGGGGTAATAAAATAGACTTCACATAATATTAAAATCACTACTCGTATTAGAGAGATGGAAGCTCAATGAATGAGAATACCTATGTGCCTTCTAACCGTGAGTACAAAGGAAACTGATAAATTGAAGATCACAAGCACAATCATCACGGTGAGTCTCTCCCACGTTACGGCTTTCGGCTAATGGGCCGGCTCGACAGGAGTGTATACCACGGCCTCACATAAAACCAGCGTATAGCGCGCTTGTGCTGTGTTTCGTAGAGTGAATGAGGGTACCGAACGCTGAATTGGAGGGAAATTGGGTTAAATATTGGCAGCGCTCTTGTGACCCTACTGGTGCTCTAGGTGTCTATGGGCGGCGACAATCGCTTACCATGAGGTGAACCGTCTGCTACCTGTCAGATAAAAAAAATCTTTATTACTTACTTACTGCTATAGTTTGACTCGTTTTGACCAAAGATTGATTTAAATCTTTGGTTTTGACTATGTACGTACCTACAGTCACACACTTACTTTATACAGACGATATTAGAGAAAAGTGTTATAGTGGCCTTAAACCACTATAATCCTTTTTCCTAATAACTTCTTATCAATCAAATCAAAAAAGAAATCTTCTGTCAATCAAAAACCTAAACCTGTCAACTTACCGTAAAATGTGAATCAAAATTTCGAGTGTAATCTAAAAACTATTTTATAGAAAAATTGCAATAGGAAAGATTTTAATAGAAGAGGGAGAGTGATCCAAGCAAAATGAAGTTGTGGGACCGGTTGCCCACAGTGATCAGCTGTTGCTTCTGCTGCTTCCTCAGAGCTGGGACAGTCATGATTGCAGTATTTTGTTTCGTAAGTACCTGTAGCCATTGAACTTCTATTACTAGCCTATAAAACCGCCGCAGTAAACCAGTTTTTGCGCCACGAGTTGTTACCTGCCGGCAACAACTTATTTACTCGTACGACAGCCGCGGGGGGAGCCCCGGCTGTCCGCCTCCTTCGTGACAAAACGTGATTTTTAAGTGGAGATAGTTGAAGGGATGGAGAATAACATATACTATATATGTTGGAATTTATTTATTTAAAACCTATGTAACTATATTCTTGTAAATAAATGATTTACTTACTTACTTACTTACTAGTTTTCCTCCTTTCTTTCTTCTTTTCCATTTAAGGGAAGCGGGGAGCGCGAGCGAAGCCGTGGGCAAAAGCTAGTTATTAATAAAAGCTTTTGTAAAAATGCTTTTTACTTTTTTTTTTACGTTGTTTCTCTGAGCTATTTTTGTTTAAAACAAGAAATCTTTTCAGACAATCGGCATGATACTGGCCCCCAACGTGAATCAAACCCCCGGCCCCTGGGACTTGGAGGACGTGCTGTCCAACCACAGCAGCGCCGCGGAGGTCACGATCCAGGGGATCATCGGAATGGCGTCCATTATGTTGTGTGTCGTTAGCGTCTTGCTCCTTGTTGGGGCTCTGTGTGTAAGTAATTTGAGTTTAGTTGCCGCACTCAGAGACGTTAAATCTTAATTGTCACTTAATTGGACAGAAATATTCCATATAAATTGGTTTGTCTGTCCGTCCGTATGTCCTTCCGTCTGTATGCTAGCATAGGTACTAGATGACGAAAGCTGGGGCCGTCTTTCAATTATGCCCAGACCAAAAACGATTTTGGAAAAATCCTTTTCTAAATTGATTCAAACGGGAATTGACCCATGACTTTGTGGGCTTGAGCGTATCACCATCATTATGGTCTTTGCAGAAAGTTAAGTACCTAGTAGTAGTATCAGCTTAAAATACTGTACCACTGCAGAGTAAAGGCCTGCGTCATAGAAATCAAGTTATCGCTACTATGATGGGATTAGGCTTAATCACCACGCTTGCCTAATGCGGATTGGTGTTCACAAACCCAAGCCATGTTTGAAAGATTCGAAACATACTTCCGACACAAATGTTTGTTGATGAAACAGATATTTGTGTTGGGTCTGGGTGTTTGTGATACTTTGTGATACATTGTTTCTGGTTTCCATAGCACAAGGGGAACCTTAGTTTGAGACCAGGACAATGTGTGTGATGTTGTCTCAATTTATTTATTTATTTATTTCCTTTATGCTTCTCAAAAGAAGTAAAGTATCAGCCTATATAATAGTATACTGTCCAACTGCAAAGCATATGTCTCCATCATAGAAATTAAGTCATCTCTACTATGTTGGTATTAGGCTAATTCACAACCCGAGCAATGTTCGCAAGATTAGAACCATACTTTTTGCTAGTCAGAATAAATAAAAAAAGAACAGAATATGATCAGGCACGTGGGTTTGTATTTTTTTTTGTTTATTGGCCTGTATTGTGTTCAGGACACAGTTAATTTTGCCAATGTCAAGTGATGGGTTTGTATGTATGCCCACGTAACAAAGTTTCCGCTCTCAGACTTTATTGAATGACTCTCGCAATATCTCGAAACACCAACAAGAAATACCTCTTAATTTTCATTTAATGAGTATGTATAAGACCTGAAAATTGTGTTCAATATTTGATTGGATTACTCATTCTAATTTTCTACTTGAAACAAATTATTTCGCCCTGGTTACGCGTTGTCCAACGTGAGCGATGCGATGTATCGCGATGTACAATGTTACCAAATAAACGGATAGATAGATATACTTCATTACACAAGAGTTCTAAAGACTTGTGTCTTTAGAACTAGATACAATTTCGGCAAACATACCTTACTGTTGCATACTAAATTAGTATTGAAAAATCTTTATAGTATCAAAGAACTAGATAAGTAATTTACTTTCACTAAGGGAGCAATATAACGAATGCATTATCTCTGACAAGGGGCGTTAATAAAAATTATCATTCATCATAGGTCCAGCGTTGACTATCGTCATCGTCTACCGCTTAGGTAATCTGAAAATCCTTTCTCTATCAGACCCGCTGTATATCTCTTTTATTTGGATGCGACAGGTATATTCTCGTCTGTTACGGGACGTTTTGGAGGCCTTTAAGTCCGCACTTTTTTTTTTTTTGATCTCCCAGGGGGAAATGCATTTACGCATACCCGGCCGCCGGGCGGCCGCCGCGGCGGGCGGGTTATGTCGGACTAACCTCTGGCGGGGACTCCCCGTGACGAGGAGCCGGCCAGTGCGGACTACCGACTAAAACCCCCTGGGATGCTCCCTTCTCCGCCAGAGTGGGGAGGAGACGCGAGAATCTAGCTAAGAAGCCTCCCTTAGGCGTATCAACATTCATTACATTCAACGCAACCAACATAGTTCAATGGTGAACACTACGACAAATTGATATTATCGCGTCACGTTGGTCGTTTACGTAGGACAACGAATTACGGAGGCTGGGTGACGAGGAGAGCTATAATTAGTAGAAGTAAATATATTATTATTACACAAGACACAGTAAAATCATTTCTAGCCCTTGTAATTATTATTGTGAAAGGTTTTTTATGTGATATCTGGCAGACGAGCAGACGGATCACCTAAAGATAAGTGATTGCCGCTGCCCATAAACACCCGCAACACCAATGGAGTCACAAGTGCGATGCCTACCCCCTTTCCCCCTGATTGGGCCTCCGGTGCCATCACTTAAACTCCACATGTAGCGCAGGCGCTGCTTCACACCGGTCTTCTGCCTGTCTGTCTGTCTTCTGTGAGGCCGTGGTATCATTCTAGTCGAGCCGGCCCATTTATGCCGAAGCGTGGCTCTCCCACGGTTAGTTCGAGCTTTTAACTTCTGGTATCAAAGTTTTAAGCCACCCTACTCTAGGGGCTTTTATCGTGTTAAAAACGATACACAGAAACAAGACTCAATCGCTTGTTTTCCGCAAAATAAATGGAATCCCGACAAAAACATACCTATGAAGTGACAGCCAAGTTAAATATTGAATAATGTGTCTTTAACAACTTCACTGACAAAAGAATCCAGTTCTGTTTTGATCACTTGAGAGCTTATTCAAGCAAATGACAAAGAGGCACTTTTTGTAGAAGACCTTTTTGTCGTTTATCTAGGACAAAGTAATGTTCACTCTTTTGCAGACACAAATAACAAACCAGTGACTAGGAATATGATTATTCTGATGAAGAAATAACAAACACATACCTACAAAGTATATCTGTAGACATTTAAATCCCTTAACCACCACGTCTTTGACTATTCTGAACAACATTTTGTTCTATGATTTTTTATGTTTTTAGACTCCTTATACAAAATGACCAAGCCAAGAGACCAATTTTGTACGAATAGTAAAATATTATTTTGCGATTTCTGAAAAGCCATTGATTGAACAATAAATTTAGTGTTTACCTGTAGACCCACTAGCGACACCCACGTTGACAGATCACCTGATGGTAACCGATGCCTGCCGCTCATAGACACCTGCAACACCACTAGAGTCGCAAGTTCTCTGCCAACCTTTAACCCCCTTTCCCACAATTGGGCTTCTGGTACAAATAATTACACACAGAAGTTAGACTTTGACCTGATTTTGAATTTAGAGGAGTTCGTTGACATATGCTAGGGTTGTTGCCCGGCATGAGTACATACGCGCGCGGCCTCTACCATAGACCTCGACAGTTTGACAATCTTATGTCATAAGTTAGGATTAATGTGGTCGAAAAGGCGTTTTTGCATGTTAGTGCGCATGCGTGAGTACATGACATATTTTTAGCTCTTAGTGGGCAGTCAGCCTTCTGTGTCAATATGTATTTTGTGGCACTAGTCTTGCTGCTATTTAAATGTATACTGTGTTATCGCTGTTGCTACGCAGTGATATATTACCAGCACTTCAATTTGCTAGCGTAAAACTCGGTATTTTTTACCCATTTGCGTTTGTTCCTTAATTAACAAGCTACATGGTTTAAGCGCTGCTTTAAAATTAAAACATGCTTTAAATTTAAACTTCTTTAGCGCAAAACGTTTTGCCTATGAGCAATTTATCTAGCTGAATTATTAAGTGCTGTAAAATGTTTTCGTTGTAATTAAAGCGGATCTCGGAAATTAACTGTTAGAAATAATGACGCGCTATTTTCAGTACATTTTTAAAACCTTTTCTGTGCTAATTTAATTTAGTGTTAATGAGGGTTTTAGCAAATGAAATAACAGATGGCGTTACGTAAAGAACTGGATCAACTTTGACGACATAGGGTGTCGATTAGAGCTTGAACAGTAGCATTACCATGAGTTTGAGATACTATCCTCGCTATCGAAAACTATCGCTTTGTCTCTTTTATTGTGATGCATTTGAAAGTGACAGAGCAATAATTTACGATATGTCAGTTTTAGATGTCAACTCATGGTAGCGCTACTGATGACACGTTTTTGCTCGCGCGTTTTAAACGCTATTTGTTGTTCATTGCTCTTTAACAATGCCTTTCAATTCAATTATACAATTTATTGCTTTCTCATACACATATAAAAAGCCCAATCTCTCTTCGGTCGTGTCACACTGGTGTCCCATCTAATTGAGAGTGCACCTGTGTTTGCCCACACACTTGAGCACTTTAATATATCCTGCGTACGTGGCTGATCTTTAAGATTGGCCGCCGTAGCCGAATATCGGTTGGAAGATTTATTTATTTTTATCTATCTTCTATATCTATATCTTCTAGAGGTATACTATTTATCCCATCAAAAACATACATGTGAAGTGTGTAGCCAAGGTAAAAAGAGTGTTGTTTATCGAGTCCAGCGTCAAAAGAAATGATATCTAAATAGGTGCCAAGGTCAATGGTGAGACCTACTCGGCTAATTTTCATTTACGAATTATTTATAGATCTAAAAATGGCATCCAATCGCATTAATATAATACGTAAATGACAATTAGCCAAGTAGGTCTCACCATTGACCTTGGCACCTATTTAGATATCATTTCTTTTGACGCTGGACTCGATAAACAACACTCTTTATACCTTGGCTACACACTTCACATGTATGTTTTTGATGGGATATCATTACTTTTTGTAGATACAAGAATGATCAGCAAAATGTTTTTAGGATTTTAATCCCCATAATTATCGTTTTACGGCTGTCAAAAAAACCCTAGGTTCTCATTGATAGCAAGCCCACTTCGATTTTTATACTGTGTAAATCTTCAGCAGCATTTAATTACAAAGCAGCTCCATAATATTAATTTTGTTGTGAAACATAGCATGCTCCTTCGATACTCCTTCTTAATTTTATTCTTCTTAGAAGAGTAAGACTCAGACAGGTTAGGAGCTCTTCTGTTACGGACGTATAAGTACTCTACTACCGACATGCGCAATATTATTTAAAGTTTGTAGCATGTTTCTGTACCCAAACAAGGAATTGAAATGGAATAGACAGCTTCCATTGGCGGCATTTTAACTATTTGGTGTTAACTTTAAGTAAACGCTTCACCCATCAGTAATTCTATTGACATAATCATGACCCATTTTACTTTGTAAACTTCAATTTTAATCTCACATAACAAGAGAGACGTGCAATTGTATAGCAAGACGGGCATAAAATCCGCAATACTAAGGCATCGGTAAGATAATGTGTATGAAAAGGTCGCTAGCCTTATAAAATAGCGAAAAAGCGAAATGTTTGAGGGATGTCCTCAACACCCAGCGTGTTTAGAACCCATGCATTAATCAAAAAGGAAATTTAAACTACGCTCTGCTACCACTACGGATAGGCAATACTCTAATTCTGTACTGGAAACTACAAATAAAACACCCCGCAGTGTAAACTATTCGGGCATATTCAGAAAATGTCAAGCACACTTCTTATAGTATTGAAAAAACACAATACATGCGCGAGGCAAAATGGCACACCGCCATCTGTAGCCCAATTTAGGGACTATCTTTTTGATTAAAACATGGGTTCTAAACACAGCGCCACCTATTGGTTTAATTTGAAACTAATATTTTCATACATCACAGGACTGGGAGATTTTAATTATTGTCAAAAATTATAAAAAAATCAAGGCAAGTTGAGTATTGAAGAGATCTTTTGTATGGTTTAGTTCTTGGCTTGTTTAATTTTTAACAAGTTCTACATGTCATAATTTTCAAAATATTTTACTACTATAGTAAACTAAATACCTAATATAACGTAAAAAAAGAATAAATAATATAACTAAAAATAAAACCTAAAAAAGTAAAATACCATTCCAGGGGGTCTACTCCGCCAAACGACAACGAATTATTCGTAACGATACGACATTGGTTCGAATTATTCGCATGTACCCTACTATAAGAAATGTTCGTAATCAGTGTCGATTATCGTAAGTATAGACAATTTACTTTTGTTTTATTCGGATGTTCGTGAACGAATGATTGTAAAATTAAAAAAAAGTTTGGCTGTTTGGTTTATTATTCTTCATTGTGGACCATAAATTGCTAAAAAAATGACACAAAAGAGCTATGACAGCTTCCACTACAGAGTACATTGTATATTATGCTTCCACCAAAGAGAATATAATCACTCCGTTTTGCTTCCACATTTTATTCAAAAATATAATGAATGAAATATACGTTGATTAAAAGAGCATGTAATGCTGATTAATAAGAAAATAAAATCGTAATTCAAGGAGGCTAGGTTTTTGAGTAATTTTACATAGAAGTTTAACAGGTTATGCCTTTATTAACCATATTATTTTGCGCAATAACAACAAAAACTCATTCCAAATGCAGGCAGCGCTTGGGTTTCATAACCCATAGCCCTTTATTGTGTGGATAAGGTAGAGAAAACATTGAAAACAACAAGATATAATTTAACAATAGGTGCTTTTATTATCATTTTTCATCATCCTCAATAACTAAGACATTGTCTAAGAAAGCAAGGCAACTGCAGCACTATTCATCAATTCCCATCCCAAAAATCAATATCACAGTCCGAGTCGTATTATAAGTGGCGAAAGCAAGAGTCCTTAGGCAGTTCGGGTCAAAATTATAAAGAAAACAGGGGTAAAGCAGCGAAAACACACAGAACACACTCGAGGGTTCGCGCCAAAAATACTTTGATTTATGTAAATCAAAATCCAATCGTCATCACAACCGAAATCTATTGAACAGAGCTGGGGTCAATGGTAAAGGAAGATACTAGTCCGGAGAACAGTAATATGGGTCTTTAAATGCAAAATCACAACGAAACGATAATCTTTACGACACCATCAGAGATGTCGTAGGAATGTTCGTCGATTTGACGTTTGTGAAGCTGTCAAATTCAATTATTCGTATCGTTTTATGGTGTATTAGAGTAGGGTTTTTGTAAGAACTGTCAAAGCAATATCGTTCGTAGATTCGTATCAACGACAGTCGATACGATGGCACTTAGAGTAGGCTCAGACACGATTATTGGCACGATATATCGTTTATCGTTCGGCGGAGTAGACCCCCAGGATTTGAACTGGGTACTTCAGGCATAATAGACCGAAGCCTACACCACTCGGCTGTCTGGTTATTTGTAATGTTGACGAAATTAATAATTATAACATAGATTGTTAGCTCCATAGAAACAATTTATAGAAATTTTATAATAAATATATAAAAATGTCGTACTTTCAGATTTTTCCCACAATATTCACGTAACTACCTACCTGTATGCCAAATTTCAACTTTCTAGGTCATCTGGAACTAGGAAATAATTTTCGTCTATCTATAGTTGATAAAAATGTCGATTTTTGGACAGTAATAACTAAATAACTATTGAAGGTATGTTCATGAAATTTGGAACGTGTAATTATCTTGCACATCTCATTCTACATGCCAAATTTCACACGTTTGAGCGTAATAGTTTTTGAGTTATGAGGGGGTCAAAAGTCGCTCTAAATGGTTCGTGTGATATTACCCTTGTTCGCTTTGTCGCCAATTTTTTTTTTTTACCTTGGCTGGACACGCTCCCGCGTGTCTAGATAAAGAGATAACTTCAATAGACAATGACAAGGCTTATAGGTAAACCGAAAACACGAAACGCTTGCGCGATGTAATTATACACAGCGCCATCTATTGGTTCATTTCGGAATTCCGGTCCCGAAGCGAAGTGAGGGCGTGCCACTAGTTTTTTTATATAAAGAAGCAGAATCATTCCTTCAGGGTCCCTCCTCAAGACGTTGGCGTGTCCCCTGCAACGTAATGCATTTCTGATGGATCTAGTTGCGATGCATGTTGCGTGGTGCATTAGGATGCAATTTTGACATTAGTTGTAAGTTAGTGTAGTACAGTCGAGGAATTTGAACACATCGACTCATTTTCTGTTTAGCGTATAATTCTCGGTTGCATCCAACCCAAAGCTTTGAAACGCAAGGTACCTACGCATAAACCATATTTTAAGGTCTGGTTTTTAAATGACAATATGCCAAAATTGCGTGAATTGCACAAATAATTGCGTGGCTGAAGTGGCAATGGGCAGGGCACATTGCGAGGAGAACAGACGGCCGTTGGGGTGGAAAGGTCCTTGAGTGGAGGCCGCGGGCAGGAGGCCGCAGCCGTGGCAGGTCCCCCACCAGGTGGACCGACGATCTGGTGAAGGTCGCGGGAGTCCATTGGATGCGGGTGGCACAGGACCGATCTGTGTGGAGAACTTTGGGGGAGGCCTATGTCCAGCTGTGGACGTCTATTGGCTGAAATGATGATGCTAAAATGCTTACACTCCCATTTTTGAAAAACTCATTTTATTAACCCCCAGCGCAAAAACGACGGGGTGTTATAAGTTTAACGTGTCTACATGTCTGTCTGTTTGTCTGTCTGTCTGTCTATGGCAGAGCTACGAGCTCCCGAACGGATGACGCAATTTGGATTCCTTTTTTTTTGTTTGAAAGTTATGATAGTCGGAAGTGTTCTCAGCTAGATTATTTATCTAATCTAATGTGGTGGCTCTATCTAGTCTAATACGGTGACCACAAAATGATGAATTGCATATAAGTATTCACTTGATCGGGGAATCAAGGTATCAAAATGAAAGGTCTTGAAAGTCTTGAGTAGTAGAATGCAGAAAGGCTACTATAATGTAGAAGATTATTTAAATGAAGTGGATTCCTGGACATGTTAATTTAATTTGATTTCATAATGTTACTTTGACGATTATCTAGACGATAAAAGCATTGTTTATCATACTGTAACTGTAATCTTAATAATATATTTTTTTAATTATTAGCAGAATGAAAATTGTAATGACTATAATTTGAAAAGAGTAACTACTGAGTTTCTTGCTGATTCTACTCGGTAGAAATCAACTTTCCGAATCAGCGGTAGCTTACATAATATTTGACATTCATAAATGTTCTATAAGGACTTAAATTGAATAAAGAACATTTATATTTATATTTCTTTACAATATGACAACTTGTCGGGGGTTTTATAAATTTTCAATTTTCATTTTTGTATTGGCCTTCAGAGGAATTCCTTTGTTTTCAGAACCTGCCAATCCTAATAGAGATGTTCCAATACGGAGTCACACTGTACACCGGCGTGGTGGTCCTCATGTACCTGATCCTGGCGAGCTACTGCTTCTTCGTGTACACCAACTGCTACCTGGCTGGTGGCGTCTTGCTAGTGCTCATCATTTGTAATGTTTTACGTAGGTATCCTAACTAATATTATAAATGCGAAAGTAACTCTGTCTGTCTGTCTGTCTGACTCTTTCACGCCAAAACTACTGAAATTGCGAAAAGGGGGTTGTAAGGGGTTAAAAGGGGGGTAAAAAGTTACTTTTCCACGCGGACGAAGTCGCGGGCGGCCGCTAGTAGCCCCATTCCACTATCGGGATACTAGGCGAAGATTAGGTTACCATCCCTACATTGTTGTAGTTACAGCCATTCGTAGTAAGCCACATGCGGCACATGAACAGCCAAGGAATGGAACTCTTTATCCGCCGATGTATTTCCTGAATGATATAACCTGGATCTCTTTAATGCAAGAGTGAATAGGGTTTTCACGGGCAAGCAGGACCCACCTTAAGGCTGCCTGTCCATTTAAGCGGAGCGATGCGGCGGAGCGGAGAAACGGACAAATATTAGCCAATAGTATTTTTATAGCGGAATTTTTGTGTAATACTATTGGCTAATATTTGTCCGTTTCTCCGCTCCGCCGCATCGCTCCGCTTAAATGGACAGGCAGCCTTAATCTCATCTTCACTTAACGTTGAATAAAAAAAAGTGATATTGATTTGGCATAGAGAAAAAGATCTGAGAAATTTAAGATCCACAGAAGATCTAAGGTCGCAGGCATAGCCCAAAATTGCGTGGCTCAAGTGGCAATGGACAGGGCACATTGTGAGGAAAGGTGGCAGGCCTTCCACCAGGTGTACCGACGATCTAATGAAGGCCGCGGGAGTCCCTTGGATGCAGGTGGCACAGGACCGATCTGTGTGGAGAACTTTGGGGGAGGCCTATGTCCAGCTGTGGACGTCTATTGGCTGAAATGATGATGATGATAGATTAATTTTAATTGTTTTTATTTCAGTGACTATGTACTTTATAATGGTGGCGAACAGTTTACGAATATCCCTTCAGTTCCTAAACACGGAGATGCACGACTTAACAGGAGTTGGCCTGTGAAATGAATGGTTGTGAAATGTATTATATTACCAGTAAAGTTTTGTATTGTGGCTTATTTTCAACTTGGCGTTTTATTTACCTCTAAAATTAGAAACATACTTTAACTAAGAGTTCATGAATAAGATAATTGACAAATCTTTATCAATACTTCTTGCCAAAGAATTTATTTACTTATTAAGTCTTTGTTTCTTGCTGAGTAACACTAGCCAGCATAGTAACTTTTGGTGACTCTGACTCCAACGGACACATAGGACAAAATCATTACCCTCCTTTTTGCCTCTTTGTATTTGGGAAACAGGAGACAACGTCGCGTCGTCTTTAAATTCTTGCCTCTGTCACCCACCTACATTAAACAATAAAATTCAAGTTTTAATAATGCAGAATTTTGTTGTAAAATCCGCAAAAGAATACCAGGACTTCGCTATTCATAACATAGCTCAGGTATTTTCTATGCAAAATGTTTTATATTTAAGATATTTAGGTAACATTGCATTCGGGCGAGACTAAAACCTGTTTTGTGAAAATAACCGCGATAGTTTTTGAACGAATTTCTAACCTTGGTATTTTCAAGGTATTTTCACATTCCACATGGTTTTGTCTAGTGTTGTTGGGATAGCAATAGTTTCACTATCGATAGTTGACCTTCAAAAACAGTCGGTAACAATATTTTATCGGTAAAATCGACATACGGCTATACTATCGATACCTAGTAAAAATTAAGCATATCGCTAATTTTTTTTGGATACTAATGATAGTATCGAAACTGTCAATAATTTTCCGCTGATATTATCGATAGTGTCGAAACTATCGATTCTATTTGTGCAGATAGTATCTATACTATCGATCAATAGGAATAATACAACATATTTTTATCAATCAATACTATCGACATTTGACGAGATTTTCTACAGGGAGGGACATAGAAAATCTCGTCAAAGTCTGTTATACTATCGATAGTATCACGATACTATTGATAGTCTATCGCACATACTTCTACTCGACTCTTGCACAACACTAGTTTTGTCAACAACTGGAATTAAATGTCAAATCAGAATCATGTATCATGTTGGGAGACAAAATAAAAATAATTTTTACGTTTAATTATTTTGTGATAGCGAAAAGTATATTTTCTAAGACCAAGCTATGTGTTTGAATTGCTTGCCAACTTTTGAGAAGTTCCTTTTTTGTATTGCGCTCCATGATGGTGTGTTTTTGATATGCAAAGTAGGGTTGGTAAGTAAAATATTATACTTATATTTTTTTGTGAAATCTATTGTGTGATTTAGAGAATTATCCTAGAGTAAAGCACGCTACATCTTAGAGAAGTAATAATATGGAGAATCTAACTTTCGAATAGGCTAAGTTAAGTTGCTTTCAACCAATCCCTTCGCTTTGAAGCTCTTGACGTTGGACTGAGTTTATAATAGGTACCTATACTTACTTACTTGGTTCGTTTGATTGGCTTGGGGTCAATTCGTACCGAAAAAAACTCGTCCCAGAATTTCAAAATATTTTTGCAGATTACTGTCCTAGCCCAACGTCACTAATGTTATTTGTTTTGTAAAATTTTGTAAATATTATCATGACAAAAATATTGGTTAGATTGGCTTAGAACAGTGGCTTGCTCAGTATCATGACTCCGCGAGGGAAAATCCTACTGGGTGTCCTGGTAGGTCGTGAATCTGGAAGGGCTCGCCAAACAATTTGGCTTATCCTGGCGAGCTCGATTAGCGGTACGGTCCAGTACTGTGGGGTATTCGACCGCGATGGGGCTCAACACCTTGTCCCCCACATGTGGCAAGGGGGGCCATGATGGTTGCCCCTGGGAAAAAACAGATTAGAACAGTGATCAGCAAAAGAATCTTGCAATTCTAGGACGAGTTTTTTTGGGACGAATAGCCCCCTAACCCTACTGATTTACTTGATATACCTACCTACTGAGTTACTTGGTATACAGAGGTATTAGACATAACCCTTTTCCTTACCTTACAGCTTCTATTCACACCACCGTTCATAATAGCCATTATTGACAGCAATATGATTGGTCTGAAGAGCATGGATGGTGTTTCCTTCCCTGCCTGGTTCGTCATCGCCATGGGATTATGGGTCACCTCCAGTTTGCTTCTCCTGTTCGTCTCTTGTAGGTGTATTAAGGTAAAATTATGAAAATATTGCAATAAAACTTTGTAAATTTTAATTTATGAAATCTTAAAGTAGGTGTAGGTTTAACAGTGGGAGAGCCACGCTTCGATAAGAATGGGCCGGCTCGACCATAGTAAGACTACATCCTCACAGAAAACCGACGTGAAACAGTACATACGCTGTGTTTCGCTGCGTGAGTGAGGGTACCGGAGGCCCAATCCAGGGGAAGGGGGGTTAAAAGGTAAGCAGCGCACTTGTGACACCACTGGTGTTGCGGCGGTAATCGCTTACCATCAGGTGATCCGTCGGCTCGTCTACCACCTATATCATAAACAAAAAAAAAAGGTATAAGGTGTATGAAAAATACGCTATGGGCGGTTAAATGTTCCGCTGAGTGTAGATCTTCTATATCTTCTATAGTATTCATAAAAAGATAACATCTATAGACAACGACAAGGCTTATAGGTAAACCGAAAACACGAAACGCTTGCGTGATGTAATTGAGCACAGCGCCATCTATTGGTTCGTTTATGAATTACGGTCCCGAAGCGGCCACTAGTATCAAATAAAAGGGCTTGAGTAGTAGAATACAATAACATAATTATGACAAATTTTGATCTACGAGTAAGATGGCCGCAATAAAATGCTGAAAGTTTAATTATGTTATTTTTTCTTTCAGAACGAGAATACAAGAGACATCCTATACCAAGTTTACTTCTGGTTCATGGTGGCAAGTGGACTGATACATTTGATCTTCGGCATAACATTCCTAGCGTTTTGTTGGAATGAATGCTTGACCATAGCTTTGGCGCATTTTTCCGCAGTAGTCATATTTATATTCGGTACAGTAACTCAAACTATCACGCCATTAAAAAAATATATATTTTTAAGCTACGACGCAAAAACGATGAGGTTAAGTTTCATGTCTGGCTGTGTGTGTGTCTGTTTGTGGCATCCTAGCTCCTGAACCGATTGAACCGATTTGGATTCTAAATAATTTCATATTTTCACTTTATTCCCGTAACAAAAAGTAAAAGTAAAGTATCAGCCTATATACTTACTGTCCCACTGCAGGGCAAATACCTCCATCATAGAAATCAAGCTATTACTACTATGATGGGATTAGACTTAATCATCACGCTTGCCTAATGCGGATTGGTGATCACAAACCTGAGCTATGTTCGAAAAATTCGATACCTACTTTTGCTCGAGCCGGGAATCGAACCAAACCCAACCTAGGCCAAAGGGGCGTTCCGTAATATAGGTATCAAATGAAAGCGCTTGAGTAGTAGTATGAGGTAAAATGCATCTTGTCAGGGGTTTAATCAATTTGCGAGTTTTCCCTCTAGATACCTACTTATTAATACAATAAATCTTTCTTGCAGTGACGACTTACACGAACCTTATAGTGAACAGTTACAGAATGTCTCTATTTTGAACTCAGAGGAAGGTAAGATTCCCCTCAAACTCAAAGGTAAATCAATAAGAACCATTCATCAAAGATCTTCAAAGCTGAACGGTTTCTCGGAACGTTCAAACACTTAAAAGTCTTATGAAGTCGTCGAAATACCGTTTATAAGGGTGACTTCACGTTAAGCGTTGGTTTGGCGTCGGCCACGCTTCTATCTTGTGTGAAAAATCCGCTAGATGGCGTAGTACTCACCATTCTAGTATTTGACGACCCGTTTAGCGCAATGGTTTGAGCGCCGGTTGAGACGTAAGGGTCGCGGGTTCGATTCCCGCACCGACACAAATGTTTGTTGATGAAACAGATATTTGTGTTGGGTCTGGGTGTTTGTGATACCTTCGTTGTTTCTGGTTTCCATAGCACAAGGGAAAACCTTAGTTTGGGACCAGGACAATGTATGTGATGTTGTCTCAATTTATTATTATTACTAGCGGCCGCCCGCGACTTCGTCCGCGTGGAAAAGTAACTTAGCCTATAGCCTTCCTCGATAAATGGACTATCCAACAAAAAAGAATTATTCAAATCGCACCAGTAGTTTCGGAGATTAGCGCGTTCAAACAAACAAACAAACAAACAAACAAACAAACAAACTCTTCAGCTTTATTATATTAGTATAGATTATTATTATTCTGCAATAGCACAACTAGACATCCATACTAATATTATAAGTGGGAAAGTAACTCTGTCTGTCTGTCTGTCTGTTACTCTTTCACGCCAAAGCTACTGAACGGATTTAAATGATATTTGGTACACAGATGATCTAAACCCTGAGAAAGGACATAGGCTACTTTTTGTTGCGAAAAGGGGGTTGTAAGGGGTTAAAAGGGGGGGGTAAAAAGTTACTTTTCCACGCGGACGAAGTCGCGGGCGGCCGCTAGTTATATTATATTTGTTGAAATAAATAAATAAATTTTAGACGCCGCGGTAAGCTCCACTCCTACAACCTGGGGGCCCATTCTATGCATGCGACGTTGAAGTTGAATTTTGGAAAGGATTTGTATGGACGAATGTATGAAATCTAAATTCGACTTCAATGTCGAGTGCACGAGGATTGGTCTCCTGGAACCATTCTCTTCCAGAACGCTACGCTTCCAGTGCTCATTTTGCCCGCGCACGTGCAAATTGTGGAATGACCTTCCAGTTGCGGTGTTCCCTGATCGCTGACATGTCTTTTTATAAACGAGGTTTGAAAAGAGTACTTCTTTCACGGTAGGCAGCGGCATGACTGTGCCTCGGTATTGTTGTTTATGAGCGGCGGTTACCATTTACCATCAGGTGGGGCGCATGCTCGTCTGCCTACTTCAGCAAAAAAAAACCTGTAATATGAGTACCAGATGACGATAATTAACTGGGGGCGTCAACCCACACGTCAGAACACCTAGACCCAAGCAAACTTAGAAAATTTAGTTTTCTAAATTGACTTGACCCGGAATCAAACCCTGGACCTTTCGCGCTTCGGGCGAACACCTTAGCCACGCCATCCATGCCGTCGACGATTCATTATCATTTTTTTTGACGACCCGTTTAGCGCAATGGTTTGAGCGCCGGTTGAGACGTAAGGGTCGCGGGTTCGATTCCCGCACCGACACAAATGTTTGTTGATGAAACAGATATTTGTGTTGGGTCTGGGTGTTTGTAGTACCTTCGTTTTTTCTGGTTTCCATAGCACAAGGGAAAACCTTAGTTCGGGGCCAGGACAATGTATGTGATGTTGTCTCAATTTATTTATTTATTTTTAACTCGTTTTATTGAGCGTTTCACCGGTTTTGCCAGCAATTTTGAGATGCAGATTTTTTTTTTTATGTGATATGTAGCAGATGAGCAGGCGGATCACCTGATGGTAAGCAATTGCCGCCGCCCATGGACACAAGCAACACCAGTGGAGTCACAAGTGCGCTGCTAACCTTTTATCTCCTTCCCCCCCGATGGGCCTCCGGTACCCTCACTCACTCGGCGAAACACAGCACAGGAGCTGCTTCACGCCAGTTTTCTGTGAGGCAGTGGTATCACTCCGGTCGAGCCGGCCCATTCATGCCGAAGCATGGCTCTCCCACAATTAAATCGTATGGATCGTAGCGTTTCCATAGCGTCACTGTGAAATCACCCTTATGAAGTCGTCGAAATGCCGTTAAGTCTTCACTGGCGGTGTCCTTTTCAAGGGACATATTTGAAGTGGGTAACTGTGTAGCATTTTCCTCATCTTTATGTGTCTTAATGGCTGTTATTAATGCCCTTAAGGGTGGTTTTAAGCGAATCGTCTTTATAACTCACTCCTGAAGTTGAGATACGAAGAAGGATACTAATTCTTTCATGAAACGGCACAAGGCACAAAAATCTGCAAAATCTGAAAATTACATAGCAACTGGTGATCCGCTTGCTTGTTTGTCGTCTCTAATATGAAAAAAAAACCGTTTTTTTACGAAGAGGGACACTATATTTGTTTTATGAAAATGCACAAGTGAAAAAACAAAAATGCAAAAAGCGATAGCCGTGCGAAAAATCTGCAAAATCTGGAAATTACTTACTAACAGGGTGACCCGCTTGCTTGTTAGTCACCTCTGATATGAAAAAAAAAACATATTTCACCCGCTCGCTCATCACTGCGTCTTATTATATAGGAGCACAGTATACGCAAAAATATGATGAAATGTATTCTTTGAAGTATTTTATCTGAACGGAGCACGGTTCTTACGAAACTCTCAACTCAGGCCTTTGACAATATAGTTTTACATTACGTAGGTACTAAAATATTAATTCGATGCGATAACTACGGTTAGGTACCTACTTTCCCTTTCAGATACCTACTACCTACCTAATTTCACCCTGTATTGCCAAAAACAGGCACATACTTTTGAATGCCTTTGAGTAAGGAAAAGGCAAAAACTAGGCAGTAGATGAGTACTGTCACTATAGGTTTTCCTACGATCAGAGGCCTCTTAGCGACAGTGATAGGGGGGCGTTTTGTACCTACTATCAGCAAAGTGGTCAACCGGGAACTTTGCTGATAGTACAACATTTTCCTATAGGAAAATGTCATTCAACACTGACTTGTTAGGGAAACAAGTGGGAAACAAGATTGAATAGTTTCGACTTTTGCCGCGAGATGGCCGCGAGCCAAATAATCGTAGCATGACAATTTTGACCTACTGCCATAATGTCACGTGTCATGTTTTACAAGAGTCAAAAATGATACTGTAATTTTTACTAAGTTTCGTATTGTTTTCCTTTTTCATTATTATAAACAATTAGTTATCCTCCAAAATGTGTGAAATATTTCCTGAAGTGAGCTCATGCTTTATGTGTATCAATTTAAGATTGGGGATGTTATTAATATCAATACTAGCCATTGTAAGTTTACACACCTCTCAAAAGTCTTAAATTCCTAGTAAAAACCATTAAATATGTCGAAAATTACTTAATTCTACCTTAAAAACATAAAATTTGGTCCAAAATTAAGTAACTGAATAGTTGACGAAAGTTGTGGTTTCCAAAAGATTGTTATTTAAAGGTCCCAGTACAAAATATAATATTTTACAAAATATGATAATATACTTAATAATGTTGTTCATAAGATTGTTATACAACTTCATGCTGAGTTTGATACTCCTAAAAAATCGTCTTATGCGAGCATCTGCTGATCATTCCTATGGTAATACGTTTTATTTAGTAAAGTATAAGCCTATGTACTGTCCTACTGCAGGGTAAAGGCCTAAGAACGGCCTTAAAAGGCCGTAGGCTTTTTTAATTTATTTATTAGTAACCTTGCATGACGCCACACATTATGTCATGTACTTACCACAAGACGTTAATCCTCACCCTTGATAAACGTTAATTTAAAAAAATATATATTTTGGTATTTATTACTAGCTGCACCCCGTGGTTTCACCAGCGTGGTGATAGAATTATCATTATATTTTGGATAGTATACAATATATCTAAATAAATTGTAGACTTTTTCTTATAATGGTAGGTCAGCTATATTTATTATGTATTAAGTTTAATCAAAATCCATTCACTTAGTACTTTTAGCCAAAAAATTAGTTTTAGCTTGACAGAGCAACAAACATAATAATTTATAATATTTATAGTAGGATTATTAATAGTCCTTGTGTCTAAGATAAACGACTGAGATAAAAGGAAATATTTTCTAACGAAAACCTTCAGTTCCTGACCCCGTCATTCGGTTCCCTAAAACGTGTTCAAAATACGCAAATCGCGACCTCACCGGCTAATTGATACAATTTGAAGCCATGCCATTCTTTCATTCGATTCGACTTTTTCTCAAATGGAATTTGAATCCGGAAAGGTTCCCCCAAATAGTGTTGCTCGAAATCAACAGAGCTTCGAAGATTTTTTGACTAGGTATCAATTTCGACACCAAATAATTATTTATAAAAGGCAATAAGTAAAAAATTCATGTAAATTGTTACTGTAAAAGCGCGAACTACTGTAAATCCTAAGATTTACCAACATGAGTTGGTAAATGTAAGTAATTCTGAAAATAAGAGAATTTCAAGATTTTTGGCCGGTCACTGTTCTAATTAACCTAACCAATATTTTTGTGATGATGATACTGACTAAACTCTACTAAAAGAAAAAAATATTGGTTAGAATAGTGACCGGCCAAAAATCTTGAAATCCTCGGGCAAGTTGTCCCATAACCCACCTATAATTAAGAATTACTTTTAGTTTTATACCTAAAACCATTATCTACCAGCTGACAGTAGTAAAACCTATCATATACTGAACTTGAATGGTAAAAGCTCTAAAAAAGTCGTTGTATTTTCAGAATTACGTACCTACATTTACCAACTGATGTTTATAAATCTTAGGATTTACACTTAAATCTTAAGATTTACCGTAGTTCGAGCTTTTACAGTAACATATACACCGTTATGTTTATCATTTAGCATTCTCACAACAAAAACTAGGTTAGTCTTGACTAAGTCTTGAATTCTTGCAATAAAACGGGATAAATATTAACTTAGTCTTGCATTCTTACAACAAAACCAGGGTAAGTCTTGACCCAGTCTTGTCTATTTACAACACTACTACGCCTACCCCAGTTTCTCAAACATTATACGAATAAATAGGCACGTGTAAACTTTTCTCGGGAACGCAATTTAACAAATTACGTGTGAAACCACATCAATCATTCGTCTTATTGTAGAATTTGGTCACGAAGTTATAAAGGGGCTATTTTGAAACTGTGCGAAATAAGACACAGGTCCCTCCACCAGCCCATGGTCCTTCCTACCGTCTCGGCATACGGACTGAATCTTGGAAGACGCTCACCAGGTACTTGCTAAGGGCTCTTTCCCCGGTGCGTTTCTTCACTCCCTACAAAGTCTGTGTCTTTAGCCCATCTCAATGTCACTTCTCCCCAAATGGGGCGTGAAACACCACACCACTGCGAAATATTAAAAATGTTACCACGTTTTATTGAAAGCGGTGGGTTAAAACTTGCGCCTTCTTAACATAAGATTAAAGGTGCATCTAACGTGCACCACTGGTTTTTTCAAATTTGCACATTTCTTCTGCTAGTTTGGCGGTGAGGGAAAACATTGTGAGGACACGTTCCGGATGGAAACCGATACGTTTTTGATAGTCTCAACTTGTACATTACATACATACATATATTATGTTATAACCGTGATTCAGTGGCTGAAAATCAAAACAAAAATCAAAAAATAAAACATTATATAGGTAGTTAGTAAAAAAAAATTTTTCTAAAAGCTACAGATGAATGAATGATCAATGATGATGAATGAATCTAGTTAAGGTTTGAATTGCTAGACACGTCATATAAATATATCATTAAGTTAAACTTCTTTAATATAAATATTATAATCTTGATCGTTATTGGAATGTATGGAAGATGAAATAATTCTTTCTACTTATCTTGGTTTGTGCTTCCGCGATGTAGGATGATATGACCTCTTCGCTTTTGCATGGAACAGCAATAAATGGTACGTGTGTGAGAATGTAAATAAGTTTGTTAGTCTTTCACGCAAAAACTACTGTATTATTTTTGATATACCTACTCCACAATAATAAGAATAGCTGACATTTCAGAATAACACATAGGCCAATTCAAAGAGATATTTTGTATATTATCCAAAATATAACGATAATTTTATCACCATGCTGGTGAAATCGCGGAGCGTGGCTAGTGAAGAATAACTCTTTATCCAGATTTGAGTAAAATGGCGTGAGTCACTCGCGCAGGATTGTCAAGTGTCACACTTAAAATGTCGTTTGACTTCACTTATATGTCAGACCTTCATTTGTCGAGTGACCTCACAATCGTGCTCTTGTCACAAAATAAAGACTGACACAGAAGGCTGACTGCCCACTAAGAGCTAAAAATATGTCATGTACTCACGCATGCGCACTAACGGGCAAAAACGCCTTTTCGACCACATTAATCCTAACTTATGACATAAGATTGTCAAACTGTCGAGGTCTATGGTAGAGGCCGCGCGCTTATGTACTCATGCCGGGCAACAACCCTAGCATATGTCAACGAACTCTTCTAAATTCAAAATCAGGTCAAAATGTATTCTTTACCGCATCTATCATCATGGGGAGTGCTCCGAGGAATTGTTTGATCTACTTCCTGCGGCTGAATTCTTACATCGAACCACACGCAAGCGGCTGTCATTCCATCCTCATCATCTTGATGGTTGGCGATCTAGCACTGTTGTGTTTCGAGGAATTTTCTCCCGCGAACCTCAGTCTTGTGGAATAGTTTAGCTGCGGCAGTATTTCCTGACGGCTATGTCTTAGGGACCTTCAAGAAACGAGCGTACCTACTCCTTCTTAAAAGGCCGGCAACGCATCAGCGACCTCTCTGATCTCGCAGATGTTCATGGGCGGCGGTGATTACTTACCAGCAGGTGACCCGCTTGCTCGTTTGCCGCCTCTAGTATAAAAAAAGAAAAAAAAAGTCTAACTTCTGTGTGTAATTATTTTGTGTACATGGTCTCAATTTCCTCAGATGTCAGGCGTGACCCTCCTGAGCATCGTGGAGCAGCGGACGGGAGTCAACTTCGACGGCTTGTCCAATATCACCCAAATTAATGGTTAGTGTGAGAAGAATCCGCTAGATGGCGTATTGTAAGACTGCGGTCCAACTTCAACGTCATTGGTTGTTTAGTGACATTTTGACATCTCGCATAATTATACTTACTATTTACCTAGAGACATCAACGAAGCTTTTATTTAAACCAAAAAGGTAAAACGCTTGCGCGATGCAATAGACGCCCAGCGCCATCTATTGGCAGATTGCGGAGTATCACAAATGATGCACCAGACAATGTAAAATGAAATAGAAATGTAAAATCTATTTTTGTGCGATCCAATCCAATCAAGAGTATAAGGTTGAAAACGACCTCGATGGCGCAGTGACTAAGGTGTTTACCCGAAATGAGAAAGGTCCCAGCTTCAGTCCAGTTAATTATCGTCATCTGGTACTCATAATACAGGGCTAGCCCTAGTTTGAGACCAGGTTGATTGGTGTGATTGTCTGGCGCATTTATTGATTTATAGTGGCCCGCCCTCACTTCGCTTCGGGACCGTAGTTCAAAAATGAACCAATAGATGGCGTTGGACGTCGATTAGATCGCGCTAGCGTTTCGTGTTTTCGGTTTGTCTATAAGCCTTGTCGTTGTCTATAGAAGTTAGCTCTTTATAAACAGTATAGATATAGATTTATACAGCCTCATTTACCCGTGTTTCATTTTTACAGCTCCTGGAAAGGCAATGTCCAACTTAAAGACGATAACCCACAGCGGTCTAGTCCTGATGTCAATGCTGTTTATGTTCACTGGATTGGTGCTCCTGTTGTCCGTATTAATGGTAAGTAGTCGAGTGATACCACGGCCTCACAGAAGACCGGCGTAAAGCAGCACCTACACTGTGTCTACGGCTACGCATCCAGCTCCAGCCAGCCCTTTAATTGTGGGAGAGCCACGCTTCGGCATAAATGGGCCGGCTCGACCGGAGTGATACCACTGCCTCACAGAAAACCGGCGTGAAGCAGCCCCTGTGCTGTGTTTCGCCGAGTGAGTGAGGGTACCGGAGGCCCACCCGGGGAGGGGAAGGGGATTAAAGGTTGGCAGCGCACGTGTAACTCCACTGGTGTTGCAAGTGTCCATGGGCGGCGGCAATTGCTTACCATCAGGTGATCCGCCTGCTCGTTTGCTACCTATCACATTAAAAAAACATGGGCCGCCGCCCTGATGGTAAGTGAACACGGCGGTGTTCCATGGACATCAGCTACACCAGAAGGAGTGCGGATGCGTTGCCGACCTTTTAGGAAGGTATAGGCTCGTTTCTTGAAGATTTGGATGTCGTACCGGTTCAGAAATACCGCTGCGGGAAGTTGATTCCACAATGAGGAATAGTAGTATAGGCTGATACTTTACTGTGTATTGTCAACAGGATCAAGAAGGCTTCGTGCAGGTGTTCGTCTGGGTGATGTTTCTGAACATCGGCCTCGGCTTCGTCATACTGGCGCTGGTGGGGTTGGAGTGCATCATCACCAATAACTGCATATTTGAGAGCATGGACTGGCTCTCAGCGTCGTCCACCATGGTCGTGATAGCGTGTTACTTATTCCGTAAGTTCAATTGCTAAGTACAGTTTTTTTATGATATAGGTGGAAGACCACATCGATTCGAATCGATTGGCCACAGATGGCGATGGATAGAGATCGATGGAGGGACTCAGGGGAGGCCTTGGCCCAGCAGTGGGACAATATAGGCTGACATAAAAAAAAGGTGGCAGACGAGAAGAGTGATATGGGTATGAATGTGAATGGGTGGAGGAACAGAGAATGGCCGAAAAAGAGATGGATGGATTGTGTGAAGAATGACACATGAAAAGGAGGTGGATGATACGATGACGAATGACAGGGACGAATGGAAGAAGAAAACATGCTGCGCCGACCCCAGGGAGATGATTAGGTAGCAGAGGAACCGACGGATCACCTGATGGTAAGCAATTGCCGCCGCCTATAGATATTTGCAGCAACAGTAGTCACAAGTTTAACCCCCTTTCCCCCAATTGGGCCTCCGGTACCCTCACTTACTAAAAAAAACATAAAAAAAACTATTTTTAATAGTATAGATTTATTACGCAAGTAAAAAAAGCGGCCTAGACCAGTAATAAATTGACATGTAGGTAGTTTTATCTGCAGCTACGTCGTCCCAACTTGGGTTAAATATTTGAACAGTGCAATATGGAACTTTTACTTCGAACGTCTTGCGAAGTAAATGTACTCTTAACTGAGTAAACTTGTTAAGATGAGAGGCTTTCGTCTTCTCAGATACGATGCCTAGTTTACATCATAACCAGAAGTGAGAGAAATTTTGAAAGGTGTCAAGGTTTTAATCTATTTTTTATTGTTAATATCTACACCGTAAAATGTTAGGCGTTTTAACACGAATAAACCTCCTTTTTTGGGGTTTTTTTTTATTTACCAATAGGGATCTTCGTTATCTATTATTTTAGTACCTATAGATGAACATTACCTACATTACTTATTATATCATACAAACATAGACATTTATAACATTACTAGCGGCCGCCCGCGACTCCGTCCGGGTGGAAAAGTAACTTTTTACCCCCCTTTCAACCCCTTACAACCCTCTTTTCGCAATAAAAAGTAGCCTATGTCCTTTCTCAGGGTCTAGATTATCTGTATACCAAATTTCATTTAAATCCGTTGAGTAGTTTTGGCGTGAAAGAGTAACAGACAGACAGACAGACAGAGTTACTTTCGCATTTATAATATTACTAGTATGGATTGTATTTTTTAGTCATTGTAACACGTATAAAGCTCCTTTTTAGGCAAGAGTTTCGTTTTGTTTGGTTTACCAATAAGGCTTGTCTTTCTTATAGAAGAAACCTCTTTACAAATAAGGGAACGTACCCATACTACGTGAACCATATTTTACAATTTTTAACCCCCTCCCCCCCCCTCGGTGACTACCCGTAGTATATGCCAAGACCCCCTCCCTCCCCCTCTAGTTTTCACGTAGTAATTCATAAATATGGTTTTGAATTATTTTTTGCAAATAGACAGTTTAAAAAAAAATTATTTTTTTTCATATTTATCTTTATTAATACGGCGCTTGCCTATAATACCTATAATCACAAGTTAAAAAAATATTATTAAGAATAATAAACATACGTAGTCTACAATATGACAGATATTTACAGAATCTTAAATCACAAAAAACAAAAGTCTTTTTGTCTCTTATTCTCGCAAAAACGCGAGATTTTCCTAAAGTATATTGATTACGTGACGAAAACTTAAGGCCCCCCCCCCCGCCCCTGTGACCAAGCGTGGTATTTTGACGACCCCCCTCCCCCCCCTAAACGGGTCACGTAGTATGGGTACGTTCCCTAATATAGATGGACATTACCTACATTACTTATCTTACTGTTTTCACTTATGCTGTGCAAATGTGCTGGCATTAGTAGCTATCTCAGTGGGACACCAATTTTAAAGAATACGATATTTTAGCGCATATTTTATGATAGGTTGCAGACGGATCAAAGATAATAAGACATTGCCGTCGCCCATAGACACCCGTAACTAACCTTTTACCCCCTTTCCCCTGATTGGGATTCCCTCAATCGCTTGGCAAAACAGCACAGAGGCAGCTTTGCGCCAGTTTTGTGGAATAGTAGGTGGTGTTATATAACCAAAAAAGTAACTAAAATAAAAATATAAACTGCCTGTGCAATACTACTTTGACATTTAATAGAATTTTGACGACCCATTTGGTATAGTGGTTTGAGCGCTGGTTGAGACTCAAGGGTCGCGGGTTGACAGTTAGACGCAAGGTGACTCAGCATTGCACTAAAGTGTTAAGCTACTTTTTATGCTGACTATGATATCTAGCATTAATGCCGAAGCGTGGCTTACCCAGGGGACTAAGCGGCACCTTAGTGAGACATCTCTGTAAGCAAACACGAGTCACTCTGAAAGACACACCGAAACTGCGCGTCTCGGAACGTGTGAATGCATCGCTTTTGCATAATGCTTTCCCACTCAGACACGGTGGGGACAGAATTAGCACTAAAGTGATAGAATTACTCAATTTTCCCGATGCTAAATGTCAAAATGTATGTAATTTAGCAATGAAAAAATAAATCAGAATTTTTTAAACCAACAGTAAAATATAAATTGAAACAAATTTTCAATATTTTGAATTAAACCGTTTTACAACTTTAAACAAAATCCTATTTAAATTTCAATCAAACGTTTCGTAACAGAATTCATTACATGTTTACGCTTTTAATGGGTTGAAATACGTGTTTGATATTTCCGATAAACAGGGTAAATCTCTTAGGAGATTGCTCGCACAGATTTGTGCACAGATATCATTTCGCTTTGATGAGGACTTCATGGCGTGATGTCAGCAAATTCGGAATGTTCGAAGTAAATACTTTATCGGACTAAAAAGTTTGGCAGCTCATATCTCTGCCGCACCATAAAAAATTGAACTAGGACTAGGAATGGAAAAAAGGTTATTTGCGGTTCGGAAGTGTAATTTTTTTAAAGCTATAAGCATGAAATATGGTTAATTACTGACTTATGTTGTACTTAGAGTAAGTGTTGTAAGAGAGCAATAAACGCATTTTTATTTATCTATATCTTCTATACTATTTATAAAGAGATAACTTCTATAGACAACGACAAGGCTTATGGATAAACCGAAAACACGAAACGCTTGCGCGATGTGATTGGACACAGCGCCATCTATTGGCTCCTTTATGAATTACGGCCCCGAAGCGAAGTGAGGGTGGGCCACTATTTTTTTTTAAACTGGTCGTAAAGTAGCTGTGCGTTTAGTTTCTCGCTTAAAATAGATAATATTATGGTGAAGAAACTCGCACGTTGCCACTGGAAATCACACATAAATAAATAAAATAAAATAAATGAATAAATTCACTTAACATCTCGTAGATGTACCCCGTACTGACCCCGTACTAAGAAGCTAAATCACTTGTGTTCAGATACCATACAGAAGAGGAAATGTCCTCACGTTGTTTCAAGTGTTTTATAGTATCTAGTAGTTTTTTATTAACTTTGTGTTTTATTTACTAACTAGTGGCCCGCCCTTACTTCGCTTCGGGACCGTAATTCAGAAACGTACTAACCTAGATGGCGCTGTGTCAAATTACATCGCGCAAGCGTTTCGTGTTTTCGGTTTACCTATAAGCCTTGTCGTTGTCTATAGAAGTTATCTCTTTATAAATAGTATAGAAGAAGATATAGAAGATAGTACCTAAACAGAAAAATAATAGTTTGTAGTAGTAGAATTTAAAAAACGGCGTCCGTAATATCTCCGTAGGTTTGTTTGCTCGCTACGGCGTCGCGTGCCAAGTAACTGTATGTCCATGCTTTTATTTGTATAAGCGGATGCACCTTTAGTTCTATCTTCAAAATGAAATTTCTCGTGTTCATAATGACTGCATTTTGCTTTTTGAAGCAATATTTGGAGAATAACATTGGAATGGAATACAATTTTTGTTTTGTTTAGATGTTGTGTCCGTGAAATAACCCGAGAATTGTTTCGTCGAGTAAGTGAAAGTACCGGAGGACTAATTGGGGAGAAAAGGGGTTAGGTTGGCAGCGCACGCTTACCACCAGGTGATCCGTCTGCTCGTTTGCCACCTATCATATATATAAAAGCCCTTTTTGATAATGGTAGTGGCTCAAGTGGCAATGGACAAGGCTTGAGAAGAGACGGCCGACGGATGACGTTCGACTAACCAATCGAATGATTCCATCGGTTCACGTTAATCGATACGTAGCTGACTAAATATCGATCGACGATGACAAATACATTTACCTATCGATTCATGCCTTTGATCAATAAGTGATCCCATTCCCCATCGCTCTTAAAGTAAATTATCAGGCTAGATATACTGTCCCACTGCATGGCAAAGGCCTCTTTTATAAAAATCTAGTCATCACTACTATGATGGGATTAGGCTTAATCACAAAACCAGTGACCCACCTTCGCCTCGTTTGGAAACCTAGTTTTACTATTAGTTCTAATATTTGCCAACATATGCCGCTGGGTGGTGGTTCCGTCGCGCGAATGCTTAGATTTTTCGGGTTTTAAATGCCTTGCGGTTGTCTATATATAGGAGTTATCTTTAGGAATAGTATACTTAGATATGTTGCTTACCATCAGGTGATCCGCCTGCTTGTTTGCTACCTATCACATTAAAAAAAATGTTTTTTGTTGCAGTGTGGTTTTACTTCATCATCGTGGCGAACAGTTTCGTCTTAAACGTGTTTTATTGAAGTTTTTGAAGGCAAATGCCTTCAATACAATTAATCGACGGCTAATCATGTATGATGTATGATTTAATACAATTTTTAGTAAGTGACTTTTTATGTTATTGTTTGATATTATTACACGGTATACAAGATTTTTATAACTTTTGTTTCTTTAGATTTAGCTAACATCCTTAATCTTTTAATATTAGCTCTATGAGGCTCTTGATAGTATCTATACCTCATTTCAGAAATATAACTGTATACAGGGTGTATCTGTGAACATTTACATCCCTTTAACCACGTGTTCTATCAACCATTCTGAACAACATTTGTTCAACCACTTTTCCAAATTCTTCGAAAAATATTTCGACTCCCCATACAAAATGACCAAGTCACGTGACCGACTTTGTATGGAAAGATGAAAATTTTTTATGCGAATTTTCAAAAGTCATAGAACCAATGTTGTTCAGAATGGTTGGTAGAACACGTGGTTAAAGGGATGTAAATGTTCACAGATACACCCTGTATAACACTCCGGTCGAGCCGGCCCATTAATGCCGAAGCGTAGCTCTCCCACGTTGTGTCAAAATGTAAGCTGTGCGTTTAAATAACTTCGCGTTTCGACACTATCTTAATATTATTGGAGGAGGAAGTTTGCTCCAGAAAGCTATATATAACTTAGGTCGCATAACGTATGATGCCCTCGGGACTCGTTTCTATGACAATTTATTTTCAAGGAAACTTTAGGAGTAACTTACATGGTAAGTAGTAGTATTTGACTTGCCTCGGTGGCTGGTAGTGGGTCGCACTTTAAAGCGGGGTCCCAGTTCGATCCTGGGTCGGGCCAAAATTTGTACCTGAGTTTGTCTGTTCAGAAATTCTCAGTGTCAGCCCGGAAGTCTAAAAGTTGGCGGACTTATACCCCTGTTCGGAAAGCACGTTAAGCCGTTGGTCCTGCGCCCAAAGCCTCTTCTTTCGTGCCACACTGGCGTCCCATCGAAATATGCGGGTAAATGAATAGAGAGTGAATTTGTGTTTGCGCACACACTTGTGCACTAAAAATTAATTTTGGGAAAAAAAACCGACTTCAAGACTAATCATAGAACTTTTATTTTGGTTTTTGTTGTTTTTTTCAAAAACCGCTGAGTCATTTGATAACATTTATGTGGGACCACCTTTAAATGATAGCCTAGACCAAACAAAAAAAGGATCATAAAAATCCATAATAATTGGCGGAGAACCTTTCTCCTTTTTGAAGTCGGTTAAAATTGTCCTGCGGTGATAGCTGATCGTTGAGATTGGCCTTAATAAGTGTTATTTCAATATTTCACTTCCGCGTTCCGTCATCCGGAACTCCGTATATCGACCCGGAGCTCCGGGTGCCCGAGTGGCAGATCCGGGTCAAGTGCGTATGTCACCTGCGGCTGTCGATGTAACGATGTAGGACGTGGGAAACGCTGACAGTCTTAGAGAAAGTATCCAATAGAGTGGCTAAGCGCGTACCACCGTAAGGGACAGATATCTATATAACCCGGCCAAATGAAAAATAACTACAAAATGGCGGATCGATATGACTGAAGATTACATCAGTACGGTAGCCTGTTATCTCTTACTACGATTGAATTTGGTTGGTTATTACGGTAGTAAAAATACGAACAAAAATCGCACTTAATTACTATGGGTTACTATGGCAACTAGCTTTGCTGGGCGCAGTTCACAACTGACACAACTGAGCCCATAAAAAAAAAGTGGAACTCTGACAAAGACAAAAAAACATGATTCTGTCTCTTTTACTCTTAGCGATTTCTGTGTATAGTTGTTCCGTTTACACGAATATTATTTGCGTGTCCTCTCTATGGATACTTTCTCTACGCTGCCAGTGTTTACAACTAGCGCCACGCCATAGCTTCGATCGGTGCTTTTGTTAATATGTAAATAATGCACTTAAAAATTCATCGATGGGTTCAGGTGGGACTCGAAACCACACTTCCACAGTCCAGGTGGCTGTACTACCAATTATACTAACTGAACCCCTTACTAAGCCGACGAAATTTGTAAGTGCTTAATTCGCCATGAGCTGACGATAGTCT
Organism: Cnaphalocrocis medinalis; assembly: GCA_014851415.1. NCBI lineage: Eukaryota > Metazoa > Arthropoda > Insecta > Lepidoptera > Crambidae > Cnaphalocrocis > Cnaphalocrocis medinalis. Next base: position 6,759,893 of record CM026298.1, on the reverse strand, counting down.
CATCAATATTGTAGGTATACAATTACAATATTAATACTTTCTGTTTTTTAACCCTCAACCTTCAATCAATAAAAACCTTAACCCATTTTACACATTTTGGATGCCTCCGGTGTTGCAGATGTCCATGGGCGGTGGCAATCGCTTACCATCAGGTGATCCTTCTGCTCGTCTGCCACGCATCACATAAAAAAAAATGCTTAACATTTTTTTAAGTTAAAATGATGCCTATGTTTGCAAGAACTAACCTAGAGAATAAAAGTTAAATGTTAAAACTGGTATCTCAATCTTTATTGCAAGGATTATCCAATTCGCAACATTATCATCTCGTGACCAAAAATTTCTTCTTAGTATTTCTATTAATAACGTAATGACTCCAAGGCTGGGGAAAGTAAAATGTAATTTTTAAATTCTGTCGCCTACCGGAACAAAAATATGGAAATTATAGAAACCTTTGTTATGGACCCTGCCACAAATGTTTAACATTACTCGACGCCGTTAGCGGTGTACACAGTTGCGATTTTTTCAGGTGCAGACGAACAGATAAATCATCTGTCGGTAAGCGATTGTCGTATCCCATTGGCACTGGAGACACCTACACACAAATGTGTTGCTGGTCTTATAAAAACTTTTTTTAATGGGATCTGTGGCAGACGAGCAGAATATAATGGATTGCCTGATGGTAAGCGAATTTGCCGCCCATGGACACCTGCAATACCAGTAGAGGCTCAAGTACGCTGCCAACGTTTAACCCCCTAACGTATGCTAGAAATACGCACATACTTATTTTTGGAAAATCCGGAGGTATATGCTCGGATTCGAACTATGACCACCAGGATGCACAGAGTACATTGTAATAATACAAACACGCCTTCCATCCTGGTTTACTATATAAATAGTAAACCAGGATGGAAGGCGTGTTCTTATTAACTAAGCTACCATTACTGCCAGTTAAGGAAATCATCTAAACTGTTACCTACATTAGAAGCAACTGCCGTTTCACCTTCAACCCTTTATGAAGTTCATAGAAGCAACTCGGTAAGCGTAGTGTTGGACCTGTGACAAATTGGGATGATGACATTCGAAGGCTGGCTGGAGGGTACTGGATGAGAGTGGCCGAAAATCGCGAGCACTGGCTTGCATTAGGGGAGACCTATGTCCAGCAGTGGACGAGTGTGGGTTGCTGATGATCATGACCAGCCCATGGTCCTTCCTACCGTCTCGGCATACGGACCGAATCTTGGGAGACGCTCACCAGGTACTCATCATGATGATGAGGTAAATTATTTTGTCTACGGCATAGAATCTAACGAGGTCCACGGTCGCAATGCTATGGCAAATAACATGATCACAGTTGTCAGAGCAGTAAAAGAATATCCCCGATTTGATTAAACGCCGGCACATTTGCGCCCGCGATGTCGTGTCCCGGTTCATTATTCGTGTTTGTCGTGTGTAACGTCTGTTTTTTGGGTCTTTTTTTATAATACAACATAAACGCCAGCCTAATCCATACTATATTATAAATGCGAGTAACTCTGTCTGTCTGTCTGTCTGTCTGTCTGTCTGTTACTCTTTCACGCCAAAACTACTCAACGGATTTAAATGAAATTTAGTATACAGGTAATCTAGACCCTGAGAAAGAACATAGGCTAATTTTTATTGCGAAAAGGGGGTTGTAAGGGGTTGAAAGGGGGGTAAAAAGTTACTTTTCCCACGCGGACGAAGTCGCAGGCGGCCGCTAGTATCGAATAAAATAATATGACAAAATATAGTGTAAAAGTCACTGCCTACCTAGTCAGTTTCCAAGGGGTTTATACAAATATTTATAAATAAGTAATTCCATTCTGAAATCATTTAATTCCATTTTAAAACTAATCCTTGAAAATAAAATGTAGTACCTATTTTAGTCAAATGTATTTAATTAGGGTCATCAATTATTCGCGGTGCCCACAGACTTCTCTGATTCATAATCATGTAAACTGACGGATGTCAATGTGTCATCCCCATACATTATCACTCAATTTGACACATGCAAAATGTCAAAATGCATAGAAACTTGTCATTTTCATCTGTCAGTTTATTTTACATGATTATGGATCAGAGTATAGGATGCGTAGTAATTCTATAGGAGCGATACTTTTAAGGCGTCATTCGACCAATCTTTATCTGACAGTAAATCTACGGTATAAGCATACGTTATTTATTTACTTATTTGAAAGCTTTATTGCACAAAACTTCGTACAATAGGCGAACTTAATGCCAAGAGGCATTCTCTACCAGTCAACCGTTGGGTCAAACAGAAAAGGCAAAGGTGCGGTGCGGCGAAAGGAGGACTTTAAGTTATATACTTTGACATGACAAGTTTTAAGCTACTTTTGAAGCTAACCGTACTATATTAAATTCAGACCCGTACCATGCAAATATGATATTTATCGATGACCTTTTCTGGCCGCAACTCCAAGCAAAGTTAATTCTCTTTTTACAAACTCCGTACAGCCGCCACAGGCAGATTTCCATAATAATCCATTTGTAGGATAACTTCGAAACAGCCTAATGTAAGAACTTTGCGGGAGTACATTTTGCGTTGATTGCTTACACAGTGTAATAGAAAACAGTGTATTTTGCAGATAAATTATACAACCCTCAACGACCTAAAATGTATTTAAAGTTAAAAGTTGTATATTATTAGTGTAAACACGGAATCGAACCCAGGACGCTACCCGCGCGACCCGCTACGTGGAAGCGGGTCGCACTTAAACGCTTACGCCACGGAGGCAGTAACATACACAAAATATGATACATATATTTAAAATCCAAAATGGCCACCGCCCTCAAACTAATACTCCATAATATATATATATATATATATATATATATATATATATTCTTTTTATCTTGTAATCTGTATGTTAACAATTTTTTTTATGATTTTTCTTTCTTTCTTTCTTTCTAATGGCTGTAATAAATGTCACGGGTGTTAAAATTTTTAATAAATAGTTCGGATTTGTGATCATCAATCCGCATTAAGCAAGCGTGGTGATTAAGCCTAATCCCATCATAGTAGCGACGACTTGACTTCCATGATGGAGGCTCTGCCCTGCTGTGGGACTATATAAATGCTGATACATTGTTTTATGTTCTGTATCACATCGTCACAAAATACTTATGGGGCTATACGAATGAAACTAGCGCCGCCAACCTATTTACTCTGATTGTGGCGAAAATACGATATTTATTAAGAAAGCAAAACATTACAGACATGTAAATTGTAAATTGAATTTTTCAAGATGCAATACTTACAATATATAAAACACGCGACGAGTAACAATAATGTCAATTATAGCTAAAAATGGCCGTTTTTAATATTTTTCGCCACAATCAGTGTAAATAGGTTAGTTTCATTCGTATAGCCCCTTATAAAGTACATCGTGCAAATTCAGTACCTACGCTTGTTTTTCTTTCAAAATAAAATATAATTGGATATGTTATTGTTTGTTAAACACAAGCTATTTTGTGAACCTTTTTGCACACAAATACCCTCCCACGCGCAAAAATAACATCATAATTAATTAAAACATATTCATTAAAACTGAAAATAGGTTTACGTCAGATTACATTAATAATGAGAAAGTTCAAAGTTTGTTTTATCTTGGGGGATCAGGTATTTTATTAATTCCCATAGAGGAAAAAAATATAAATAATAAATGAATTGAGACTACATCACATACATTGTCCTGGTCCCAAACTAAGGTTTTCCCTTGTACTATGGAAACCAGAAACAACAAAGGAACCACATACACCCAGACCCAACACAAATATCTGTTTCATCAACAAACATTTGTGTTGATGCGGGAATCGAACCCGCGACCCTTGCGTCTCAACCAGCGCTCAAACCATTGCGCCAAACGGGTCGTCATTACATTTAAGAGTCTAAATATAACACTCACCTGAATGTAAATGAAAAGATCAGGATGACGCAAGTTTCAATCATAATTTCATTACTCGACGAAGGTTGTCCGATACACATATACATAAAGTCATACAATATACCGACACAATATATCAGTCATTAGTTGGGTTGAGAACCCAAGGGCCCGTAATATGATTCGGGAATAACAGATAAGGGTCGAGCGAAAATAGTTATATTAACATAGTTTCTATTCTAAGAGTTGTTTATTAATATTTTGATAATTCACTGAGTTTTGCATGATAATAATGAGTGAATATTTACATCCCTTTAACCACGCCTTCCACCATTCATTCTGTACAACATTTGTTCTATGACTTTTAGAAATTTGCGTTAAGAAACAACTTTTCGCACTTGTGACTACTGGTGTTGCAGGTGTCTATGGACGGCGGCCATCGCTTACCATCATATGATCCGTCTGCTCGTCTGCTACCTATCACATAAAAAAAAACAAAGATACTCCACGAGATTAAGCCACTTGGCTTGTTCATTTTGTATTGTGAGTTGAATAAATTTTCGAGAAATTTTCAAATTAGGAAATGTTCCGAATGAGCCATTGGGGTGGAGAGGTAATTGAGTGGAGGCCGCGTGCAGAACGTCGTAGCCGTGGCAGGCCTCCCACCAGGTGGACTGACGATGCTATACATCGTATACTAAAGTGAAGGTGGCGGGAGTCCCTTGGATGCGGGTGGCACAGTTAACCGATCTGTGTGGTGCACGTTGGGGGCTTTGGGAGAGGCCTTTGTCCAGCTATGGACGTCTATTGGCTGAAATGATGATGATGATTCCAAATGTTCGGTAGAAAATTGTGGTTAAAGGGATATAAATTTGACGGGCTCGATGACGCAGTGGCTAAGGTGTTTGCCCGAAGCGCGAATGATCCTTGAGTCTGGGTATTCTGGGTTGACGCCCCCTGTTAATTATGGTCACCTGATACTCATAGTACAGGGGTTGCCCTAGTTTGAGATCAGGTTGATTGGCGTGATAGTCTGGCACATTTATTTTTATTTAGAAATGTCACAGATACACCCTGTATGTATGTTTTGTAACATAAATGTATATGTCACTCATTATCCTGTTTGCATGGGTCACAGGGACAAAGGACAGGGTAATACGACACGGGACCATCAGATAAGCTCTGAGCGAACGCAACTAGTTAAACTACAGATTGTTTGCGGAAGGGATTTGGATGTTTAAGTAATTAACTAATTTGTTAGGACTGGTTTAATTCAGAAAAAAACTATGTAAGTAGGTACAGTTGATCTCTCTGGAATTTTCGGTTGTGTCACTACTTGGTCACTACCAAAGAGAATTATAATCACTCCGTTTTACAATGACTTGTCAGTAAGTGAAGAGAAAAACCACGGGCAGCCTGTGAATTAAACACACTAAAAACAATAAAATGCATGCAGTGTCAAAAATAATGCCTTTGCCGATATACCTACCTACTGGTAAATGGAATGTAAATGTCTATAGTTACATTCTGTGTTTGTAGCTTATTTTTGCAATGCAAATAGCCATTGCAATTATGCTTCGGCATGAATGAACTGACTCGACCGGAATGATACCACGGCCTCATAGAAGACCGGCGCAAAGCAGCGCCTGCGCTCTGTTTCGTCGAGTGAGTGAGGGTAACGGAGGCCGCCCATTTGCTTGGGGGAAAAGGGGGTTAAAGGTTAGCAGCCCATTTGTGACTCTACTGGTGCTGCAGGTGTCTATGGGCGGCGGCAATCGCTAACCATCAGGCGATCCATCTCCTCATCTGCCACCTATTATTGTCTGTGTTTAGTACACCTTGTCGAGTTGTTATAGTGGTGGCAGAGGGGAACAGAGGCGCAATGTTTTTTAGGCCAGCCGCTGAAAACCAGCGTCGGCGCTAGCTATATTTGGCTAGCTCCGACAAAAGCTGAGCGGTCGCCTATTTGGCACAGTTGCTTTTTGTTTTTTTTTTTACTGTGTGTTAATTTATGTATTTTTTTAATATTGTATTGTTTGTTCTTGGCGTCTTAGTGTATGTTCTGTCTTACTGTGTCAAATAAAGATTTCATTCATTCATTCATTCATATTACATACAAAAAATACATTAGGCATTTCCTGTTTGAACCTTTACAATAAATCGATGGCGTTCTGCCCCCATAATGTGGCAAGGCACTGTTCGTTTGTATCCTTATTTATGGGAACGCTATTTGACTTGAAATAAAAAGTCTTGGAACATTTATCAGCCTCTTTTTAGGCTTGTCGTATCTGCGTTCTGTCCATAAATCTAAAAACAAACGGAGATCGTAAAACCACAGACTGAAAATGCCAGTTGTCCAACACAGTGTTTATTATGAATTTAGTTTTGCGATATGTTCCAATCTTTGCCAATAGATGACGCTGGGTGTCGATTACATCGCGCAAGTGTTACGCATTTTCGGGTAACATACATAAGCGTTGATGTTGCCTATAGACGCTGTATCTTTATTCATAGTATAGAAGAAGGTATAGGTAGACACCCCTCTTCAGTCGTGTCACACACGCCATCGAATAGGGTACTTGACTATTTTTTTTTTTATGTGTTTAATCAAAAGACCCCTCTATTAAAGAAACATTGTTGAAAGAATTATATGATTCTGATTTGAATTACCTGAGATATCACAACTTTAAGAGCACATATTTTACGCGGGCCCAAAAACGCTCTATACAAATGGCTACCAACATGTGACGTCACACGCTGGTGTCTTGTATGCGCGTCTAGCAAATTTTGTTTGGTAGCTATATCAAATGTTTCGTTTATGTACATAGTTTTATAATAAAAGTTTGTGTTTAATGTGTGGGTAGTTCAATGATATAATTATTTTTATAATATTATAAACTTTAAAAATGGACTTGCCCATGAAACTTTGAATGCTCACAAAACCAGCTAGACGTTATATTTTTAACTGAAAATTTAGGCTATTGGTTCTTATTTACCAATATTTTGGTAAAGTATCAATATTTTTTACTACATCGATATTAGTCAACTACCCTATTAAGATGGTAAGGGAATAGGCAGTGCACCTGTTTTTGCGCTTACACTTGAGCACCATAGAATATCCTGCGTTGATTGATCTTTAAGATCGGCCTTCGTAGCCGAATCAGTTGAAGGATTTTATTCTTAGAAGAAGATAAACGAAGATGCGGCCTCGATGGCGCAGTGGCTAAGTGTTCGCCCGAAGCGCGAAAGGTTCCTGATTCGATTCCCGGTTAAGTCAATTTAGGAAACTATATTTTCTAACTTTCTTGGGTCTGGGTGTTCCAGGTGGACGCCTCCAGTTAATTATCGTCACCTGGTACTCATAGTACAGGGGTTGCCCTAGTTTGAGACCTTTGAGACCAGGTTGATTGGTGTGATTGTCTGGCGCATTTATTTATTTTATTCCTATTTAGGTACTAATGGCCCGCCCTCACTTCACTTCAGGACAGTAGTTCCACTGTATACCGATAGATGGCGCTGGGCGTTGATTGTATCACGCTAGTGTTTCATTCATATTTTCGGTTTACCTATAAGGCCTGGCGTGGAATATGAGATTAACCTCTTTATAAATATTATTATATATAATTATATTATTATATTATTGTTATAGATTATAGATTATTATAGAAGATAGTAGTTCCTATAGATTTTGTCCGTTGAGTTAGTTTGGCCTGCTACTGGGTATACTGTCATATAAATACTGTGGTAAAACTAACGGTGAGACGTGTATTTGCACGTCCAAATCGATATAAACAACGGGGGGATACAAAATTCATGAACTATGCCGCCGTCTCGATATCTAATCGATATGGGAAGGTTAGACTGTTGCGACATACGAGTTTAAGAACAAAGTGGGAAAACTTATCGATTGTTTTATTACTTACTAGTGGCCCACCTCACTTCGACAGTAGTTTCAAACTGAACCAATAGATGGCGCTGACTGAGCATCGGTTACATCGCGCTAGCGCTCGCTTCAAATTAGACCATCAAGCTTCCATTATAGAAATGAAGTAATCACGACTATGATGGGATTAGGCTTAATCACCACGCTTGCCTAATGCGGATTGGTGATAACAAACTAAAGCTATGTTCGAAAAATTCGAAGCCATTGTTCAAAATTATCTAAATTATCAGAATCCGAACGAAGAACGACTTCATTTCGTTATGGGAAAAATGCTTTTCCCCCTAAAATCAGCCATCTGTATTTTATTACCTCTAAGATGGCCCTTAAAATTTGGCCTTAAAATCAAAGGCTTTTTTTTTCAATATCGAGCGATTCCCTACTAAATCCCTTCATTACTCAAGTGAGTTGAGAGGTGAGAACGGAAGCCCTTTAAGTCTGTCCCTTTATCGCAAAGAAGAGGGAGCTTTTTAATAACTGAAGGTGGCGAGGCGTTATAGTTCTTTTAGCTTAGGTAGTGTGGCCTACGGGACTGTACTACATGAATAAAATATTTTAATAGTTAAATATGCAATATCTTCTTGTATACTATTTATAAAGAGATATCTTCTATAGACAACGAAAAGGCTTATAGGTAAACCGAAAACACGAAACGCTTACGCGATGTAATTGGACACAGCGCCATCTATTGGTTCATTTCTGAATTACGGTGCCGAAGCGAAGTGAGGGCGGGCCACTAGTCTTTATTATATCCATAGTGTAGGTACAGTAGGTGGTATATTAAATAAATAAATATTCAAACATAAACTCACATGACTCCTTGATAAATGCTTTTATAGTCTTAGGGAATATTTAAACTGGCAATTGAAATTCTAGAAATATATTTAAAGTATTAATACATATTTTGAATAAGTACTCGTAATGTACCTAAATATTGACAAAACTATTATTTATTATGAACTCAAAATGTAATAAGTGTTGTTATATATAAGTTATGCACTTATTTTTGGGGAAATGACTTAAATTATGTTTTAGCATGTCTGCGAGCAGGCTGAACACATGATACTTGAAAACTTGTAACTGTAAACTGTGTTTCTGCCAAATAATAAGTATATTTATTTATTTTATTTATAAAAAGATAAAATGATAAGTAATTTTATTAATCCCAAAAACAGATTGTGTTCCAATTAAGATTGTAGCATTTATTTTACAAGGACATCATCATAAAAGCCAGAAGTTTTCCAAAAGATTTCGTTAACGTCGGGTATTTTCAGCTGTTAAATCAAATATTAACGTTGAAAATATAATTCCGTGTGGTCGGAGAGATATTAAAGGAGTAATGTTCGGATGATTTATTAAGGAAAACGATTCCCTTTAAAATGAACGTTGTATTTTGCTTAGCGATTTTAAAGTGGTTCCTTTGACAGATTTGTAATGATAACTTTTTGGTGGATTTGGTAAAGGCTTTGTACTATAATTAAAAGACCAAGTTTTCTAAGGAAACTGTAATAGATTAACGGTGCGCACTGCAAACGTTCCAAATTAGGTATACATCAAAATGAATTTAATGAGAAATCAAGATTTTTCATTTATCAAGTCTTGTTTTTGCCAACATTCATTAAATTGCTTCTATTGTTTCACCATCATCATCATTTCAGCCAATAGACGTCCACTGCTGGACATAGGCCTCCCCCAAAGTTCTCCACACAGATCGGTCCTGTGCCACCCGCATTCAAGGGACTCCCGCGACCTTCACCAGATCGTCGGTCCACCTGGTGGGAGGCCTGCCACGGCTGCGGCCTCCTGCACGTGGCCTCCACTCAAGAACCTCTAAAATCTATTATTTACACGTCCGTAAAAGTGTAAAATGATGAGAGTGGCTACTTCGAATAAAGGTTGCCTAAACAATATTTTAACACAATTTTGTGTAAGGGTATATTTTCCGAAGCAAACAAAAGTTTACTCGATAGGAAGGCGTTGGCTGTTCAATGTACATTTTTTTATCTGGAAAATTCCATGAACGGTAAATATAACAGTCTTATCTACATCTACACAAACACATCTTTGGATTAACAGTAAAATATTCTGAAGTCACTTTTAAACATTATCAAACAAATATGTATTGTATAATGTTAGAAAAATATTGGGTAAAGAAAATGGAATTTCCAGGAATTTTCTTACAGATTTTATTATAGAATTTACAATAAAACAGTGTCTTGTAGAGCATGCAAGCAGGCATCCAGCATACAGCAGGCCAGCAGCATGCATATACAAACATGCAGCAGACATGCAGGCAGACATGCGAATGCATTCGTTTTGAGTGTGCTTCGGCGCTGCGGGAAGCCAGCCCCTCCACCCCTAGCGTAAGAGCTTCAGGCAACCCACGCTCTCCTCCGCAGCTTGGCTTATGGTCGCCTTCGGCGACCAGCCTCAGCCGTACGGAGAGCCCGAATGCCTGAAACCTTTACAGCGGGTGGGGGGCTGCCTCCCTCCGCGCCTCCGCCTTATTAAATACACTCTAGGGGTAGGGCAGACAGTACCACGTGAAGGTCGGGGTAGGCTGAGTCGAGTTCGCCCTAATGTTTGTAAACATGATTAGAATACTTTACAACATTTAAGCACTAACGAATGACTTTTATACTATTCAAGCACTATATAAAATGATTTTATACCAAAAGAGTGGTATATAAAATGTTAGTATGGCACCTGTAACATTATATCAAACCATAATTATACGAAATGAAATTAGACAATACGATTTAGTTCAAGTAAAAATTCTATAAAATGAGCGTTATATCGAAGAAAATTAGTTCATTTGAGTTTCGGTCAAATGGAGCGCACCCGTCTTGTAGAAGCCGTAGCAGTAGCACTGGTGGTTCGTAGCACCGCGCCGTAGCACTGATTGGTGTCGTAGCAATAAATAAGATTTTTAAGGTTCAATCTATCTTCTATACTATTTATAAAGAGATAACTTCTATAGACAACGACAAGGCTTATAGGTAAACCGAAAACACGAAACGCTTGCGCGATGTAATTGGACACAGCGCCACCTATTGGTTCATTTCCGAATTACGTTCCCGAAGCGAAGTGAGGGCGGGCCACTAGTATTTAATAATTTCAATGGAAACTATTTTCTTGTTTCGTACTTTTTAGTTTTCTCTCGTTACCGAAGTAATGGTAGAAATACGTTTCTATATAGTTGATTAATCCACCACTCTGCATTGCGGATTTGAATTTACGACCTCTGCATGGATTTTGCACAATTAGATTATGAAGTAAATTTAAGTCTTTTTTATAAGACTTATCAGAGTTGAGCGGCCATCTTGCGGGATATAATTTCCGTTTCTCTAAAAAAAAGACTGAGAAAGTTCTGAACTCATATTAACTTCGACCATTAACATACGAAAGCACCAAAATAATACTGAACACATCCTCTAGCAAAGAAAAACCATTAATTTACAGTCGGGTCCTCGAAATTCCCTTTAGTGATGTGTAGCCTTAAGGGGCTACACGAATGAAACTAGCGCCGCCAACCTATTTACACTGATTGTGGCAAAAATATGATATTTTTGAAGAAATACAACATTACAGACTTAGATCCAAGTAAACCGAATTTTTCGAGCATGCAAAATATATTTTTTACACGTGCCAAGTAACAATAAAGTTCATATTGCTAAAAACGGCCACTTTTAGCAATAATGAACTTTATTGTTACTTGTCGCGTGTTTTATATATGTATTGCATCTTGAAAAATTCAATTTACTTTTATCTAAGTCTGTAATGTTTTGTTTTCTTAAAAAATATCATATTTTCGCCACAATCAGTTGGTAAATAGGTTGGCGGCGGCTAGTTTCATTCGTATAGCCCCTTAATGGTAAAGCAACATAGAAATCATGTATGACGGAAGTGTTCTACATAAAATGATCCTAAAAAGTATCCGAAACATATTATATCTATCTATCTTTTATGGTTGACTCACAAAACACGTGTAACTATCCGAACTGCTAAGCTATCTCCGATAGCTCGGAGCTTTCTGATTTTTTTATGTGATAGGTAGCAGTACGTAGCAGGGGATCATCCTGATGGTAAGCAATTGCCGCCGCCCATAGACACATGCAACACCAGTGGAGTCACAAGTGCGCTGCTAACCTTTTATCCCCTTTCCCCCCCGATGGGCCTCCGGTACCCTCACTCACTCGGCGAACCACAGCATAGGGGCTGCTTCACGCCGGTGTTCTGTGAGGCAGTGGTATCACTCCGGTTGAGCCGGCCCATTCATGCCGAAGCGTGGCTCTCCCACAGTTGATTGTAAGTATTTGTTTAATATGGAACGAACTGCCACCTGCGGTATTTCCGGACCACTACGACCTAAAACCTTCAAGAAAAGGGCATATCTCGCTCTAAAGGCCGGCAGCGCACCTGTGAAGCCCCTGGAGTTGCGTTGTTCATGGCGACGTGATATCGCTTAACATCAGGGATCCGTATGCTCGTCTGCCCCCTATCCTATAAAAAAAAAAATCCTCGTATAATACTCACACTCTACCCAATAAAAAAAATAGAGAGACAATATAAATAACTATATATAAATAATAATGAATCGTTACAACAAAACACACATTATCCTAGTCCCAACTAAGGTTTTCCCTTGTGCTATTGAAACCATGAAGGAACCATAATCAGACCCAACACAAATATCTGTTCCATCAACAAACATTTGTGTCGGTGCGGGAATCGAACCCGCAACGCTTACGTCTCAACCGGCGCTCAAACCATTACGCTAAACGGGTCGTAGTCATAATATATGAACCCCAGATTCGCTCCCTTCCTTCGGGCTTCGGTGCACCATTAGTAGAGATCTCGCTGAGTATGCGGGTAGCCCGGGTTCGAGTCCCGGCCGGAGCCAAACCACAGCCAAACGGTCAATGAAAAATAAAACTAACACGCTTTTTGTTGTAAGTAGTTTTTTGCTAAATGTTTGCTTGATTTAAAGAGTAATAATTCTTTATTGGCCTAAAATATAAGTATGGTAGTTAAATTATTGCGCCAGGCAGTCACACCAATCAACCTGGTGGCAAACTAGGGCAACCGCTGTACTATGAGTACCAGGTGACAATAATTAACTACGGGCATCAACCCAAGAATCTTATTTTAAACCCTATGAACTTGAGTGTTAAAGCGTGTAATTGTTGTTCTGCGTGATTTTCTCGTCATAATTATTATTAAACGCATTTCTATGTGAAGACCTGTTATTAGCTTTAAGATACTAATTCTAAAAAACTATTGTAATAAAACTGCCTAACTGTTGGTTTTCCAAATAAAATAAAATAAAAGCGCCTGCGCTGTGTTTCGCCAAGTGCCGGGGGCCCAATTGCGGGGAAAGGGAGTTTAAGGCTGGCAGCACACTTGTGACTCTACAGGTGCTGCAGGTGTTTATATGCGGCGGTAATCGCTTACCATCAAGTGATCCGTCTACTCATCTGCCACCTATCACAAAAACATGTATAAAAAAAGTAGCAAAACTCGAGTGGCAATATTGGCCCCGTCTCTAGTCCACGCTCTCATTTCCGGCTCTCTGAACTTCCGCCACGACACAGTGTACGGGGATTCGGATATTCCGCCGGCTATCGGTCCGACGGGGTCCGATTCTCAGGGATAAAGATTTTCATTTTTATTTATTGCCAAGATAAGATAGCATCTTGAGATGCAAGTAGTTTCGAAGATTTTTATCCTATTGCTACAAAACACGTTGTATTTTTTGAGTTTTCTTAGTTAACCCGGGATCCCAGGACCCAAACGCTGAACAAACACAAGTGTTCATCACACGAATGTTTGTCCAGGGTGGGGGTCGAACCCACGACCATGCTCGTGTGAACGCTAGCATATAACAAAACTAGCTTACCCGCAACTTCGTCCACGTGGAATAGTATCTTTTGTAGCATTTTTAATAATATTTAATAATTTTCGCCCCCCCCCCCCCCCCTTCTCCTCCTTTTAACCCGTTTCAAGCCCCTTTGCAATAAAAAAGTAGCTTATTGTTCTTTCTCAGTGTCTAGACCATCTGTATACCAAAATTCATTCAAATCCGTTCAGTAGTTTTGGCGTGAAAGAGTAACTGACAGACAAAGTTACTTTCGCATTTAAGATATTATACAGGGTGTAACTGTGAATATTCTGAAAAACATTCGTTCCACAACTTTTCGAAATTAATTTAAAAATTTTTCGACTTTCCATACAAAATGACCAAGTCACGTGACCGACATTGTATGGAAAGATATTTTTTATGCGAATTGTTAAAAGCCATAGAACAAATGTTGTTCAGAATGGTTGGTAGGACACGTGGTTAAAGGGGTGTAAATGTTCACATATACATTCTGTAAAGTTAGGATAGTAAAAATTCAACATAAAACGGGATCGTGAAAATAACTGGACTGCCGTGTGTAAGGACCGTAATATCACGGGCAAGGCAACACGTGCAGCGAAACCTAAAGCATTTTTATTTTCCACAGATGCCAGAAATGCGAGGTAAGTCAAAATCAATACCTAGCCAAATCATATTTACTACGAAACAGAAAAAAGAAAGAAAAATAATTTATTATGACTTAGGGACCTTCAAGAGAAGAGCGTAGGTACTCCTTCTTTAAGGGCCGGCAACGCATCAGCGGCAGCTTAAATCTCCCAGATGTTCATGGGTAGCGGTGATTACTTGTTCGTTTGCCCGATTGTTCGTTTGCCGCCTCTTGTGTCAAAAAAATACGCAAAAAATTACATTAGAAATAGTTAACATACTTATCTTCTATCTTGTCTATCTTCTATAGTTTTAGAAAGAGATAACTTCTATGGACAACGACAAGGCTTATAGGTAAACCGAAAACACGAAACACTTGCGCGATGTAATTTAGCACAGCGCCATCTATTGGTTCATTTCTGAATTACGGTCCCGAAGCGAAGTGAGGGCGGGCCACTAGTAATGTTATAAACGCCTCGTTGGTCTAGTGCTCTAAGTACGAGGCAGTGATCTCGGGATCCTGGGTAAGATTCCTGGGTCGAGCAAAAAGTATGTTTCGAATTTATCGAACATACCTCGGGTTTGTGATCACCAATCCGCATTCGGCAAGCGTGTTGATTAAGCCTAATCCCATCGTAGTTGCGATGACATGATTTCTATGATGGATGCCTTTGTACTGCAGTGGGACTGTTTATAAGCTGTTATAGCTGGAGGCACGAAAATACCGCGATGACCGTTATTTTGCGCACTTGTAAAAAAGAAGACTTTCTATCAAAATTGGTTTCTGCGCACTCAAGGTCAGAACTACACTTTCTTGCCTCGGACTATACCTTACTTGTTTTTCCGACACCATTTATTCAAAATATTTGCAAACTAAAGGAAATACAGAATAGTTTCTTAAGTTGCACTAGTACTGCAATGCGTCATAGTTTACCCGAATCTAAATACTGCGGAACTGAGTTTACATTGAATACATCGCGGTATAAAATAATACTTATTATAGAACTCTCTCATCTTAGCATATAAAATAGCTTAAATTATAATGAAATTGTATAATTGTAATATAAATAAATTAGGCTTAATGATTACGCTTGCTCGTGTTGAAAAAAAAATCTTGTCCTTACAAGTACTTTGATAGATGTTAATGCGCACATTAAAGCGTTGGCTGCGCTTGAGGTCCCGGGTTCAATCCCTGGGTTAGACCAAAATTTATCTGATTTTTTTCAGTGTAGAAAGTAAGAAATTCACAATGATCGTCTGAAGTCATGATGTTGGTAGTATTGTATCCCCGTGCCTCAGTAAGCACGTGAAGCCCCATCGAGAATATAAGATTAAGGGAATAGAGAGTGCACTTGTGTTTGTTCACATAGTTGTGCACTATAAATATTCTGCATTAATAGCTGTTCGTTAAAAAAACCTAAATAGCTTTCAAAACGTAAATAGAAGGCTATGTGAGATTCCGTTATCTACAACAAACTACTACAACAAATTATCTAGAAATAAGAGTTTTTCATTTTGCTACGACAGTGCACAGTGCTACGAGTGCTACGAAATGATAAGCGTCTCATTTTCGTAAAAGCTACACAGAACGAGACGCTTATCTGAAAACTGATTCAGTAAGAATAAAATTGTATAGCCATCGCAGCCTTTATGATAAAATAAACTCGGGTAATATAATATAGTTGTAGTATTATAGGTATGGCTGTTGAGTATATTTGCTTAAAAGATTTTCCACAAACCATCAAAAGATAAAGTTTTTTTTTTTTTTTTTTTTTATATTATAGGAAGGCAAACGAGCAAGCGGGTCACCTGATGGTAAGTGATCACCGCCGCCCATGGACATCAGCTACACCAGAAGGAGTGCGGATGCGTTGCCGGCCTTTGTTTGAAAAAACATTAGAACTATTAAATTTAGGTCGTTGTAACCCCGAAGTTCTCGGAATAGGCAAAACGAATAACGCCCCTTCAGCATGTTAGATCATCAAAATATGCAAAATAAAAATCAGCTGTTCCATACATTATTGCCCGGTGAATTTTCTTTCTTGTAAATAATGACTAAAGATAAGGCCACCTAAATGGTACAGTCAGCATAAAATATGGTCTATCACCTTACGGTTGAGATTCGTTTAACGTCATGAAACGACATGGTAAATTTTCTCAGGCAATAAGATTCTGTCAGTGACTATTGCTCTCTTTGTTATTTATGATGTTATGCGTCATGCCAAGTGTCAAGTCAAGAGAAAAGTCAACCTTAACAATCTAACATCTTGCAGAAACTAAAACGGAGTGATTATATTCTCTTTGGCAGAAACTTTCTTGGCTGGCGGTACACTGAATATAAATCGCTAGCTTTTAAGTTTTTTTTGTATAGGTAAAGATCTATCTATCCATAGTATATGCATTTCTTTATGATCTATCTATAGTATATGCATCGTTAGCTGTAAAATGACCACTAGCCAAGCCGAATTGGGGCGGATATGTCCGATCCAGTGATGAGCCAAATATGGGACAGCGAGCTTCTGAACCTTACAGACAAGCGACAGCGACCGCTATAGCAGGGCATTGGTGTACCCAGGGGGCAGAGGAGGGCAGCTACCCCCCTACCCCCTACTAAATACTCTGATTGTTAATCATGTGGAGTAAATTGACAGATGCCCGTTTATTTGCATACATTTCAAAATTTTGCATCTGTCAAATTGAGTGCTTATTTTTGGGGATGACACATTGACATCTGTCAGTTTACTCTACATTATTAAAAATCAGAGTTATAGTACTTTTATCGATAGAAATAAAAAAATCCATTGGGGGGGAAAGGGGTGAAAGGTCGGCGGAACTTGAACTCTACTGGTGTTGCAGGTGTCTATCGCTTACCATCAGGTGATCCGTCTGCTCGTCTGCCACCTAAAAGTCGGTCTATTACATCGAAGAACAAAAGGAAGAAAAGAACAATTTTGGGCGAATTTCCCCAACGGGAAAAGGGTTAAAAGGTAAGCGCACTTCTGACACCACTGGTGTTGCAGGTGTCCATGGGTGGCAGTCGTCGCTTCCCATCAGGAGATCCGTCGGCTC
This sequence comes from Cnaphalocrocis medinalis, assembly GCA_014851415.1. Taxonomy (NCBI): domain Eukaryota; kingdom Metazoa; phylum Arthropoda; class Insecta; order Lepidoptera; family Crambidae; genus Cnaphalocrocis; species Cnaphalocrocis medinalis. The sequence continues at coordinate 6,742,459 of CM026298.1, read as the reverse complement.
GTCTGTCACCTATTACGACGACCCATTGAGCACAGTGTTCTGAGCGCCGGATGAGACGCAGGGGTCGCGGGTTCGATCCCCGCACCAACACAAATGTTTGTTAATGAAACAGATATTTTTGTTGGGTCTGGGTGTTTTTGGTCCTTCGTTGTTACTGGTTTCCATAGCACAAGAGGGAACCTTAGTTTGGGACCAGGGCAGAGTATGTGATGTTGTCACATTTTATTTATTTATATCTGTTTATATCATAAAATAACCTGCCATCAATGATAGCAATAACCGGCCTGTGGTCGCTGAAAAGTCTGATAACTATCGCTCGTCTGTAAGCTCTGAAAGCTCACTATCATGGCACGTAGGTGCAAGTCGAGGCATTAAGGTACGGATGTGCTTAAAACGAGTCCCCAGAGCGAGACTGCATATTGCAGAACTAAGCGAAACATCATGGCAGCTATTTCTTTTCCAATTTCAGGAACAGATTTTAAAGAACCAACCAACTAAAAGATAGAAATAAATAAATGTAAGTACTAGACAGTCACACCAATCAACCTGGTCTCTAACTAGTGCAACCCCTGTACTATGAGTACAAGATAAAAATCAATTAACTGGTGGCGTCAACGCAGAACACCCAGACCCAAGAAAACTTAGAAAATGTAGTTTCCTAAATTAACTTGGCCGGGAATCGAACTCGGGACCTTTCGCACTTTGGGCAAACAAATTAGCCACTTAGCCACTGCACCATCGAGGCCTTCAAAATTTCTAAACTCTTACTACTTTTACTTTTAACGCCCCGATGGTATAGTTTTTTAAGTAAACGGACTTGTAAACAAAAATACCTAATAATAAGCAATACAATTAGAGGTAATCAATTAACGTTAAAAAATACAGACTTTACAAAAGTAACCCAAATATCACTACAAATTTGATCTCAACCGCATTGGTTGACTACAATTTTTTACCCTACTACAACTGAGGGGCAAGTAACGCTTCCAATGTCTACCAAACCCTCATTACTTTCCTAGATTTACGGAACCTCCCGTAGATTAACCGAGGGACAGAAAGAAATAGTTGCGACGTTTCAAAGAATGTTTTCTTGTGAGTTTTCTCTCGTTATAAATCTCGAATCGGACGACTTTGAAGTTACTAGGTTTTTAAAGTGCAGAGTCTTGTAGGCCTGGGGTTGAAATCTTACATTTTTAACTTACTAGTTTTTATGTGATGGCAGACGAGCGAGACAAAGTCAGTAAGGCTGCGCGCTCGATCACATTGGGAGAATGTAGTCGAATCGTGCTGCCAAGCGAGCTTACCTGGGTCGATCGATTGGAAGCGCCCAGATGTCGCTGGATAGGCCAGGTCAAGAAGGATCTTGATCACCATCAAAGGCCGGATTGGCAAGAGGAGGCTGAGAACAGAGCGGAGTGTGTCGGAGGACAAGATCCACTTCGGGTCGCTGAGCCAGTTGTGTCTGTCTGTCTGTATGTTTGTCTTTCTTTCACGGCAAAACAGAGCGACGAATTGACGTGATTTTTGAATGGAGATGTTTTGAATGGAGATAGTTGAAGGGTGGAAAGTAACATAGGCTACATTTTGCCCCTTACTTACTCCCCATTTTAGGGAGGTAGGGGGGGGGGGAAGCGAAGCCGCGGGCAACAGCTAGTAGGCTATATTAGTATTTGTAGTATTTATAAACTCATGCAGGTACTCTATAGGTACAAAAACGAATATAGCCAAATAATCCCTAATATCCCTATGAAGTCTAACAAAAATCCAATCAAACGTCACCATACAGTGGTTTCCGTGCACCCTATCCCCGAGACTGCCAAAGAAATCTCTCCCTTTGAAACGAAGCAGTGAAAGACCACTGAAGTTTAATTAATATCTTCAAAGAGGACTATTTTCTATGGCCTCGCAATATGTATTTGTAATTATCAGAATTCAGCATTAAGGGCAGGCTGTCACACGGATAACCTATCAATACTTAAGCACCATACTTCCGAGCCGTAGTTAAACTCAACTAATGGTTAAAAAAGTAACCAATGGTCAAATAATAGGTAAATAATAATAAAATTTACACGATGTCCCATACATACGTCGTGTACATTTGTTGTTATTGTTGATGAAACAGTGTTTAACAGTGTTAGTATTTGTGTCGGGTCTGGGTTTTTGTGGTTCCTTCGTTTTCTCTGGTTTCCATAGCACAAGGGAAAACCTTAGTTTGGGACCAGGACAATGTATGTGATGTTGTCTCAATTTTTTTTCCTTTACATTGTCTTGACTCCGTACTAGCTCAAGCGCTTGTGCTACAGAGGTCAGATAACAGAGGATCATAAATGCATATATAACGCCCAGACACTGAATAAGAACAGGGTGGGCATTGAACCCACGATCTTTGGCGTATGAGGCAGGGTCACTGCGCCACATGCGCCATCCGGCCATCTAAATACCTATCGCCGAATTTTTTTTATAGGTGCCTTGCATTTTTTAATTATTCTATTCGGTTATGTGTTTTGTTGTTTCTTTTTCAGTCTATAGTAGGTTTTATTTTTGGACTAGAACTCTTCAATTCTTTTTTTCAACTCCAATTTCGTTTCTTCATTCGTGAATTGACTTGGCCTTAAGTCACATACTCGTACTACGATTTTCCTTTCATCTTATTCGTAGTGTTCAAAAGAGACATTTATTTCCCATAAATCAAAAATAGGTATTGAAATAGAAATACTCTAGCTTTGGTTCATGTAGAAATCTTATGAATTCCAAATATTTAAATCCACGGCTGGTTATAAATGTCCTTTTTTACAGAAGATAAACATAAAGTATTATTATTTACTATCTTTTGCCCGTGACTTCGTTCGCGTGGACTTTAGGTTTTACGACCTCATATTAGAAACTTCAAAAATTGTAGCCTATGTGTTATTCTGATGTATAAGCTATATTGTGGTAAAGTTTCATTTAAATCCATCCAGTAGTTTTTACGTGAAAGAGTAACAAACATCCATACATCCATACTTACAAACTTTCGCCTCTATAATAGTAGTAGGATTACACATAGACACCCGCACCACCAGCGGTGTCACAAGTGCTCTACCAACCTTTAACCCACTTTCCTCCCCCATTTCAAAACTTCAAGAACCATTTCCACTTAACACTAATTTCCCCAATTTTATAACACCCTTATTAGGCTACTTACATTAGAACGGGCCACTAAGTAAGACATAAAGGCTATCAACTTATAACAGGCTCTAACTTATATGGGTTTAAGGCCACTTTCGAACAGTAACGACGTCGTAAAAATGTGGTAAAAGCTGGGACAGGTGCAGGAAATGGAAAACGCCATAGATGGAGTCGGGGTGTTCTGGCTTCGTTGGTGCATAATGGTTGGAGGAGTCAATGGTGTGTGCTTAATGTAATTGTGGCGTTTTTGATGTTAGCGAGTAAGTATGCTCGTTAAATGCAAAACGGTCATAAGACAGAGACCGCAATTCTAAATGGGACTTCACTTTTATAACATTCAATTTGAATTTTGATTTTGTGCTGTTGAGCCTTTTTGATAACATGACGCGATGACGGCTGTACTGTATTTGCGTCAGATACTAACGTCTCAGAGACGTAAATTAACTGTCGCTTAAGAAAAAAGAAGCACGTTAAGCCTACGCTCCCATCGAATATGAGGTAAGGGAAAAAAAAGTGTATTTACACAAATGCATGCAATATAATAGTGCACAAGTGTATGCGTAGACACCTACGCACACACTTGTGCACTATTATATTGTTGGTTTGATCGTTAAGACTGGCCGCTCTTGCCAAAATATCGGTGAGGACATAACCTGGATAAGGTTATTAAAGTGGAATAAAATTGGGCCCAAGTACACCACCTTGCACAACGCCAAATCGAAGGTAAAACCGTGAAGAGTATTAAGTGCGAGTGACTTATCTCACATAATGCGACATTTGGCGTATTGTCAGCTCGTGCGGAAATATTCGCTCCAAGTGATATGTGTGAGATACGGACGAATTTCGTGAATATAGACAGACACGAGAAAGACTAATCTATCGAATGCTTCAAAAAAGTCTTAGTAAGGATTTTTTGAGGAATATGCTAATTTAAGTATTATGGTTATGAATCATCTTAAAAATTTTACGGGCCTTTTGAATTTCTTATTTCACCTTTTAATTTCAAGTCAACCTGAATAACAACGGCATGAATGGGCTGGCTCGTTCGGAGTGATACCAAGGCCTCCCAGAAGAACGGCATGAAGCAGCGCCGGCGCTGTATTTCGTTGAGTGAGTGAGGGTAATGGAGGCCCAATTGGAGAAAAGAGGTTAAAGGTTGGCAGCGCACTTGTAAATCTACTGGTGTTGCAGGTGAAATGGGAGGCGGAAATCGCTTGTCTATCACCTGTCTCATAAAAAACCTTTTACTAGTTTTAAGTTTTATAGGTACCTCTTATTTGTGTGCAATAAAAAGTATAATATACTATGAATATTATTCATTCATTCATTACACTCTGTGAGCACCAAACGTGGTGATTAAGCCTAATCCCATCATAGTTGCGATGTCTTGATTTTTATGATGGAAGCCTTTGCCCTGCAGTGGGACAGTATAGAGGCTGATACTTTACATCCAAGAAAACTAATTTTAAAGGAGTTCGTCCATTATTAATTCGTGAATATAAAAGAGTTCCCCAAGCGGATTGTGAAACATGAAGTGGCGCACTTGTCTCACGGCACTTCACAAATTAAATTTGCATGATAAAACAAGTCTGTTTTTTATAAAAGCAAGAAACGGCCATAATGGACGATGTATAAAGACAAGATAAAAGTTGTAGTTTCAGAAACTGTAAATAATCCAACCGATATTCGTAGCGCACTTGTAAAGAACAGAGTCAAATCAATGTAATGAGATGTTGTGAGAATTTTATTTATTTTATTTTAACATCCAACTCAGAACGGCGGGTGAAGGCCAAAATCGAAGAAAAGAGTCCCTTGACCCCTACTTGTTATTGTTTCTCAAAATGCTCACGATAAACATAACACGACGTCAGTATCTAGGCATACAGTGACACGCAAGGCTGCTCTAACGAGGCAGCGTAAAGGTACGATATATGGTACGATTCGGCGTTCCGATCGATCTGATGCGATATCGTAAACAGTTAATCGCATCGTATGATAATAACGCCCATACACAAAACAATTTATCGTGACGATAGATCGTTAGACTGATCGTTTGCGTTTTAGTTTTCATTTACGAGTACTTACACAATATAATATAATCGAAACGTTGATCGTATTCAGCCGTCCTGCCGATTTATTGCAGATGAAAGATCGATCGATCAGCATAAGTATTTATGTTTGATGATGTGAATCGGCCACTTTTATCAATAATTGCTTATATGATTTACATTCACCATGAAAGAGACATGTTTCGTTATGATTCTTTTTTTATGTGATAGGTAGCAGACGAGCAGGCGAATCACCTGATGATAAGCAATTGCCGCCGCCCATGGACACATGCAACACCAGTGGAGTCACAAGTGCACTGCTAACCTTTTTATCCCCTTCCCCCCCGACAGGCCTCCGGTGCCCTCACTCACTCGGCGAAACACAGCACAGGAGCTGCTTCACTACTTCACGTGGTATCACTCCGGTCGAGCCGGCCCATTCATGCCAAAGCATAGCTCTCCCACAATTAAATGAATGAACCTTAACGACCATAATACCACCGTGAAGCAAACGCCTGCGCTGTGTTTCGCCGTGTAAGTAGCTAGATACATGCAATTACATTTTTCATACAAATAATGTACGATAGAAATACGGTACGATACGATTTCAGGGAAAACTTCGTGCTACAAAAAAAATTAGGCATTGTCTCATAGACAAATCGTACCATATAAAGGGCCCTTAAGATTATCGAGCTCTGGTATTTATAAACCCCGTTATGGCCACGCTACACGCTTTTTATAACAATGCCTTAACACGATATTTTTTGTTAACGATGCGAAGGAGGGTAATTAATTGTTGTGTGGCGTGATTTTTCCGCGTTGTGCTTACGGGAAATGAAAACATATTGTTGTTAATGTATGTTTTGGGGTATAAAAACAAGTAAGCGGGAAGTCGTAGGTCAAATCCAGGGACAGGGATGTGGAGCTATATAAGTTACCGTAGGAAAGGCACGCTTCAGCTTGAATGGGCCGGCTCGGCTGTAGTGATGCCACGGCCTTACAGAAGACCGGCGTGAAGCAGCCTGCGCTGTTTCGTCGAGTGAGTGAGGGTACCTTAGGGAGGGGGAAATAGGGGCGGCGCACTGTGACTCTACTGATGCTGCAGTTGTCTATGGACGGTGGCAATTGCATACCATCAGGTGATTCGTCTGGTCGTCTGACATCTATCATATAAACAAATATATTTACACTAGTGGCCCGCTCTCACTTCGCTTCGGGACCGTAATTCAGAAATAAACCAATAGACGGCGCTGTGTCTAATTACATCGCGCAAGCGTTTCGTGTTTTCGGTTTACGTATAAGCCTTGTCGTTGTCTATAGAAGTTATTTCTTTATAAATAGTATAGATTTTGGCTAAAATAAGCAACATCTAATTATAGATTCCCACAAAATATTAATGTCTGTCGAATTGATGATAAATTTATTGCTACAGTTTTGATTGTGGTTTTGATATTTACTAAACTGGTACAAGTAAATATTGAATTAAGGTTAATACGATGTTAAACATTCACGTTGCATTATACCAATAATGTATTTGTTACCGTAAAATAGTCCGTTAGTTGATCTACTTCCGGACAGTATCAAACGGTGCAAAATTGTATTTTAACCTATTTTTAAAAACAAACCTTTTGCTCTAGCAGATTTTTTTTATATTGAGGACAATCAGATTCACCTCCTGGCCTCACTCCGCCTGATGGTAAGCGGCCGTGAGATCCAAATATGAGGTTGACAGGCACAAAAGAACAAACAATGTACCTAATTGAGCATGTCATCCTCACCTAAGTTTGCTCTTTTCCGAAATTTCCTGGGTCATCGATAAACTTACGATTGGGATGATACGGTGACAAGTATCATACGGTCTAAACGTGATAATTCTTAACATCTACCTATACTAATTATAAAGAGATGAATCTCACAGTCAACGTAAAGCCTTATAATGCAAACCGAATAGGCGAAACCCATGCGCGATGTAAACTAAATTCAATGCCATCTATTGGTAAAGTTCGTTAAAGTATAGCACAATTTAGCCCCAAAACGAAATAAGGTCAGGTGCAAAAAACCACCACTAATACAAAAACTATCTCAGACTTTCTTCTGAACAAGTCGTCACAATTTGCACTAAATTGTACGAGATAAAATAAAAGTTAAGCGCCCACTTAACTGCTTCGCTTTAATTGAATGGAACTAGGTGTTGGAACAATCTGTTGGAACAAAGTGTCCTCTATTTGGAGACTAACGTCAATTACCTTAAGGCGACACCGCGACGATAGTTACTAGCGCCGCCAATTGATTTATATTAATTGTGAGGATTATGAGAAATATGTTAAAAAATCCTTCTATGAAAACATAAAGGAAAATATTAACAATTTTTCGGGGCACACTTATGTAATCATTTCTTCATACAAATCACTAAAAGTTTTTCGCAATTATGAAAATTATTGTTACTTGGCGCGTGTAAAAACATTGTTACGCATCTCAAAAAATTGTTAATGTATTCCTTTATGTTTTCATAGCTGGATTTTTTAAATACATCTCATAATCGTCACAATTAATTCAAATCAATTGATGGCGCTAGTTTCAACACGGTGTTGCCTTAACGAACTAAGCTGTCTGTTGACTCCGCTGCTGCAGTCAAAGCTAGCACGACGTAGTAATGTTAGGAGCTACCGTAGGCCATCGACAAGAAACACTATTTCACCTTTTCATACAAAGAGAGTCAAAAAAAATTTCGACGAATTTTGAACAAATGTTGTTCAGAATGGTTGATAAAACACGTGGTTAAGGGCATGTTATATTATTATGTTCACACATACGCCCTTTGTTATAATTTTTTTTACAAGACTCTGGGCGTTGCGTTGAGTGCACGTTGATAGCATACACACACCCAGAAGCGCGCGCTTGTATGTGTTATCAAATTCTGCACATTTCAGTTTGTTGTTGGTGGCGGGATTGGAGGCAGCGCTCCTCAGTTTTCAACCAGACTTCAAATTTGGGGCAGTCTTAGCTCTGGGGTCACGTGCATAAAAGCAAAATATTGCTAAGTAGATTATTAGCCAAGTCTTTCTCATCAGCATGAAATCTGATAATCACAATGAATTAACTGCTATCTGACCTTTGCTACTCTTAAATAGGCGGAGCAGACCAAGTGGATTATGGGACAAAGCAATAATAATTAGCTGGAACCCTATCAAATAACGGGATTAATCAGCAACCCTTTTGTTCCACGGCTTTGTCGCGATATCGCAAACGCCTGTTGCTGATTGATAAACCTTTCGGACACACGGGTTCGTATTGCAAATGGGGACGCGCGTTTTTGGATCCACAGGTCTAAGTTCTCAGACATAGCCCAAAGAAATGCGAGGCTAAAGTGGCAATGGGCAGGGCACATTGCGAGAACATACGGCCGTTGGGACGGAAAGGTCCTTGAGTGGAAGTCACGCGCTGGAAGTGGCAGCCCTTGATAGGCCCCCACAAGGTGGATAGACGATCTAAATACCTAGTGAAGGTTGCGGGATGCGGGTGGCATAGGACTGATCTGTGTAGAGAACATTGGAGGAGGCCTATGTGAAACTTCATGACTACCCCAAAAGTGGGACCAAATAACGCTTTTGAGTTTTGAATAATCCCCGGAAATTCAAAGAAAGCTGTATGCTCGGAGGGAGGGTCAATAAAGCAAGGAACGCTAGAACCTTACTCTTTTTTTTTGATGATGTGTGATGTCTATGGACGTATATATGTACAATTAGGGAAATTGTACAATCCGAGCACGGGGGGGTGATTCGTAATTGTTTCGCAATGTGAGATACGCCCCTTTGTCAAAGCTATATACGTCCGTGGAGATGTCATTAAAAGCACTAACCACCACTTTTTTTTTTAGTGACTCCCCCAACGCCTCCACATTTTTCATAACCCAAAAAAACATATTTGTAATGCCTCAGGTGTTTCAGATGTCCATGGGCGGCGGTGATCACTTACCATCAGGTGAGCCGTCTGCTCGTTTTTCCGCTATAATGTAAAAAAAGAACCAAAAATACTCTGCAGCTGCCTCCTTTCCATCTCCGTATGTTTCCTCAAAACACAAAAGATGTTTTGTTCCCAGCGGATCCATTTCGTTTGACTCCCGGTCTAGTTTAGGAGCGTCCATCGATTCCCTTTGTTTTCAGTTCGTTTACGATTTCCACAGAATTCGTCATCCTCAGAGACCATAGTTCATATAAGTTTTTTTCTTTATGTTATAGACTAGACTAGCTGTTACCTGTGACTTCGTCCGCGTTTAATAGCTTCTTTTCAAAAACCTGGACGAAACACAGCGCAGGCGCTGCTTTACGCCGTTCTTCTATGAGGCCGTGGTATCACTCCGGTCAAACCGGTCCATTCATGCCGAAGCGAGGCTCACCTACGGTTTTATGCCAGCCTATATCCAGTTGTAGCCAATGTTTATTGTTGTTGCAGGTGTCTATGGGCGGCGGCCATTGTTTACCATCAGGTGATACGTCTATCGTCTGCCACCTATCACATAAAAAAAAGGTGTGGACTTCTACAGGCTCATCAAATGATCACCAAACTAATCATCACCAAATGTCTGTTAATCATCATCATCGTCATTTCAGCCAATAGACGTCCACTGCTGGACATAGGCCTCCCCCAAAGTTCTCCACACAGATCGGTCCTGTGCCACTCGCATCCAATGGGCTCCCGCGACCTTCACCAGATCGTCGGCCTGCCACGGCTGCGGCCTCCTGCACGTGGCCTCCATTAAAGGACCTTTCAACCCCAACGGCCGTCTGTTCTCCTCGCAATCATCAAATGATGACATTAGGTGTTCATATATTTTTCCACTTCCGCATAACCTTCTCCTCCGCACCTCTTCCCGGCCTATAATCGACCTCCCCTATATCCTCAATAGCGTCACCAAGCGGCGCAGCCGGAAAACCGATCGCAGTCATTGAAGCCAGATACCCCTGGAGAATATAAATCTGTTGCAAGGGATGTTAGGATGTCGATTGATGACATATCGATAAATAAATAATTTGAGATAGCATCACATACATTGTCCTGGTCTCAAACTAAGGGTTTCCCCTTGTGCTATGGAAACCATATACCTACCTACAACGAAGGAACCACAAACACTCAGACCCAACATAATATCTGTTTCAGGAATCGAACTACCTACCTATAATGGGATTAGGCTTAATCAACACGCTTGCCTTATGAGGATTGGTGATCACAAACCCGAGCAATGGTATAGCGGTGAGTGCGGTGACTTTTCGATTTCTAGGATGGAGGTCTTTGCCTTGCAGTAGGACAGTATACGGCGGGTATTTTACTTTTTATTTATCTATCTGTACTAGGTATTATAAAGAAGTAAATTGCATAGGCACCTTTTTCGTTTTTTTTTTAATTTGTTTGAAAAAAAATTATTCAAACTTTGATTTTTTTTAAAGAGTTCCCGTTGTTTTTAGTAAAGATAATATTTTGACCACAATATACAACGTCACGTACGTAAAACAATACGTCATTCTCTAATCTCAGACCTTACTTGAATACTTGTAAAGTATCGATGGACCTATCGATAGGCCTCATTTCGTCGATGGTCCCAACACTAGAACGATTTCCCGTCGAATTTAATCAGACGCCGGGACAGCGTCCAGCCGAGATGGGATCGACTAAAATCTACAGATTTCAAATCAATTTTATCAGTTTAGCTCTGATACTGTTATGATTACTATCGGATTGGATTTTGGATTTTTTTTACGATTATATAGGACGTATTTTTGAAGAAAAGTATTTTAAAACAGTCCTTTTCTTCAAAAATACACTGACACAAGAAAATAAGCGAGAAGATTTAAAGTACCTACCTAAGTACCTATCTATACATATAATAAAAATGTAAAAAAGCTGTGTCTGTACATTGAAGATATTTATCTCAAAATAACTTAGGACGACTAAAAAACAGTAACAGAACATGAATCAATGATTTTTAAAATTTTTGTCTGTCTGTTTGTCTGTTTGTCTGTTTATCTGTTTGTCTGTTTGTCTGTTTGTTCGCGCTAATCTCGGAAACTACTGAACCAATTCGAATGAAACTTTTTTTATTGTATAGCTGTAATATCAGGGCAACTTATAGGGTATATAACATTTTGAAGACCAGGCTCCTTGATGTAGAACCACAACAGCCCAGCTAAACTATAAGAGGTAGGTCAATGGCACTTTAACAAAAGTTGTTCAGATTGATGAGCAGTTTATGATGCCATGAAAAAAAATCAAAGATTATGGAACATCTGGTTTGGACCTCTAAGAGCCCAGCTACACTATAACAAATATGGAATGAAATGGAATGGAAAATTGTCAAATGTGATGAGCATTTTTGGATGAGATCCTATAAGGAAGGATATTCCGAACTTAAACCCCCGATGGAGCGAAGAGGGGGTTCAAAGTTTGTTCATAGGACTACGTGATTCCTTGGCCCAATTTACTCCAACTTTTTGCATACACATTCTTTGACAGAATTGATGGATAAAATATAAGATTCAAGCTTTAATAGAATACTTACATCCCCTAATGGAATAAAAAATAATTTGGGGGTTCATTAGAAGTTGATATTTTAAATATTAAATGGGTTTGCACTTGACCTACTGTAATGCTCAACAATGTTACATGTTCTTTGGAAATAAAAACTATTTGTATTTGTACCCTCATCTCACCTGATGGAGAGTGACAATGAGGTCTAAGATGTAGCGTGCTTTCCCAGAAGAAGCCTTTTCACTCTCGACTTAAAGACACCCAAATTGTTAGTTCTCTGGAAATACAAAAGCCGGCAGTTGTTCCATTCCTTACTGGGTATGCCTCTGGGCACCATTCCCAGGTGGAGAGCCCCAGATACTCCTGCGGGTCCCCCGGCCCGCGGAGATGCCTAAAGTTGGCCTGGTATTGCACACCCCGCCAGGTCATGCATTTATCCCCGAGTGAGCAAAAAAAAAAAAAAAAAAAAAGGGGCTAGAATATCAGATCAACAGTTAAAAGATAAACTTAAC